>PVKB01000567.1:0-311403 GCA_004027205.1 Ctenodactylus gundi
GAGGCTGTAGCTACCAGCTGCTGTCTATTCCCGCATCTCCCAGATCTGTGCTTACCTAGGTCTTAGGTTCCAGGCTTTGGGCTTTCCTCTTTTTGTGGATGCTGGCAGCTCAGGGCTGTACTCAGTTGAACTGTGGCTGCTTCCTGGGTAGCTGTTTTCCACTTCTGATACGTCTTTGGGATTTCTAACCATTCCATGGCTTCCTTTCAGTTGTTGAGGCACTCTTTCCTTTCCTATCTGGGTCAGAGGCTCCTGCTCCAGTTGGGCTTTCGTCCCTGTACAGATATGGTGGCTCACTGCTATTTGCATCTGGCCTGGGCTACCTCCTGGGCTGCTGTTTACCTCCACTTTCTATGTGTTTTTCAGGGTTTCTGACCTTCTCATGCATGGCATGAGGCACTTCTCCTTTTTGTAGCTACATTGAACAGGCAGTTTTTGACTATATTCTCAACTTTCCAAGTAGGTCCTAAAGGAGACATTGTGCAGCTGTTACTAGGTTGCCATCTTGACTGGAAGTTACTGCGCTGATCTTTGTATGTTAGCATTTATGGCAGTGAGCTTCTCTTTTAACACTCCTTCATTGTGTCCCATAAGTCTTGGTATGATTTGCTTCAATTATCACTTTGTTAGGGAAGCTGACAGGATAGGCAGGCCAGATTAGGGAAGGCTGTCCTTAGAAGGCTGTCGAAGTGTAGCAAAAGAAAAACTATCCACAGGCTAAAACAGCAACTCTTTGTTAGGTCCTGTCTACTTCCTGTTTCTTCTGTCAGAGGTTGGCCTTTTCACTGAAATGTCCCCCAGAAAAGTCTCCATGTGTTTGGATGTTATGGGTTATCTTTGAAACCATGTGCTGTTAGGTGTTGGGGCCTGGTCAGGAGTGGTAGGTTATTTGGTGTGTGTTGGATTATAAGTGTGTGGTGGATTGGGGGCATGTAGTAGATTATGGGTATGTGGCACATTACAGGGCACATGACCTGGAAGGGGTGTATCCCTGGGAGATGATTCAGAGGGTATATGCTAGCTCTGCCCTTCTTTCCAGATGTGACTTCCATGCTGTGAGGAGCTCCTATGCCCTGTGCTTCTACCGTTGCCAGCTACCCACGAATAGACTGAAATCTTCTGAAACTGAGCTAAAAAAATCTTTCCTCCCATAAATTGTGGATGTAAAGTGTTCTGTCACAGCAACAAAAAACAACTGACAGAAACAGACGAGGGAGGCGAAACTGGGGTCTGTGACATATCCAGTTTAGCTGCCAAGATATGGGTGGCACGTGATCAAATATCCCTAAGTCAGTCTGGTATCCTCCTCCGTGCACAGACACAAGTGGGGTATCCAATCACAGACTCAGGTCACCTGTGTGATCTGTAGACCTGCTGGATAAGGGTGTGCTGTAAGGAGATGAATGGGACCCTTTGCCCTTGAGCATCTGATTCCCACCCGTGGGGCCTCTGAGATTTTGTTCCTGCTATCTTTTGCAGTAAATTTTAGATTCATTTTGCTTCTTCTTCTCTTGTCCTTTTTTTCTAGAAGTGGAACAAGAGTTGGGACCTGGGAAGAGACCCTCAAAAGGAGGATCTGTGACTAATTCACACATGACAATTTGACTCCATTAAATGTTTGTTTTGTACTAGAGTTTCTGTGTAGTCCACGCTGGTCCTTAACTCCCTCTGTAGCCCATTCTGTCCTTGAACTCAAGTCCTGCCTCAGCCTCCAAAGTGCTTAGGTTGTAGATATGCGCTTCTGTGGACAAAGGTTCTAACCCCTGAGATATACTTCCAGCTCGCGACTTCATAAACTTTTAAATTTCTTCCCTAATTTCTTTAGTGACCTGTTGATTGGTAAGTAGTATTTCATTTACTTGCCATGTGTTTGTGTGATTTTTGTGGATTTTATTATTGGTTTTTAGTTTTATTCTGCTACGTTCTATGGTAGAAAAGAAATTGTCTCAGTTCTTTTGTATTTACTTAAGCATGCGTTGTGGCCCAGTATGTAGTCTTTTTTGGAGAAAGTTTGTGTTGCTGTGAAGAATGTGTATTCTGTTGTTAGGAGAAACACTCCATGGAGATCCCTTAGTCTGTTAATTTGTGAGTTTCAGTTTAATGCATATTAATTGATTTGTCTGCTTGACCTTTAAGATAATGAAGGCCCCCATTATGATTCTGTTGGTGTCTATCTGTTCTTCTATTTCCAGTTTGTTTTTGTCTTGTAAACTTGGGTGTGCCAGTGTTTTTGATCATAAGTATTTACTATTGTTAATTCTTCTTGTTGAATTATTCTGAAATTGTAGTGACCTTTTTTTCTTTTTTGACTAGTTTTGGCTTGAAATACACTTTGTAAGAGATAGGGGTAGCTACTCCTGCTTGCTTTTATGCTGTTGTTGCATAAAATATAGTTTTCTTTCTTTTTTGCCTTTTTAAAATTTGCATATCACCTCCCTATCCCCTACCCACCCTCAAAGCCCCCCTTTCCCTTTCTCTTTCTCTTTCTCTTTTTCTTTCTCTCTTTCCACAGTATCTTCTTATTTCTTCTGTATCTTTAACATTTTTTTGTTGGTTTAGTTTTCTCATATTAGAGAAACCATAAGATTCACAGATTTCTCTGTGCATAGTGTTCTCAAAGTGCATCCATTTGCCTACACATGACCCAAATTTGTCATTCTTAACTGCAGAGTAATACTCCATTGTGTATATGTACCATATCTTCTTTATCCAGTCATCTGTCCTAGGGCATATTGGCTTCTTCCAAGATTTGGTTATTATACATTGTGCTGCTATAAACATGGGTAAGCGTGTATCACTGTAGTATGATGACTTTAACTTTTTGGGGAAGATATCCAGAAGAAGTATTGCTGGGTCAAATGGAATGTTAATTCTCAGTTTTCTGAGTAATCTCCGTGCTGCTTTCTATAGAGGTTGTACCATTTGCTGTCCCATCAACAACATAGTATATTTTTCTTCACAGCCTCTCCAGCATTTGTTACTTTTTTGAGTTCTTAATAGCAGCCATTCTTACTGGTGTTAGATGGAAGGAACCTCAGTGTTATTTTAATTTGCATTTCTCTGATAGCTAAAGTTGTTGAACTTTTTTTCATGTCTTTATAGGACATTTGGACTTCTTGTGAGAACTGTTTATTCATTTCAGATTCCCATTTTTTTTGTTTGGGTCCTTTTTTTTTCTATATTGTTGATAGTAGTCCTCTGTCTGAAGAGTAGCTGGCAGATTTTTTTTTCCGTTCCCTGGGTGCTGTCTTTATTCTGTTGATTGTTTACTTTATTGTGTAGAAGCCTTTTAATTTCATATAGTCCCATTTGTCAATTCATAGTGTTATCTCTTGTGCTTTGGGTGTTTTATTGAGAATGTCTTTGCCTGTGCCTGTGTTGTAAAGGGTTTTGCCTACTCTTCCAACAAGTTCAATATTTCCATTTTAATGTTTAAGTCCTGATCTGTTTTGATTTGATTTTGGTGCACAGTGAAAGTTGTGGGTCTGGTTTCATTTTTCTGCATGTGGTTAGCCAGTTTTCCCAGCACCATTTGTTAATGAGGCTGGCCTTAGTTCAGCATGTAATTTTGGCCTGTTTATTGAAGATCAGATGGCTGTAGGTACTTGGGGTTGTTTGAGCACTCTCAGTTCTATTCCATTGATCCACCTATCTTTGTGCCAATACCATGTTGTTTATATCACTGTTACTGTGTAGTATAGGTGGATATCTGGTATTCTCATGCTTCCTACGTTTGTTTTGTTGCTTAGGATTGTTTTGGCTATTCTTGGCCTCTTGTGGTTCCATATAAATTTTCAGGACTTTTTTTCCCCTACTTCTGTAAAAATATGCTGTTTGGTGTTGCAATGAATCTATATATTAGGAAGTGTGGTCATTTTGACAATGTTGGTTCTGCCTATCCAGGAACAGAGGGTATCTTTCCATTTTGTAAAATTCTCTTGGATTACTCCTTTAAAAGTATTATAGTTCCCAGTTTAGGGAGAAGTCCTTCACTTGCTTTGTTAGGTTGATTCCAGGGTATTTAATTTTATTTGAGGTGATTAAATGAAATTGTTTTTCTAATCTCTTTTTCTGTTTTCATTGTTGCTGTAGAGGAATGCTACTGATGTTTCTGTATTGATTTTATATCCTGCAACTTGGCTGAATGTGTTTATTAGGTTAAAGTTTTTGGGGTTCTCTATGTAAAGGATCATGTCATCTGCAAATAAGGATAGTTTGACTTACTCCTTTCATATACATATTCCTTTTATTCCAGTTTCTTGCCTGATTGCTCTGGCTAAAGTTTTGAGCACTATGTTAAATAGGGGTAGTGAGAGTAGACACCCTTGTCTTGTTCCTAAATTGAGGGAAAATGCTTTCAGTTTTCTCTTAGGATGATGTAGGCTATAGGAGTGTTATAAATCGCTTTCATCAGCTTGAGGAAGGGTCCTTCTATAACTTTTAATCAGAGTTTTGATCAGGAAGAGGTGTTGTATTTTGTCAAAGGCTTTTCTGCATATATTGAGCTGATCTATGTTGTTTTTGTCTTTGCTTTTGTTGATGTGATGTATTGCATTAGTTGATTTGCATATGTTGAACCAGACTTGCATCCCTGGGATGAAGCCAACTTGGTTGTGGCATATGATTTTTTAAATAATTTGTTGGATTCTTTTTGCAAGTGTCTTACTGAGGATTTTTGCATCAATATTCATTAAGGAAATTGGCCTGTAGTTTTCTTTCTTTGTTGCATCTTTCTCTGGCTTGGGAATCAAGATGATACCTGCTTCCAGGAAAGAGTTGGGCAGTGTTCCCTCTCTTTTAATTTCGTGGAGGAATTTAAAGAGCATTGGCATTAACTCTTCCCTAAAGTTCTGATAAAATTCTTCAGTGCATCTGTCAGGTCCTCAGGTTTTCTTCTTAGGTAGATCCTTTATTACTGCCTCAATTTTATCTCTAGTTATTGCTCTATTCAGGGTTTCTTTATCTTCTTGGCTCCATTTTAGTAAATCATCTGTGTCAAGGATTTTATCCATTTCTTCTGAGTTTCTGAGTTTGTCAGAATGTAGTTTTTTGAAATAGTTTCATGTGATCCTCTGAATTTCAACAGTGTCGCTTGTAATTTCACCTCTTTTATTTCTGATTGCATTGATGTGGATTTTTTCTTTCCTTTTAATGAGTTTGGCTAGAGGTTTACTGATAAGGTTTACTTATTTGTCCTTTTGAAGAACCAGTTCTTTGATTCATTGGTCTTTTCTGTTTGTTTTAGTTTCAATTTCATTGATCTCTGCTCTAGTTCTTATGATTTCCTTCTGCTACCTTTGGATTTGACTTGTTTCAAAAGGACTTTGAGCTGTATGATTAGATTGTTAATTTCAGATTGTTCTTTTTTTATGTGCACTCACTCTTTGCTATGAATTTCCTTTTAGTACTCTTTTCATTGTGTCCCACAGACTCTGGTATGATGTACTTCCATTGTCATTTAGCTTCAGGATTTTCTTTATTTCTTTCTTGGTGTCTTCTGTGATCCATTCCTGTTCAGTAATGTATTATTTAATCTCCGTGTATTTAAGGTGTTTCTGTGCTTTTGCTATTGATTTTTAGTTTTACTACACTATGTTTTGAAAGTAGGCAGGGAATGATTTCAGTTCTTTTGTATTTATTTAAGCATGTGTTACATCCAAGGATGTGGTCTGTTTTGGAAAAAGTTCCATGTGTTGCTGAGAAAAAAGTAAGTGTATTCTGTTGACATCGAAAAGAATAGTCTATAGATATCCATTAAGTCCATTTGCTCCATGCCGTGATTTAGCTCTGATGTTTCTTTGTTGATGTTTTTATCTGGTTGATCTACTTGTGGGAGTGGCATATTGAAGTCCCCTAGTTTGAGCATATTGGGGCCTGTTTGGTCCTTTATGTCCAGTAGTTTCAGTTTTATGTAACTGGGTGCTCTGACATTGAATGCATATATGTGTATAATCTTAAGTTCTTTCTGTTGAATTGTTTCTTTTACCAGTATGTAGTGACCATCTTTGTCTGTTCTGATTTGTTTTGGTTTGAAGTCTGTGGTGTCTGAAAAGAGTATAGCTACTGTGCTTGTTTCCCAGCTCCAGTAGTGTGTAGTATGAGTTTACAGCCTTTTCTTTTCAGTCTGTGTGTTTCTTTGTAGGTGAAGTATTTCTCTTGCGACAATAAATGGCTGGGTTTTGATTTTTTGATTCACTCTGCCAGTCTGTCTTTTGATTGGTCGGTTAAGACCATTAGCATTTAGAGTAATTATTGTAAGTTTTTGTTTTTTGTTTTTTTTTTTACTAAATCTTGTTATTGACCTGTTGTTCTACTGTTGGTTCTTTGGTGCTGCTTGTCTCTCTCTCGCAACGTTTTCCTTCAAGTAATTTCTGCAGTGCAGGGTTAGTGTTTGCAGATTTCTTTAGGAATCCTTGGTCATGAAAAATACTTACTTTTCCCTTCAATTTTCAGGGATACAACAACTTGGTTTGACACTTGCTTTTAAAACTTGAAAGATTTTGCTCTAGGCTTTCCTGGTCTTTAAAATTTACATTAAGATCTGTGGTAGTTTGAATGGGTTTGCCTTGGTATAAAAATAATGTGTTTTTCTCTTGCTGTTTTTAATATTCTTTATGTTAGATTTCTTAGGTTTTGATTACAATATGCCATGCATGTTTCTTTGTTTGTTGAAATTATTTGGTGTTGCACAAGCTTCTTGTACCTGAATATTAATTTCATTTACTAAGTTAGGGAAATTTTCTTGTGTGATTTTAGTGAATAAATTTTTTTATGCTTTTGGTTGTGTCTTCTGCTCTTTCTCCTATTCTTGTTATTCTGGAACTGGTTCTCTATGAATCATCCAGCGGCTGTTGTATCCAGCTACTTTACTCATTTCTAATTTTGGAGTCTTGACTAGTTAAGGCATTTGTGTTCTTAGTCTTTTCTTCAGGGTGTGAAATTCTGTCCTCACAATGTTTAAGTTGACTTCCCTGCTTTCAAATGAATTTTTCATATCTGAACTTCAGCTAGATTTCTTTTCAGAATTTCCCTTTCTCTATCAAAAGATTCCTTTATATCTTGCATTTCCTTTTTATCTCAGCCAATTTTTTATTTGTGGCTTCTATATGCGCAGTAATTTTTGTATTCATTAGGGCCACTATTTGTTGAGTAAGTTCCACTTTAAGCCTGCTAATCATTGCTTGCATTTCTTTAAGAATATGATCTTGGTTGAACTTGCTTATTTGCTTTTTGAATTCCTTCCTTACTGGTTCCACTGTTTCATGGCCCATGACAATAGTTTCTGTGTGTGTCCTGTTGCCTTGACTTTCTGTGTTTCTGGTGCTGAGAAACTTCTCTATAAAGGCCTAGCTTAGAGGTTTCTGTGAATGAGTATGAGGGTGTGTGGGGGGAGCCAAAATTCCTCTGAGTTCTGTGCTGCCAGTATGCAGTGAGGGAGGAATTAATAGTCCAGTGGCTTCCGAGGTGTCTTGTTTATCCCCAGGAGGCTCATTTCACCTCTCCTGATTTCTCTTCCCTGAGGGCGGGCTTCTCCATCCTTGGAGGTACTCACATTACCACCCAAGACTTTCAAGATGTGGGCAGTCTTTTTCTCTTCTCTTCAGTTGTCTTGTTTTCCAGTTTCATTCTGGACACTGTTTGGACACTGTTTAACAGTGTCCCCCAAAATCCTTGTGTACCCATCTGAGCCTCCTTTTACTCAAAACAGTTAAGGCTTGGGCTTTTTTTTTTTTTTAAGTAAAGTGGCTTCTGCCTACATCACTACCTGTTGTAGTTGCCGAGTGCTGCTTCGCCCAAGTCAGTCTAGGCTCTAAGGGGACCTTTTCTAGGAGACGCTCTCAGTATGTTTTCAGTTTCCACTTTCTGCTGGCTTCTTTATGGATGATGGGGCTACCATCTGCTGTAATTACCACTTCCCCAAGGTCTGTGCTTACCTCCATCAAGGTTCTGGGCTCTGGGTGAGCTTTCCTTTGTTTGTGGATGCTGATGGCTCACAGCCATTTGGAGTAACAGTGCATAGTCGGCCTGGAGTGGCTTCCTGGACTGCTACTTTTTTCCCCACTTACGATGTTTTTTGAGATTCATTGTCTTCCCTTGGCTTCCTTTCAATTATTGGGTTGCTCCTTCCTCTCCGAGCCATGTTGAACAAGCTGTTTTTGACTATAATGTCCACTTTTTAGGTGAGTCTTCAAGAAGACATTGTGCAACTCAGTTACTTGATGGCCATCTTACCCCCGTGCTTTCTAGTTTCTGTTCTTTTACATTAAGTCTGTTTTTGTTTATGAATGAGAAGTATCTCTTGCGGACAGAATATGTTTGGATTATGTTTGTTAATCCAGTCTGTTAGTCTATGTCTTTTGACTGGGGAATTGAGACCATTGGCATTGAGAGCCATTGTTACAGAATTAGGGAATCCTGTCATTGCTTATTTTGTGGCTGTTGGTTTCTTTCTGTTCTCCATTTTATTTATTTTCCCTTTTGGCTGTATCTCTCTCTCTCTCTCTCTCTCTCTCTCTCTCTCTCTCTCTCTCTCTCTCTCTCTCTCTCTCTCTCTCTCTCTCTCTCTCTCTTTCTCTCTCTCTGCTGCTGTGATAGACTTCCCTGTTTCAATTTAGAGATATCTTCAGTACTTTTTGTAATGGTGTTTTAATGGTCCTGAGTTCCTTAAGGTTTTCTTTATCATGGAAGTTGTTTATATCTTCATCAGTTTTGAAGGTTATTGGAGTCTTGCTTGGCATTTATTTTCTTTTAGTGCTTAGAAGACTTTACTCCACGGCTCTTAGGAGTTTAGGATTTTTGTGTGAGGAAAATTTAGTTTGATAGGTTTACCTTTGTATGTAGCTTTGTATTTTTAACAGATGGCTTTCAGTATTTTTTCTTTGTGCTGTATATCTGCAATTTTTATCATAATATGTCTTGGAACGTTTCTGTTTTGGTTGTATCTGGTTATATTATATGCCTCACTCACCTGGCTATCCACTTCTTTTCCAATATGTGAGAAGTTTTCTGTTATTGATTTCAGGGAATAAATTATGCTTTAAACTTGGTGCTCTAGATTTTCTGCAGTTCCTGTAATTCTGAGGTTAAGTTTCTTGCTTCCTTGAGTCATCTTGGTGTTGGATATAGCTTCCTTGTTGATGGACTATTTTTACAGTATCCTGAAGAATATAATTCATGGCTTCTGCCTTGTTTTCTACTCCAAAGTTCTGTCCTCATATTGGGTCATTCCGTTACTCATATTTTCCATTGATGTTTTCATGACTTGGATTTCTGCTAGTATCTTTTTGTACTTTTTAAACTCTGGTAAATTTTTCATTCGTTTCTTGTGTTGTCTTGTGTAGCTCAGTCAACATGATTATTGTTTCTTCTTTCTTCTAACTGGCAGGTTTGTAGTTTATATTCACTATCTCTTTAATTATATCCCTTTAAACTCACTAAACGTCTTGAAGGAGTTATTGTTTGACTTGGTCTTAAACTCAGATAGTTCAGTCATTTTGCATTTAAGCCTTCTTTCCCTGTTTGGTCTGCCTTTGATGAGTTAGGGACTTTGTGGAGCATCTTTGGCTCATTTTCTCATATTACTGCTGCTTTTGTGGCAAGGATTAAAGGTCAGTTGGTGTACAAGGGTACTCTAGGTTACTTTGGGGATTTCTAAGGTGATTTTATGTCTCCTTGTGGAGAATTCTCTTGTTTCTTTGGGTTCATGTCTCTCACCTAATCATAGTACTAGCACGAGTCTCAGATACTACTTTATAAGGAGAGAGCAGTTATCTGTCTCTGCTTTTATGTATCCAACCATGTAACAATCACATTAATTTTTTGACAGTTTAACGTTTTTTTCAGTATCCCTGATATTTAATGTATTAGCATAAATGATAAGGAAACTAACAAATTAAGGATATAAAAGGAAGGATGGGTAAAGAATGGAGAGAAATAAGGTTTGAAGGACGGGAATGAAAAAGGAGATATCTGCTAATGCAAGTGAATTAATTAAATTGTAGAGATTTTTCTTTAAATCTGGAGCTAAGGTGAGAATAGACCAAGAGGATATCTGTGTAGGAGGAAGAAAAGGAGGACAGATGTAGTTGACATTTGGAAGTGATGATTTAGAGTCAGATCTATTTTTTTTTTTTAATCTGGAAGGAAATTGTGTTCGAGTCTTCTGTATACCATTTTTGATGGGGGTTCTCTTACAGGAGTCTTAGAATCATGCTTTTTGGCTTTAAGACATTGGTTGGTTCTTATTCTCCCATAGGTATATACAAACACCTTCCTTATGTGTGTCTGATCGAGATGTCCTGGTAGGAGAAGGAGGGAAGAAAAAACAGAAGGGATGGGGGAAGATTGCATGAGGGAGAGAGTGAAAGAAAAGTTAAAACCCACCAAAGCCATACGAAGGCAAATCAAAAGTACTTTCCAGACCGACAGCCAATATAATCTTTTGTAACCTCAGCGTATTTTCTGTTACCTGACCCAGTACCTTGGACTGGGTCTGATGTAACTTGAGGCAGGGTATGGGGCTGGTCAGGAGTCTGGTCTTTTGCTATCCTTTGGTCAGGGAACATCTTCTTTGGCTAACCTCTTCCTTTAGTGGAAACTCCTTCTGTTGTTTGGGTCTGGTTTTTCTGTGCAACTGCAGTCCCGTGTGTTGAACATGTGCTAAGACCTGCCTTTCTGGCCTGCCTCATGCTGGAGAAGTGGCTAGGGTAGCTGAATGCTGGTTGTTAGTCTCCACTAGCTGCTAGGCAGAATGATTAGGTGCTGAGTCCCCTGTGCTTGGCAGTATGAACACTTTTTCTGCATAGTCCACCACTGACATGTCTGTCCTAGCTGTCCACACAGGATCCCAGCCCCTAATATATCACCTACTGCTCTTCAGACTGTCTAGTTTTTTTTTTTTTTTTTTTTTTTTACTGTTTTTTATCAGTCTGGTCTGAGTTGTGAAGTCTTTCCAGACAGTGGTTGTTTATTACCACTCCTGCCAGCTTATTTCCCACTGCTTGCCATTAGTTCCAATTCCTGAGACCCCTCTTTTTTTTTTTTTTTCTCAATGTGTCTTCTCTTTCTTCAGCCCATTTTAGGGTTGGCTCTCACCCTCAGGTGGCTGTCCGCTGTTGCTGCTGAGCTTGGATTGGGGCTGCCTGAGTGTTGGATATAGGTTCTGTGTATTTCTGCCTTGTTGCCATCTGTCTCAGCTGTATTTTTGTTCCTGGGACACAGTACTTGACACGCACGTCTTACGGGAGGAAGGGCTTATTTTAGTTCATAGTTTCAGAAGGTCTTAGTCCATTCATGGGCAGCTGCAGAGGTGGAAGGGCATGGCAGAGCACTGCACAGCATGGCAAGAGAGGAAGCAGAGAGAGCAAAAAAGTGCAGAGCTACTGTGCAGCTCGCAGGTCCTGTCCCACTGATCCTCCCCTTCCAGCCAGGCCCCACTTCTTAACAGCATATGTTGTCCATACACGAAGCTTTTGAAGGACATTCCAGATTCAAACCATAACTGTCCATATGCAGGTTACCAGCTTCTGTGAGTACCCAGGGCAATGCTTTTATTGCTTCTCCCAGTTTCTTGTCTTCTGGCTGGCCCTTTGTGTCTTCCATCCCTGTTTTTTCTCTCAGCTCTGTCACAGAAACCTGCAGAACCCACACACTTGTCTACCTCCCTGACAGTATGTGGAGAGTGAGATCTTTCTTTACTTCCTCCTCTGTTTCTTCCCTAAACTTTCTCTCATGTGTTTAGGCCCCGTGCAGTGGTGCACTCTTTAGTTTAGTCTGAGAGCAGCACCTGACCTGCTCTGTTTTTCTCCTACAAGTATCCTACAGGAGACTTCTTGTGAGCTGCTTTCCTGTGTCTTTGCCTCACTTTTAGCGCCCCCCCCCCCCCCCCCCCCCCCCCCCCCCCCCCCCCCCCCCCCCCATTCCCACTTACCTTCCAATATCCTGGCTCAAAGCAACCTGTGGCCTTTGCTTACTGTTTTGCCATCTTCTAGTCTTCAGGAAGGATTTTTATGTTAGCATATAATACTAAAGATAACTCTAAAGTTTGTATTCCAGATTAGTAATTGATGCTGTTGGTTTTATGGTAACATGTTTTATTTCAGAACGATTGGAAAAATTTTATGCAGGTTATAAACTATGAATAGGGTTAATTTAATTGTATTCCAAGAAAAAGAAAAGAAACAGGCATATGTGCATATGTTATTAAAATAGCTAATATTTAAATGTTAAGATTTAATTTCTTTTACTTGCACATTCATTCTATAACCTTTTTAAATTTGTTTTTGTGATACTGGGAGTCAAACTCAGGACCTTCGCACTGACCTGTGCATTCCTAGTCTCCCCATTTTTTAATTTTCATTTTTCTTTTGAGATAGGGCCTCTCTAAGTTGTCCAGGCTGGTCTTCAACTTACTGTCCTCTTTGCTTTATCTTTCCAGTGTTGGGATTACAGATCAGTGCCACCAGGCCAGGTTTATAGTCTATTTTTAATAAGTTAATTTTGTTGTCCCACTCACATGTCAAAATTTTCACATATTTAATGCCAGGTCGATAATTAAATATTCTTAGTTATTTTTTCACTTTCTCCATTTTTTTTCCATGACTATGAGTGAACAAACAAAAATAATTACTCGAGACTTCAGACTTTATTAAAGTTTGCTACAGAAATTAGAAACTTAGCAAAATCTGTGTAGAGATAAGGAGTTACAGGGAAGCCATATTTTTACTGAGGAGGACATACCCATAAACTCTGGACTTAAATGGAACAGTACTTGTAATATACTGAATAAAAGACTTATTTTCATTTTTATCTCAGGTGTGTGTGTATGTATGTATGTATCATCTATCTGTCTCTTATTACTGGAGATTGAACCTAGGTTATTGCCTTTACTGAGCTATATCCCCAGACGTTTTTTTAGTTTTGATTTTGAGGCAGGGTCTCACTAAGTTGTGCAGGCAGAGCTTTAACTTGAATCCTCCTGACTTAGGCTCCCAGAGTGCTGGGATTGTGGGCTTCTGCCGTTGTACCTGGCTAAAAAATAATTGTTGATAGTGTAAATAATAGTAGATTTATAATAGCTTATTTTAAAAGGGAATGGTTTTTAGAATTATTCCTTGTTAGAATAACGTTCATATTGTATTAAGAATGTTAATCTTTATAAACTTTGTGTATCATACAGAAGAATTCCTTCCTAAATTTGTTTCTGCTGATTTTATTTTATAATTAAAATGTTTTACATTATACACCATTCTACCTCTATTTTTCTTTCACCAAAGAACACTTATTCTTTTTAAAACTTGATATTTTTACATGTTGGTTTCTCTTTTTTTCTTTTTTAACTCCTATTTGCTTCTCCTCCTTAACTCAGCCCTTTCTCCCATAGGGGATCAGAGGTTGTGGGGGCGGGGGGAGATATAACAACCAGTGAGCAAAAAGCTACATTTTAAAAATAAGAACTTGTCAAGCCCTTAAAAGAATCTTTGTATATTCATTGTCCTTTTTGGGAACTGAAAATTTAAAATGTTTTTCCAACGTTGCCAGTCTCTTCTCCCTAATTTGGATGAGGGAATCTTTGTACAGAGAATGGACTGGACTGTTGGGGATTTGCTATTCTATACACTGTAGATGACTGCAATGCCATACTTGATGGCACATGGAAAGCTGATGATATGGATAGTAAAAAAGAATTTACCAAGAATAGAATAAACACAGAAAGGAATTTATTGAAGTGTACATCCTGTCATGAGGGGCAGTGAGGCAGTCAACAGAGAGAGGGCTGTAGGGGTCTCCCTCCCGTGGGCACAGCAGAGGAGGGATGGTCGACAGAGCAACACACTGTGGGGAGTCGATTTAGTGATCCCCATCTCCAGTTTATTTAGGGAGTACAAGGGCTTAAAGGGACTGAGGTAGTTATCTTGGGCCAATCAGCAAGGCCTTGTCCAGCCTGGGGTCGCCAGGGGGAGGGAAGGAGTAGAGGAGGGAGGATGCAATAAGAAGCAGTTTCAGGAGCTTAAGCAAAACAACACCTGGCTTAATTTACCAGGAGCTTAAGCAAAACAACACCTGGCTTAATTTACAAGCAGTAACATTTGTTCTGGGAAGGAAGGAACTCGGCCAAGGTCAGGGATGCTGAGGCTCTCTGGCTCTAAAGACCCCAACAGAGGGCATTAGGGCCTACAGGGAATGCTTGTGTAACAGAGCATGTAGGTGAATCTGTTGTTGTCCATTGACTACTCGGTCCTTGGTTGGGAAGGGCAGATGAGCACAGAGTGTACTTGTATTTCTGGGAAAGTCTGTGTTTAGACGTCTTTAGTTGGTTGTCAGCCATACTTCTGAGGTCCGGTGTATGAGAAATGTTCTCATTGTCCTCTCCTGTCCACTGTGTGAAAAATGTTTTCATTGTCTTATTATTATCTACATAAATGTCCATGTACACTCCAGTGATAATTCTTATAAGAAGTACGAAGGTGAAATGAACAAGTTTGTGACATTCTTGACAAATCACTTTCTCCACTGTAGGCTATTTATGAGTTCTAAAAACTGTCACTATTAAGTATGGCTGCTTCTTCAAGTGCAAAAACTTTCCTCTGCTACATTTGGAAGGAGTCAGTGAAGCATTTGGTAGTCATAGTAGCTTTGACCTGATGATGTTTTCTTTTGTGTATTTTGTAAGATATTATTAATCTTTACCATGGTAGTCTTTCGTAAAGAAAATAGGCTTGCTGGGCATGGTGGCACACACACATGGGTGCCGGGCATCCTAGCACTTTGAGAGGCTAAGGTAGGAGGATTGGAAGTTCAAGTCCAGCTTGGGCAACTTAATGACTTGGTGAGATCTTGTTTCAAAAAAAAAAAAAAAAAAAATTTGGGGGAATGTAGGTAATTGTGTAGGCCCTGGGTACAGTCCTCCGTACTACCAAAACAAATAAGTGCACCAAAGTGCTGTGGGTAAGACATAATTATTTACTGACTGTAGTTGGAATGTGGAGATCTGGGCAATACTGAGACCATCAACTCTCTCGTTTTCTGGAGAGAGGTTGTGAAACAAATCCATCCAAATCAGTGGTAGTGTATAACTCAAGTATTATTGTCTGATTTTAGTTTCTTCAAATTTTCTTCCAAACTCTTTAATTAATGTTTGCAGTGCATCTTCATGGCTTTCAAACATTTGCTTAGAGCATTATTAAGATATAGCTTTTGGAAGAGAGGGAGGTACTGAGTCTCATTTCAGTGACATTTTTAATAAAGAGGAAATGAGATCTCTATAGGATCACTCTTTCTTAAAGTGGAGAAAAAGGATTGACCAACTTGGAGATTTCTAGTGCATGTTAGTATGTGATGTTTTATGAAGTCTTATCATAAAGAAACCTGTATATTTGTTGAACTGTGTGTATTAATGTGAATTACTTCCCTAGAACTACCCAGAACAAATTACTTTAAACTGGAAAACTTGAAGCTGTAGAAATTTATATTCCTACAGTTGTGAAGAAGTTTAAAATCAAGGTTTTGGACATGTTCTCTGAAGACTACAGGGGAGGATTATCCCTTTTCTCTTTGTAGTGTCTTGTGGATCCTGGTAGTCATAAACTAGTGGCAGCGTAATTCTAATTTCTGCATGTTCACGTCGCCTTCTTTCCTCTGAGTGTTGCTATATTTCACTGCTTTTGGAAAGATCCAGATGATTAGATCAGGGCCCATCCTAATCAACTCTGACTTCATCTTCAGTTACATTTGCAGAGACTATTTCTACCCACAGATTTTGGGGATCCTTGCAAATAGCATATTATGGTGAAAAGGCTGTAGCCATCACTTATACTTTTGCACATTCTGAGTTATTGGTATTCCAGAGATCACATTTACAAGGAAATAATACATAGATCCTTCTGTAAGCTTATATCCTATTCTACATATTGGAAAGTTGGAGTTGGAAAGGGACCTGAAAATAAATGGAAAGAATGTTCTGTTCTGTTCCTTGTTTCTTGTACTAAAATGTGATTTCGGCGTAATTTTCACCTCTTTCCTGCTAGAGTTGTCTATATCTTTGGCCCACCAGTTAAGGAACCTCCTACAGATGTCACTCCCACTTTCTTGACAACAGGGGTGCTTAGTACTTTACGCCAAGCTGATTTTGAAGCCCATAACATTCTCAGGGAATCTGGTAAGTTGCTCATTTTGTTTATCATTGCACCCTAACTAGTTTGTGGAAGCTTTAGTATTATGGTTTCTGGAAGGAGGATGCAGTGTTTTGACTTTTACATTTTTTATTATTACGAATGGTTCTGTAATGTTACTTTCTGAGTAAAATTTACTTGTCTTTGTGACTATTTGCAGAAATGCTTAAGAGTGGCAAAAAATTTTACTCTGGTCATACATCAGCTGAGGTTGAACAAGGCAGGGCTCTGCTTTCTAGTTTTAGCTGTTATTTTGCAAATAAGAGTCCTTCTCATGAAAGGTCTCCTTGGTACCATGTTTTTTGTTTTTGTTTTGCTCACTGGGCTCCCAAGTGCAGGAAGGATGTGATGTACCTTAACGGAAAATCCATGTATATAGGCTTTGTTTAATCATGAGTTATAAGTGCTGTCAGTTATAAGTTTAATGCTAATGAATTGGCAATAAATATTAAGTAAGGGGTCTTTAAATAGAAGTGCACATAAAACATGGCTATATTTAGATCTGTTGAGGAACATGTAACCAGAAGCCTGTAGTTTCCTCTCTATATATATTTACTAGGAGAAATGGATCACTGTTCACTAATTCACTGTTAGCAGTATAGACTGTGATATGACTACCTTAAATAATGAACATCACCTTCGCCTCATGATCACTGTAACATCACTGCATTGATCAAATTCTTTTACTTATATTTGTGGTTGAGTCTACTTAGAATAATAGCAGTGTTTGATGACATCTTAACTGGGGCGTGTATATATATGTGACTTTACATATTTTCAGGGAGGACTTAACTTGAATTAAAGTGCTTTTCTGTAGTTTGTGGTTTTTACATGTTCCTTTCTCTAGGATATGCTGGGAAAATCAGCCAGATGCCAGTGATTTTGACACCATTACATTTTGATCGGGATCCACTTCAGAAACAGCCCTCATGTCAGAGATCTGTAGTTATTCGAACCTTTATTACTAGTGATTTCATGACTGGTGTACCTGCAACACCTGGTAGTGAGATCCCTGTAGAGGTAATTTATATATATATATATATATACACACGTATTTTTTTGTTATATGTACTTTTAATACCTCATAAATTTTATAATACTGTGATTGAAATAGACTTTGACAAAGTTGATATTTCTAGGATTGATTCTCTGTTCATAATACAGAATTTCCTTATTTTTCTGTCTCCACTTACATAACTTTTTAGTACACTTAGGAGAAAAAAGTCTTCAATTTAATATAACCTGTAGATGTCTGATTACTATTCAGAAAATAATTATAATTTATAGTTTTATCTAACCCTTCCAACCTCTATTTTATGAATAATTTTTCCCAAGTAAAGGACACAACATTAGGGCTGAAAAAGAATGTGTTCTAGAAATGAGATTTGATGGTATTAAGGCCAGGCACCCGTGAGTTAGTATATTACCAACTCCAGTTTCATTTTTTGATCATTTACCTCTATTCTTCTCATTCTTCACAAAAGTATTCCAGGGACTGGAGGAGTAGTGCAGTGGCTAGAGCACTTGCCTAGTAAGCACAAGGCCCTGAGTTCAATTTCCCAGCACTACCTCATAAACTGGGCATGATGGCACATGCCTGTAATCCCAGCACTTGGGAGGTCGAGGCAAGAGGATTGCTGGGAGTTCAGAGCCAGCCTGGGCTACATAGTAAATTCAGGACCACCCTGGACTGCAGACAAGACCTTGTCTCAAAACAAAACCGAATAAAAAATAGTTTTTCAAAGGAGCTACTTACATAGTAACAACTGAAAATAAAACTAAGATTTTTATTAGTTGTGCCACTGTTCCACTAAACTTAAGAGAGGCTGTGACTGTGGATAGATAGTTGGACTGGGGAATGTGGTTTAGTATTTGTTTTTCCTCAGAGCTCTGATTTGCTGCATCCCTGACCAGCCAAGTGACAGGCTGTCCTTTCCTTCTACATACTTAGTGATTATTAGTAGAATGCTAATCTCGTACCGTGGTGATATCAGAGTTGTATGTCTAAGACACAAGTAATTTATACATCATTGTCTTAAAGACATAAAGTCATGTGCTTGTATACCATAGCAATGTCAAATTGTTGTAAATGATTTTAAGCACTCGTTGTCTGGTAGCAAACACAACTTGTGTACTAGCATATGTTATTGAATAGTACTGATTTTGATGTCAGTAAATAAGTTCACTATAAAAGATTATTAGGTACCATCTCATATACGTGGAATAGTGAAAATCATATTTTAGTTTTATATTGCATGTATAAGCTTTTTAGGATGGTTTGACATACAGAAGACCCTGACTTATCTTTGTTTTTATAACAGGTGGTATTAAAGATGGTCACTGAGATTAAGAAGATTCCTGGTATTTCTCGAATTATGTATGACTTAACATCAAAGCCCCCAGGAACTACTGAGTGGGAGTAATAAACTTCTTGTTCTATTAAAGTACTGTGTGCAGTTTAAATTGATTAGGTACTGTTTTCATTACTGACATGCAGTACTCTGAAAAAAGTTACTGAAACAGCTACATCACATCTGAGTTTTCCCCAGCAAAAATCTGCATCTTGAGAGCTGAATGAGGGATAATTAAAAGGTACTGTAGAGTTTGTACAGTAAACAATCAAAGCACTCTTACCTGTACCCAGATTGATAGTGCTTTGCCTTTGCTTAACCTGCTCTTATGTATAAACTCACTGTGGCTATTGGCTGTCTCTATCTGTGAAGATGTATGAAAGTGGGTGGATTTGGGGAGAGTGACATGCTTCTGTCTCCTTGCCAGTTTCTAAGAGCTGTTAGAAGTGCCCATTCATTATCAGTTTGAATTACTTTGGAAAATCTGAGTTTTCCTGTAAGTATGTTTCCCAAAGAGATGAAGATACCAGATGAAGAAATAGGTGGACCATTCCAACCACTTTTGCAGGATATTGGGTCTACAAAATATAAGCTGTCTTATAAAATGCAAGAACATCAGGAATTTAGGAAGTACTCAGTGATTTCATGATATTGCAGATACAGCAAGAAGTTTGAATGGTTTGGAATATCTGTGAATAGTCTCAAAATGTGTTTACACCATGTGCTGTATAGAAGCCATTACTCACTGTCAACTTGTTAATTAATAAGGAGTTTTAACCTCCCAGCCTTGGATTACTGGCTAACAGAGCTTAGCATAAGAAATTTTTGTTCTTTCCCTAGCAACTGTTGTCTCAGAAGTTTGTGTCTAGTGTAGTACAGGTAAGAGTTCAGGGGGAGAGTTTTAACTTTCTTGTTTGATAAGAAGGGTGTCTCTCTGGCTACAGAAGCTGTTATACATGCTCACAGCTTAAAAATATGAGAGGAAAAATGCTTACATCATCTAGTAAAGTTGTGAAATGACCTCTTAGATCTAATCTCTAGACATTTCTATTACTTCTTCTCTACTGTGACCATTAAGACTGACAGTCTTGATCTCAGCAAAGTATTTGCCAAACCTTGTAATTTTTTTCTAGTAGCTATAATATAGAATTTAAGAACCATTGCAGGACTTGTTGCCATTGCCTCCAGTTTTTAACCTTGTATAACTTCATATAAGCACGATAAGTCAGTAGTAGACTGAAATTCTACAGCTATTTTATACTTTAGCTAAGAAAGTTACCAAGTTTTTCTCTTATACCAATTTCTCCTTACATTGCTCGTAGCTAGACTAGAAGATCTATTAAATAAAATCTGAATTTTTGTTTGGAATATACAGTGTTAGGTAAATAACAAAAAGAAGCAGGACAGAAAGTTATTTTTATTCTATCTGGTCAAGAGGACAACTAGTAGTTGTTGTTGGGTCAGCAAGAGAGGATCTTCTGTCTGTTGTAACAGATGGCTGTACTCAAAACAATATTTTACTTCTACACAACATGAAGGATTCATTCTCTGTCCTGCTGAGGATGTGCTCATAATGGCCTTCTGAGAGGAAGATATCCTAGCCATCTGTTCTTAATGGATTTAAACCAATTTAGTCTTGCTATTTTATAGCCCCAGTAGACTACCTATAAAAAATGCTTACCAATAAAGATTATTGGTAAGAATATGTTAGTACATATTTATTTAAAAAGGCTTCATCTGCAAAATTTTCATTTTTTTTATTTAAGCAAACATAGGGATTAGGAAGAATACATAGTAATTTTTTTTTCCGCTGAAGTTTGACGTATGTGAGTCTGTTGCACTAAGATGGTCAATGAAAAAGTGGTTAAGTCATTATATAAGTTTGAAGTGTTTCTCATTCATTGGTTCTTGCATTCTGAACATTCGTGGTGTGCATTATATTCAAAACAAATTTTGAGGTTTAACAGTTGATAAGATTTAATACAATATTCCCTGATACTTTTCTGATAAATGTTTGTGTAATTATTATTAATACTGGAAAAAATTTCTTCAAGGCACCTATTCACATGATAAGAGCTTTAAACAGATTTTTCTGCAATTCAGAAATTTCCTAATGTGTACTATCTTTCTCTGCAAAGAGCCTTTTTCCTGTGTGCCATGTTACTCCATGCCTTCATTGTTTCATCTGAGCTACTGAGAAAGGTTGTAGTTTCATTTACAGTTAAGTAATGAATTTAAGAATCCAATATTAGATGTCACGTACTCAATGAAAGTTGTATTTTTATTTAGTATATTCTGATACCTACATTATGTAAACAGGCATTTTTAATTTTTTCAGTGAGTTTAATTGATGAAATAAAGTGTATAATGTTTTGCGATACGTACACTATTTAAATCATTACAAACTAACATTGCTTCATATCACATTCTTAATATTCTCTGCCTAGAAGCATTTTGCAATATTTTAAGTCTAGAAATACTTTTAAACAAAAATAAAAATGCTCAGCACCTGTTTCTCAGATTAAAAGTTAAATTAGGGACTAGAGGATAGCACAGCAGTTAAAGTGCTTATCTAGCAAACTCAAGGCCCCAAGTTCAGTTCCCCAGTAGTAGCTGTGCGTAGTGGTACACAGCTGTAATCCTAGCACTTGTGAGGCTGAGGCAGGAGGATTGCCATGAATTCAAGGCCAGCCTGGGTTCCATGGTGAGTTCAGGACCAGCCTGGACTGCAGAGTGAGACCCTGTCTAAATAAAATAAAAGTTAAATACCATTCCTGATTTCTTAACATCTCTGTTATACATTATTTTGGGGGAAAAAAAGCAGTGCCATATATATATTACTGTTTCGTAAATCTGTTTCATTTAAGGAAGTGTAGTGAATGCTCTGGTTTTGAGGGACAGTTAAGACTTTTCTTTCATCCCCCTCTTACCCTTCCCTACAACTTCCTTTCTTTTTCTCTACACCACATTATCTGTTTATCTTTTGCTCAGCTGATTTCCATATCTTGACTGTGTGATTTGTGCCGTAATAAACATGTATATGCAAGTGTTCCTGTAGTATGCTGGCTCTAATGTCTGCAGGTATATACTAAAGAGGGTTATAGCGGAGTCTTCAGGTGGTAGTTCTTGTTTTTAGTGCTTTGAATAATCTTCATATTGAGTTCTATAGTGGCTGTACTAATATATAGTACCACAATCAGTGTGGAAGTGTTGCTTTTCCTCTTCATTCTCTGCAGTAGGTGTCATTTTCTATATTCTTGATGTTAGCTGTTTTGACTGGGATGAGATGATATCTCACTGTAGTTTTAACTTGGATTTCTCTAGTGGCTAAAGGTGTTGAACATTTTTGATAAACATATTGGCTATGTATAGTTTTGAGAAATGTCATCTAATACATCTTCACAGTTTGTAATTGGGTTATTTTCTTTGTGTTAAAGTCTTCGAGTTCTTTTTATTAGTATGTTTATGATTTGAGTTCCTTATGAATTACAGATATTAATCCTCTGTCAGAAGAGTTGCTATTAAGATGTTCTCCCATCCCCTGGCTCTTCTACTTTACTGTGCAGAAACTTTAAGTTGAAATAGTCCCACTTGCTGAGTCTTGCTGTTGTTTTAGTATGCTGTTGGAGTCCTACGCCTGAGGCTCAATGTTTCCCCTGTGTTTTCTTTTAGAAGTTTCAAAGTTTCTGGTCTTATATCTACTAGATTTTTAATCCCTTTTGAATTGTATGTTGTACAGGGTGAGAAGCAAGGATCTAGATGTAGTCATATATTTATATAGTGTGGGCGTGCACACACACACACACTTACACACTTCATTATCCAGTTTTTCCTGCACTGTCTTTTCTCCAAATTATGTTTTCGGCTCTTCTGTCAAGAATCAAGTGGTTGTTATTCCCATATGTGTCTGCTTTTGTGCCAAAACTATTTTTGTTAGTGTGACTTTGTATTCCAACTAGAGACTGGGTATTGTATTGTGTTACTGTACTCTTGCTGTCTCCACTTAGTATTATTGCTCTGGTTCTTCTGGGTCTTTTGTATTTCATGTAGATTTCTAGCTTTGAGAGGAGTTGCCCTTGGAATTTAGATTGAGATTGCATTGAATCTTTAGATTGCTTTTGGTAATATGGCCACTTCAGCAGTATTAATTCTGCTGATCCATGAACGCTGGAGGTTTTTCATCTTCTAGTGTCTTCAGTTTCTTTCGTGCTTTATAATTTTCATTATAGAGATCTTTACCTCCTTGATTCCTATGACTTGACTTATTTTGAAGCTATTGTGAATGAAACTTTTTCTTATCTCCTTCTAAGCTAGTTCATTATTGGTGTATAGAAAAGTTACTGATTTTTTTTTTTTTTTTGAGACAGGGTCTCGATCTGTAGTCCAGTCTAATCCTGAACTCACTATGTAGTCCAGGCTAGCCTTGGACTCATGGCAATCCTCCTGCCTTGATTTTTTTTTTTTTTTTTTGAGGTTTTGGTGGCAATGGGTGTTAATCCTGGGGCCTTCCTACTGAGCTACATCCCTGGCCTTATAACAGTTCTCTTGATAGTGTTTTGCTAAACCCATGGTTGCCAGGTTGAGCTCAAACTTGCCATTCTAGTGCCTCAGCTTCCCAGAATGCCAGGATTTTAGGGTTTCATCACCTTGCCTATCTGAAAATTACTGAATTTTTAAATGTTGATTTCTGATAGTTGGGCGTGGTGGTGTGTGCCTGTAATCCTAGCACTTCAGAGGCGGAGGCAGGAGGATTGTTTAAGATTGACAGGACTCTTAAAAAAAAGAAAAGAGAGAAAATGGTTGTTTTTGATCAAGACTGGAATGATGTTCATTTAACACTTACCGTTGGTTCTCGTAGGCAGATTGTGACTCCATTTCATTGCTTACCACCTGCTTAAGACATCTCCCTATCTAATTAAGTATATTTTGTTTCTTTGAACCTATGAGAAGTCAGATTAAATACCCAGTCTTTCCTTAATCATCCATCATCTATGATCTTCAGCTCTGATAAAAATAGCATAACTTGACATAATTTTTAAGGATATGTTTATCCATGAAACAGGGTTATACTGGTTTTTGAGATAGCTGCGCAGCTATCATGAAAGTTTGTTTCTGTGCCATATTTGGGGCATCAGGGGGTGTTATCAAGAACAGGGTGGGGAACCGTTTTCCTGCAAGGGCCGTTTGGATACTTAAGGCATTCATGTGCCACTTGAAATTCAACATAAAAGTTAACCTGTTGTATTTGGTATCTGATTAACTTATCTCTAATATTATGATTGCCTTGGCTGGGCCAGACCACATAAATTTCACTGATGGTTCATGGCCCCTTGGCTGGACATGTCCTCCTCCTGCTCTGGAGAATGGGAACATTTTAGTGAAGTAGGCGAGACTAGCCACCTATAGTGCTTTGCTCTGCCACTGAACAGCAGTGTGAGCTTGGGCACATCGTCTCTGTTCTTTATAGGAAGAGGCAACAGGATTAATTTACCAGTATAAAATCCAGTTCTAATTTTTATTTTAAAAGTAAGAAAAAGCACGGCAAGGGCCAGAATTGAGAAATTGAGTAGTGTTCATTCTACTTTGAGTTTTAACATAAAATATAACCCAGTCAGAACTCAAATACATGTTTTTTATTTTCTCCTGAAGTTGTCCTATTGATCACCAAGACCACTTGGGAATCTTCTGTAGTACTGATACGACACTTGAAAATACCCATTAAAATGTTTCTTCCTGTCTCTTTGTGTTTGGAAAAGCTGGCAGCTGGCTGGTGTTACAAGTCTCTACACCCCCCACCTCCCACTTTGGGAGGTAGAGATGGGTTTGCAATTTCCGGCTCAGCCTGGTCAGTTTAGCACCTTAATTGAAATCCTGTGTCAAAATTAAAAAATAAAAATGGGCTGGGGGTGTCACAGTGTGAAGGTTGTACTACTGAAATAAAAACCAACCCAAACAACTGACAGAATATACTTTGGCTCTTAGAAAAAGGTACCCCTTTGTTATTTATGTGCAGCGAATTGAGCTGAGACTAGAATCAGACTTTGTGATTCTTTGTCAGAGATAATTCTCTAAAACCCTTCAAGACAGACCCTAGAATAAAGTTCTCTGTGTACAATTATCAGGGAATAAGTGTGTTTTCCAAAGTGTTACTCTCTTCTTCCTTATAGTAAGATTTCATGGAGACAGCATTATTTTTGAAAATTTTTTCTAACAGCATCCTCATGCCCATGCGTCATAACTGCTGTTTGTGCATTGTCAAACTCTCCATGGTTTTCATTGGTATGTAGTTATAAGACTGACCTTGGTAATTACTTCAGTGGGTGCTCCTTTCATTGTTCCAAATCCAGAATGTAACTGGAAACTGAGTACAGGTTTAATTTTTCCACCCTGGGAAAACATGTCTTTGTTGTCATTGTGATAGTCAAGCAACTCCAGATGGTAGAGGGAACCAGGGTGTCTTTTTGACCATCATATACGATTTTGATAACCATAGGAGTGGCATTGTTGGTGCCAGCATTCCTGCATATTGTAGTTAGTGAAGAGAGCTGGAATCTCCCAAATAATGTCCAAGTGCCAGCTCTTGACCCTGATCTTGTATGCTGAAGAGTCCCAGGTTTTCCACTGAACTCTTAACTCTTTTAACTCTGAAGTCTTCTCAGTGGGTCTTAACCTGGCTACCTGTTACAACTACCTGAGGAGTTAAGAAATACATGCCCTGATCTCTAGTTAAATAGAATCAGCAGGTTGAGCCCAAGCATTGACGGTTTTCAGTCTCATGTGGAATAAACAAGAGGCATATTTTGCCTATCTAATTCTCCCTTAAAGTCCTACTAAAACTTACAGATGAAAAGTTGAGAATGTGGAGACTTGTTTTGATTGAGGTCTTAACAGTTAAATAGTTCAGATACAGGGAGCAGATTTTGGATTTAGTTCTGCCCAGGCTGTGCTGTGTGGTGGTCAGGCTCTTCGGTGGCCTGTTCATAATATTTGGAACAGCTGGTCTCCTTGTTACGTTCAGATCTGTACACCAACTTAGCAGGGTCCTCCCTTTCAACTTCTTTAATTCTTTGTTTTCTTTTCTTTCAAAGAAGGGAAATCCATCCCTATCCTGCAGCCACTTCCATTTCTGACACGAGCTGGGTAATGAAACTGAGATAAGCTATCCCGTTAACTGCGAAATCCTGGAATTGTGTCATTTAACTGTATGTTTTTCATATTAGAATAGTTGAATAGTACTACCTTGATATATCCATTAGGGTGTTTTTTCACTTTGGAATCTTTGGACCTTTTTAAGGATCTTTGGTTAGCAAAATCATGAGAATTTAGAGAGTATGATTATTTCCTGGGTGTATCAATTTCAGTAGCACCAAAGTCTTTACAGTTGGCTGGGAAGCTTAAACCTTGAGTAAACTGAATGCTATATATCTCTGCAGATAATTTTGTCTTTACATTTACTTTGACCATTGCTACAACCTTGATATGTGAAGAAGTGAAATGTAAACTTACCTTTGAAGATATTTTTATGAAGAAATATTTTATCAGAGTAGGTAGTATAGCTATGAAATTACTATAATTGGTATATTGTGTTTCTTTTATATTGTACTAACGTTGGTATAGCCTAGCCTTGCTAATTGAATGTGAAGTGATTTGAATCCCTTTTGTCTTGAGTCTGTTTTATAAAGTAGAATACGTTTTTTCATAATTTGTCCTTAGGCCTTGATGTTCATCAGCAAGTTAGGGGCAAGAACAAGGAGGGCGTATTTTTTAGGATACAGGAAATGAATGGTGGACTATCAGGGTTTTTTGGATAATAAGCTTCATTTGCTTCCGTGATATATATGAAAGGGAGTGTCAGCATTTTGCCCAGTGTTAACAGTGGACATGAAACCCTGGGTAACTAAAGGTGTGTGTATGCGTGTATGCTTCCAGTGTGTTATGTGTGTTTATATGTCTGCAAACTTCTGCAGTTTCTACATGTTTATATTTAGACAAAATCTTTTCTCAGTTTCCCAAAACACAAATTATTTTAGTAGTTTGGTATCTAAGTTAGTTTCTCTTAATTATTTGGAACTGTTCTCAGAGTTGGTCCGACACATTGTAGTAAGCATTTGTATTAGTGAAGACTAAATAACCATGTTCAGCCACAGTGCTCTGGTCTGCTTCCTTTTGCTCCAGGAGCTGACCTTCTGCCATCAGAGAAGACTGGCTAACTTGAACAGGTTTTTTTTTTTCCTGTTTTGCCATAGCTCAGAAATATTACTGAGATTACTGAATTTTTAATTTTGAAATTTTATGAATCAAAACTGTAACTCAGCCTTTCAAGAAATATACCTTTTTTATCAAAAGCTATATTTAAAACTACAGGTAAGTTTTGTTTTCTAGATTACTAGGTAACTAATAGAATGAGTTTATACATAATCAAATCTTAAGCAGCTAGAAATTCCACTTTAATCTCAGTATTATTAGTCTGTGAAATTATAATTACCAAATGCTTTTTTACTGCTATTTCATGTGTATGTATTCCATTCTTTAAGATAAAATGTAACCTGCCAAAACATTCTGTTTCTTAATTTTAAATCAACATTGTCAGAGAAAACTACTTCAAAAATTTGCTTCTCGTGTGGCTTTGTAAAGTGATGGAAAACAGAACTTCTGTCAAGATGCCTTTGTTTAATTGCATTTAAGATGATTGGTGTTTAAGGAAAATGTTTGTGGAATAAAAAATATTTAGCTAAGTGTAAGGAAATTTCATGTCTTTTTTGGGAAAATAACTTCTGTTCCATTATATGTGATGAGGATGTAGTGAGTCACACTGCTCATAGTGCTTGTTTTATTACTGGAAGGAAAGTACCAAGAATTATTTGACAGAAGATAGATACCAAGATTATTTGTTCAATGATCTTAAATATTTGAAATTTTTCAGATATGCACAAACATAGAGTAGTACCCAAACTCCCTTACTATTGTTACTTAGAATCAAGAATTGGAATAATACTTATTTCTTCATAACTAAAATACAATACACTGTTAAGATTTCCTAAAAGTTGAAAATAACTCAGCTTTTAAAATGGGATGATGCAAGGCCTTCACCCTGAGCTACATCCCCGGCCCATTTTTATTTTTGGTTTTGAGATACAGTCTTTATTAAGTTGCTCTGTTGCCCAGGTTGGGGTCCTTCTACAGTGCTGTGATTATAGGCCTCCCCCACCAGGCCCAGCTTGGAATATTTATTTTTATGATTCAGTATTATGTTGTTCTCTTCCCTAACCCATTTTCTATTAAATTTTTTACCTACAGAGAAAGTTTTAGGGATTCACTATTGAATTAGAGATACTGTGAGGGATCTTTTTTTTTTTTTCCCTTTTAGTCAAATTCCTAAATTATCTGATAGGCATTTAGTACAGGATTTTCCAAATTCTTTTTTTTTTTCATTTTCTTTAATTTTTTTATAGAGCACATACACAATACAAGTAACAATCCATTTACTATTATGTTCAGTTTATAAAGTACCTAACATTTTAACTTTTAAATGTGTGTGTGTGTGTGTACACACACACACACACGCACACACACACAGATGTATATGCATTAAAAAGTGCATTCTTTTCATTCTAGTTAGACATCTTTTGGGCACTGTAATAGCTTATCAGAAAACTCAGTTATTTTTTAAAAATACCTTTATTATAACAGCCACTGAAAAACAAGCTGTGCAAAGCGGGTAATGGAAAGGAATGTAGCTTGAGCATGTGTTGAAGCAGACCTACCACTAGGCAGTAGCTGACCTTGCATCTGTCAATTTTTCATAATGTTGAGGGTACATCCTAAGATATATTTGTGTTTAGCTTTCTGGTAATGATATATAAGACTTGGAACATTTTACAAAAATACAGATGTTTAAGAATGTCACTGTAACTTTCCAGTAGTGGAGAAAAATATATTAAAGAAAGCATACATGTATATAATATGCCCAGAGTCAAGTTTGAAGTGTAACTACATTCACTTTGGAACTAGGTTTGTCAGGTAGCTGCTATTATGAGAAATTTAAAACTATCCCATACTTTTTAGACTTATAGTAAAGAAGTGAGTCTTTCAATTTACTTGATTTAGAAAATACCAGGTGTGCTGTTTACAGCTATGTTACTCTTTTATAAAACAAGAGTAACATACAGCAAATACATCTCTTGTAGTATATGAGAAAATAGTCACATCCCTCATTTTTATCAAGCTATTAAAAACAAGTAGACTGTGATAACCATCTTTGGAAAGTGTTCTCAGAGTTTAGAGATGCCATTCAGGAAGGCTGAAAGGGGGTCAGCATTGCACACATTAAGTTGGAACTAAGTTGAGATTGCTAAAACATAGAAGTCCAGCTGTCTTTAGATGTATTCTGTGTGCTTTTTTTGCTCTGAATTGCAGAAGAGGACCCTTGAAAATGTAAAATTTTTTCTCAGAAAGCAGTTTGCCAAGAAATTGTTAGAGTATCAAAGATAAAGATTCTCATTTGTTAGGTTTAATTTTAAGAACATTCAAATGTTCCTAATTCTGTTGATACAGCGGTGGCCTAAAATCCATAAACCTGACCTATTTTTTAACTCTTGGATCCACGTAACTTTGTATCCTTGCACAAGATAATCAGTTCCCCTCAGTATCGGCCAAGAAACATAAAGAGTAGAAAGAGTATTGCCTATGTGGGTCAAGGGGGTATGAAAAATTGCTTCATACATACATTATATATGAGAATAGAACGTGCCTTATGTGAAAATGCTAGCATAAGCAAGATCATTTATGTAGAACAGATGGCGGTGCAGGTGAAATGAGTGATTTGGGATTAATCCCATTGTGCTCAATTAGCTGGAACAAGTCAGACAAATGTGCACTAGGCCAGAACCTTAGACTATTAATGATAACACAGCACAGCTTCCCACCTCTTCATTTCCAATCTTGTACTTGAAGAGTGCTAGAACTTGATGTCTGGGTTCTTTTCTGATCTAGTGGTGTGTGCAGTATGAAAACGTGTCCTTTCTTGTAATCGGGAAAATAGTTGATAGAAGTTAATTCAAGTTTGCAGAGTAAAATATCCAGACAACAGTTCCCACAAAATGTTCAGAAGTGGGAAGAACACTTAGAGGTTCCCGTGATGTTCAAGTGCAGTTGTGTTATACCTGGGATTGGGGCTGAGTGTTGGATAGGCTACGGAGAGGGAGAAGATGTAGAGTATTCCCAGGCAGGGGTAGAGACTAGAAAAAGCCAGAAATGAATGAACAAACTTCCACACGTCTGGGGGGAGAAAGTAGGGCTAGAGAGAACAGAGTTCTGGAGAGTGGTGTTTTGGTAGAATTCTGAGCTGACTTACCTTTAGTTGGAGGTTTGTATGAAAGCCAGAAGAGCCGACCACCTGTCTGCAAGCTCCCCTGTGAGAAAGTGCCACTGGCTATTTTGTTTGCTGCAGGTGATGCTTCTGATAAAGTATAGTAAGGCCAGCCAGATAAACTAAACCTTTTACATGGCATTTAAATGAAAGCTGATTCAAGTGACATGGCATAGGCCTTGGTGGTCTGCCTCTTGGCCACCGGTCCAGCCTTACTTGTCCTTCCACAGCAGTGTCCATCCAGTTAGGGGTCCACTTCCCCCTTTTACTTTCTCTTTCCTCCTGGGCTCCCTGGCAGAATGCCAGCCCCAGTGTTCTACTCCCACTTTGCAGACAAATCAGCTTCCATGAAAAAACTGCTGAGAAATTCCAGTCCCTCTTTATGCCTACAAAATGGACTGTTTTCTGTGTTTCTATATCCTGTTAAGTGACTATTTGTATCTCTTTAATACTGTTTATTATCTTGAGCCGAATTAAACTTTCTTTTAAAGAAAATTAAAAGGGAGGAGAGGAGAGTCTGGAATAGTAAAGTTGAGTTAAAATAATCATATACATGGAACAACTGTTTGGTTTTAAGCTCTCCTGCTGGGTCTTTCACAGCAAGTCAGTTTTCCCCGAGTCCATAGTAACAACTAAAGATGCACTCATGTCAGAGAGCCAGTCCCTCCTTAATAGGTGGACAACAGCAGCTTCCGCTCAGACTTCAGCAGCATCCATGCAGCAAGGCTGGTTGCCCACGAGTCTCAAAGTCTGCTTCTTCATCGGCAGATAAGCTCTGGAATCCACATCAAACCCATGCAGATTGTTGTCATCGCCCAGAGCCTTATGAGCACACCCTCGTAGGACACAGAGGAAGAGGTGTGTCGCTGCTCCAGCAGGTGTTTTGTTTGTCCCCTTCAGTCCCACACACTTGCTGACATATAATCCAGTTGGTCAGCTCTGGGAGGCCTTCAACTGTGGAGTTGCAGTCACTGTCATCAAGGGTACGACCTTCACTTAAGGTACTAGCTACAGCCAATTGGAATTTATCATCACCGAGTCTACAGGGTAAGTCTCTTTATGTCTAAGAGGAGTCTGTATTGAAATATCCACTGTTAGCCCTGTGGCATAGGCATGTCATCCTAGCACTTTGGGAGGCTGAGGCAGGAGGACCACAAGTTCTAGCCCAGCCTGGGCAACTTAGCTAATTGGCAAGACTTTGTCTCAAAAATGGGCTAGGGATTTAGACCAGTGTGAAAGCCCAGGGCTCAATCCCTAGTACTGCTACCACTGCCACACCCGTACACACAAAAAATCTACTGTCATGATCCGGTGACCTCTCCTCTGCTTTCATAGATATATAGGTTCATTCAGAACCAGATATGCAAGAAAGAGGCAAAAACCAGCCAGCTGTGGCACGTGCATGTAATCCTGGCATTCTGCGAGGCTGAAGCAAGAGGATCAGGAGTTCTTGCCCTCTGGGTAAGTCGTAATGAAAATGCCCTTGAACAGGAGGCCCGCTGTTCTGAGGGAGCGGTCAGAGCAGCATAGGACTGAGCGCAGGACCATGACTAGGGGTTTGTATACTTTGTGTGGAGAAGAAAGGGGGAAAACACCAACAGCAGCCTCAGGTCAGTGGAATCGAATTGAAACTTTGAAGGCAGGGTCATTGACTCATCTTTGCATTCTCAGAGCCTGGCTCATAAAATGTTAAAAAATAAAAAGCTTGTTCAGAGATCAAATTCATTATCTCTTTAAAAAGTTTTACTAAATAAAAGACCTGCAGAAGAGGACAAGGCTTAGCTGGGGGTCATTGTGAATACCTATAAGGCCAGCATTCAGGAGGCTGAGACAGGAGCATCATAAATTGGGAGTCTAGTCCAGGGAATTTAGTGACTTAACAAGATCTGTCTCAAAATATATTTTAAAAAAACAAAAGGCTTGGTTTGGACACAATGCGTTCATCCCCAGTGCCACTTATCACCAAAAACAGTTTTACTCCAAAAAAAGAGAAAAGTCTAGTAGTGGAATTCTCAGCCCCAGACTCCTCTAAGAAGCTGTTCTTAGAACTTAACCTGTGCCTTGTCTGTATATTTCAGATTACTAAATAGGGAATTATGTATCTTCCCGTGTGGCTTCAGCTATTCTAGTCCGAATGCAATGCCATATTTTGTGTTTTATTGAAAACTGAGTAGATATTTTAGTTCTTCAGGAAATTATTTAAATTATAAATTGAAATATGATTTCATAGAAAATGATATACAATTATTGGACATTTGCTCATGCTTGCCTTCTAAAGAGCCTGAATGGTTAAGGTGCCCTTGCCAGGGTGGTGGAATGCCACTGAATTCAACTGTGAAGCTGTAGTCTCAACTACTTAAAGTCTTGAGTAGTTTCCTTGGTGTTTGTGTATTGACAGATCAGTCGGCAGTTCAGGTTTCCTTGGACTCTCTAATTCTCTGGACTTCTTGCAAGTAGCACCTTTTTTCACAAAGATAAGCTTGTTTTTTATTTTAAGGTTAGGCAATTAAATCTCAAAAAAAAAAAAAAGATTTAAAGCTTCCGTTTATCGTAACAGGGCAACACTCGTTCATCAGTTAGAAAGTAAAGATTAGTGGTGTTTGTGAGATTTATTTTTGAGTATTTAAAATGCTGAGGAGGTCTTACTAGATGTAAGAAGACCTTGTAGGTGGGAGGCAACAATAGGCTACATTAATTTTGTGGCTTAATATTAGAAGAGCAAGAGATATATTATCCATCATGGTAATTAAACATTTTCCACTTGTGTTTTCCAGTAAGGAGAATGTATAGCATTCATTATCTTCCAGACTGCTATGAGGTCATTCATGGCAGTAACTCTTACTAGCACACCTTTTCTCTGCCAGCACTGAGCTAGACTGAAGCGAGAGCAAGGTTCTGGCCTGGACGGGGCTGTGTTGTGGTCAACCCCAACGTAAGTGTTCTCCGCACAAGATACCCAGCTTGCATCCTCCTCCCAAGATGTCTCTTCATTCCATTCCTTCCATTCTCAGCTTCCAGTGTAGTCCAGGCCCTCGGTTGTCCCTGATCTGGCTTTTTTGCAAAGGCAACCTTAAGGTTTTCTCTTTACCTGATTTCTTTCTTTCTAAGTTAGTATCTGTGTTTTAGCACACAGACTACAGACCCAAGATTTGTGGTCACTGCATTCCCCTGTTCAGATCATGTTAATAGCATCCTACTGTTCATGGAATACAGCCCAGAAGTCTTCACCTGGGATAGAACTGTTTTTTCAGGTGTCGCCTTCTAAGACCCTCCTGCCTGCCATTGGGTCCCTCATACATTTTAGATTTTCCTGCTTGTCTGCCTGTTTCTGTGTTCCAGCTGTGTTGTATTGGTTATCGTAACCAAGCAGTGTAAGACTAACCCATGCTTTCAGGCTCAACTCAAAAGCCACCTCTTTGAAGAAATCTCTTTCAGTTCCTGTTGTGTGGCAGGTTCCTTTGAGTTGGAACGTTCCCCTCCTGGAGGCAGGAGAGAGGCTCACAGACTTAAGGAGGCACTAGGGGCCTGTGAGCCCTGCTGTGCCTTGGTGTGTAGCCGTGCAACCATGTAGTCGGTGTGTGGATCCATAAGTGTGGCGTGTGGCTTGTACTCTGTGTGTGGCTCATGGTACATATTCTCTGGCACTTGCTGTGTGCTCTTGGGCACAGAGGCCAAAGGCTTAGATGGGGGTGAGTTCCTGAAAGCAAGAGCTAGAGATAGTGAAAGAAGTCCCGAGAGAGAGAAAGAGAAGCAAGTGCCGAGAGAGAACTGCAGGAAAGTCCCGAGAAAAGCGCAGTGGCTGGCCAAGAAGGCGAGTCCTGGGAGGCAGTATGCAGCTTCCGGGAGGTGTCAGTTTTGCTTGTGGTGGGCTTTGTGACTGCGTCTTGAGTCGCCTTCCCTGTGCTCCTGGAGGTATCTCCTCAGCTATGCTTCCTGACCTGTACTTCTCTAAGAAACCTTGCTGTATTATGAGTTTGGGTTCTTTCAAAAGGCGGAATTTACAAATTTTCTAACGAAAAGAATCCATTAGGAAGGCTTACAAATCTGAGGATAGAGATAGTCCAAGATGGCTGCTCAGCCATCTAGTAGATCCCCCATCCAGGACTGCGGGACAGCTGGTGTGGTGCGAGTCTGCCGCAGATCTCTGTTGTTAAAGATCAATGGCAAAGACCGGAGCCTGAAGATGAGTGACTGAAGGGCAGCGACGGGCAGACAGGCACAAGTCGAGACTGCAGTGAATCGGTGATGAAGATCTGCGGCATGTAACAAGGCAGCGTCCATAGACAACTGCGGAGATGAGAACTTTCCCAGAGGAAGGAGCTGTAACAATCTTTCTTCCTCCCTTTATACTGCTGGAGTTTCAGTTGGGCCTCCCACTTCTGGTGGGTGCTCTTACCTCATTCCTTGGCCTACAAATCACTTACACTCTAATCCAGGCTGGTTCTCAATTCTCAATCTAGGCGTGGTTCCCAAACCCTAATCCAGGTGTGGTTCCTGATTTCCTCAAATTGACATAATCTCTTCAACGGTCACAGCTGCTGAACTCATTGATGGAGTCGTTACTTTGGCCAAGTGGGCTTTAGTGGAGTCGTTACTTTGGCCTGCTGTCTCTGTCCCTTGTGAGGGGAACAGACATTATATCTCCCCAGGAAAAGTTTCACACAACAGTGAACCTGGGCTGCTTTGCATTCTCAGAGCTTATTGTGCACGTTTGGCCTTGTTTTGCAGGGTTTTTTGGTTGTTTCCCATACTCAGTTATAAACTTTGTGGGGCTGGGGAGCACAGCGCAGTGATTAGAGTGCTTATCTCACATGTGCAAGGCCCTTTGTTTGATTCCCTAGCATCACATAAAAATTAGACAGGCGTGGTGCTGCATGCTTGTAATCCCAGCACTTGAGAATCTGAAGCATGTTGATTGCCATAAATTTGAGGTTAGCTTGGGCTACATAGTGAGTTCAGGACCAGACTGGAAAACAGAGTGAGACTCTGTCTCATAAAATAAAATAAATAATAAACTTTGTGGGGAGAGAGAGTGGTCTTGATTGTCTCTGAGTCCCCTCAGCGCTTCTAGCAGTGCTTGGCCTCCCTATGTCAGGGACTGAGCAAACGCCTGAGGAATATTATGGTCCGTGCTCCATGTGTGTTTTTAATTGTTTGCCTTTGGGTCAACCAACTCTTAGTTTCAAGTTGCCAGTATCAGTGCTTAAAAGGCAAACAGAACTCACATCATCCAACCTCTTAGGGATGAGTAAGGACAGCCAGAGGCTATTTAAATGCAGCAAGCGAGCAGAGCAGAGATAACATGGGCCATGGCACTGGAGCCACCCTGAGGTAACTCCCCGGCTTCATGGGTTGGGAGCTCTGGAGTCTTGGAAAGGTTAATTTTTCTGAACATTTTTCTTACTTTATTGTGATGAAAATAGTACTTGTCAGGGTGGTCATGAGGCCATTTTCCTCTAGCTGTGGCATCTAATGCAACACTGAAACTCAGTGAGTAGTGGCTGTATGTACGTACTGCCTACTTCTCTCTGCCTCTGTTGCCTTCGTAGACCATTGTTCTTTCATGTACTCACTCAGCTACCTTGGCAGGAGCAGACAGAGGCGGCATTGCCATAGCCTGGCCTGAGTAACCTAACCCAGGTAGAGATAGTCACTTCCTGCATTGGGAGTTTAAACTCGAGGATTCTAAAAAATTGTGTTATATGGAACAATGAGAGCTAAATCCTTGAGGTGACTTGGAGGATCCTGAGAAGGTCTGTTAACACTGCAAGGTGAGGACCTGAGTAAGTAGTTTGGTGGTTGGGTGTCGGCAGAAGAGAGACACAGAAAGGAGCAAGGATACTAAGGGGGAGAGTGAGAGAAAGATACCTTGCCACTAGAAGATGAGAAGTGGGCTCTTGGACACCTACCTCTTCTAGGGCTGAGACAGTCTTACCAGTGGGCAGGCCAAGGCAGAGGATTGTAGAGTTGGTGCCTGGTGTGCTCCAGATGGAGTTACCTAAAGTCATCGACAGTGTGATCGCTGGGTACATTTGCTCTTCCTTTGAGCAGTGGAGAGGTGTGGCAAGAATGATATTCTCTCTGTGTAGCTCCAAGGTGGCCACTTGGGACACCAGAGAAGACAGAGTGCTGAGCTGGTGCATCCTTCTCTTGACTCGGTTCATCAACAGGAGCTTGGCATTGATACTGAAAAGGAACAAACCAGAGAGCAGAGATCCACAGATTGTGCAATTTATAGCTGATAGTGAGCAAAATGAGGCTGCAAGTGCTAAAAACATGACAGAAAAATCTTCAGTTTTGAATTTAATAAAATCATCATCTTGGCCTAACAGGCCAAAAATAATGTGATGCTGGGTATGGTAACACACAGCTGTAATTCTAGCACTCCGGAGGTGAAGGCAGGAGGATTGCCATGAGTTCAAGGCTAGTCAGGACTACATGATGAGTTCAGGACCATCTTGGACTATAGTGTGAGACCCAGTATATATATTTTTTAAAAAGTCAAGTTTTGCCTAAGAGTCCGCTTTGCTCAACTGAAGTTAACACTCTGTAATATCTCTGCTTTTCTTCTCCACTTTGAACAGTCCATACATACCTTCTTGATTCTGTTCCTTACTGTTTTTGGTACCTTGTGGTACCATAAGTCAGCCTACTTCAGTTCAGAACATATTTGCTTCCGGGTATTTATGGGAAAAATGAAGGCAATTTCTCTCTGTATTAAACAGCTACTTGTCACTCTTTTGGAACCTTGTGGCCTCCAAGGAAAAATAAAAAATAAAATTCGTGGATTCAGGCTGTGGCAGCTCATTTAATGTGACTTGGTCCAGTTATAAGCTAAGTTTAAAAATACTAAGTCTAAAATCTGATAGTTTAGTGGTGCAGGCCTAATTATGCCCTTTGCTTCCTGTCTTCATATTATCTGACTTTAGCTATTGAACTGCTTCTTATCTTTGTTGCTGGGAAAGGCACGAAGATGCAAATTATTTTTATTTATTGACAACTTACAATTAGGCAGAAGAAGGGAGAAAATAGTATTGACCTCAACGTTATGTGAATTTTATCTCTAGTTCAATCAGATTTGTAGAGGATGAGAAGAGAGTAAGGATCCAGGAGAATAGTTTTTACTTATTTGATCCTAAAGGGCAAGCAAGGCTCTGGCAGTGGAAATATTTTATAGCTGTGTGGTGAACGCTTGTCTTGGGACTTGTATCTGGGACCAGTTGCTACCACATCAGACTACCTGCTGCCCTAACATCCTAGGGGTGAGACAGCTCTCCACGCCTTCCTGACCAGTGGAGAGCAAGTACCTCTTCTCATTGGTCAGTCTTGACTCTTTTGGGTCAGTGTAGAATTCCTGTCAAATTTAGTTTAAAAACAAGACACCTAACCTAATTCCTCCCTAGAAAAAATGCTAGAGTATACTGTAGAGAGAGCCATCTCTCGCAAGGGGTTTTCTTCTTCTTCCAAGACAGTCTGTTGGATTGGTCATTGAGACTTGAGTTTTTAATCTTAGAAGTCATTTTGGAAAGCAAAGTTTAACTTTTTAGGTTTTTGAAGAAAAGATGTCTAGTATTTTCAAAAGCTAATTCATATATATTTCCTGCTAGCTATTGAATACCCGTTCTGCACATCAGTCATCTCGTAACACACTACAGAATCATCACATGATTTTCTGAATTTTTATTCTGCAGTATATTTTAGTCAATTTCTAGACAAAACAATGGAGTAAGTGATTCTTTAAACTTATGCAGGTTTGGCTTCTCTGTGTGTCTGTCTGCTCTGGTCCCTCTTTGGCGCGTATGTTTTCCCAGCCCTGTGGAGAATGCACATGTGGGCATTTTCCGGCCTGCCTGAGGCCCGGTGACTTGCCTTCAAGGCTTTTCTAATGGAAAGGGACAAGAGGCTGCCGACATCTGCGGGACCATGTTAACTCTTTACTTCCTGCTTTCTGTGCATTGGCCTAAGACAGATGAGCCTTCACTCTGCTTAGAAGGGCAGGTTCAGTATCCAGGTTGGGCCTATTTAACTCTGGATCCTAAACTATTATGAAAGTACAAGGAGTGAATGGCATACAGAAAAAAGTGCTGTATTAAATGTCAGTATACTGCTGAAAAGTGAATAGCGGAGTCCTCATTTTGCCATTTCTTTTGTACCTGACCAGAATTTAAATATTTGGTGGTTAGATTAATTCACATTATCTTAAAGAGCTCTCTGTTGTAGGAAATATTTTAAAGAAAATTATACATGTGAATATTTTAGTTCCTTCAGTCAGACTCATTTAAATTGAAGATATAGGGCAATTTGCTATAAAAATAGATAAGTATTTCTTGTAAGACAACCTTACATGACAGTTAATTATTTATGTGCTTGAGAGTTATAAGATTTGACATTATTGGTAGAGTTAATTTAAAAAAAGGCAGTTGGGTCTCTGTGTCCTGTAGGCCTGTAGGGAAGGAAGACACTTCCTGGAAGTATTGAGTCCAGTGGTTTTAGACAACCCTCAGAGACTACAGTTAGAAGGTGGGCTGATACAATGAGAATTAAGCTGACACCTTCACTCCCCGAAGAAATTCTGAAGAGAAGCAAGAGCCTAATCTTTGAATGTGCAAATCGCAGTTGGTGGGCGCCAACTGAGGGTTGGAATGTAGACAGTGGCTGAGGGCCTGGGTCAGTGGGCAGTGGGAAAGTCTATTTTTTTCCTCTGGTTTATCCAAACTATTTTCTCCTCAGCCTATTTTCTCTTTCACCTTTGGAGTTGCATTCATTAGTTTTGTATTTCTTTTTCTTTCTTCCCTCTCCTCTCTACCTCCTCTCTGCCTGCATTGACTCATTTTTGTTAACCATGTGCTGGTTTCTTTGAGTTACTTGGGGACCATCATTAATAAAAACTGGCCTGTATACAGTTAACCTATACACTCATTTGCTGGGGATACCGGAACAAACTAATGGCTGAGAAATGGATGTGCATTGTCTCAGAGTTCTGCAAGCTGAAAGTCCAGCGTCACTTGTTAGCAGGGTAGGTGCGTTTCGGGGCCCGTGAGAAGGGATCTGCTCCGAGCTCCCCTCTGGTGCCCGGCTCTTCACTGACCATCTCTGGCTTTCCTGGGGTTGTAATTGCATCACCCTCATCAAGGCCTTTATGTTCATAGGGTGTTCTTGCTTTGTTTATGTCTGTGTTCAAATTTCTCCTTTTCCTGAGGATGCAGTCATACTGTCAGCAAATCAGCTTCTGGAAAGGCACCCTTCTTGGCTTGCAGATAGCTGCCTTATCTCTTCTTACAAGAACTTCAGTTTTACAGCACTAGGTCCTCCTCCTATGATCGCTTGTAACCCTTACTGTTTCCTTAAAGGTTCTATTTCCAAATATTCTCATATTGGGGATTAGGACTTCAAAATATGAATTTGGCAAGGAAGGATACATTTCAGTCCATAGCAGACTTGACTTTAAAAGAGAATACTACCTCTGTTGGGCTGGTGATGCAATATGTGATCCCAGCACCCTGGGAGGCTGAGGCAGGAGGATAACGAGCTCAAGCTCAGCCTATGCAATTTAACAAATCAGTGAAACCCTGTCTCAAAATCAAAACCAAAAGGTAGGCTGAGAATGTAGCTCAGTGTGAAGGCCTTGGGTTTAATGCCCAGTCCAAAAAAAAAAAAGAGGATTGGGAATATTTCTTTTTTTAAAAAAAATTGCCATTTTACTAATATGTATGTGATTATGTGATACATAAAAGTTACATTGAACTTGAGTGTTTGATGCACATATATAACATCAAAATTACAGTACCTTCCCCTCTCTTTGATCCTTCCACAACTTCCCCCGCCCCGCTAGATGTAATTATTAAAATAAAGTTTAGTAAGAGTTTGTTTTTGAACCTTTACTTTTTTGATATAGACTCAACTTAGTTAAGATGTATCATCATTATTATGTCCTGTGGGATTTATTAATACTATACATGTTTATAGTTTCTTATTAATATTCATGAGTGAGTGCATTAGTTTTCAATATAATTGTTATTTGGTATTTATGGGGACTCCTCGGTGCCAAAATCTATGGATGTTCAATTCCTTTATGTAAAATAGTATAGTATTTGCATATGACCTGTGCATATCCTCAGGTAGACTTTTAATCATCTCTGTGCTGCTTATAATGCCTGATACAATTAAATATTTATATAAACAGCAATTATACTATATTGTTTAAGGAATAACAACAAGAAAAATATATGGTTATGTTCAGTAGACATGAGTTTTTTTTTTTTTTTTTTTTTTCCCCAGATTGTTTCCAGTCTGCAGTTGGTTGAATTTGAGGATGTGAAACCTATGGATATAAGGACTGGCTATATTTAGTTCTCATGTTAAACTTGTCTGGTTTTGATCTTGAGTTTACTCTCATCCTGGAGGATGGATTAAGAGAATACATCCTCTTTTTCTTTTGTGCAAGAGATAGTATTTCATGGTATGGGATGGTATGAAGAGCCTGGGTTCCTAAGGGGCCAGAATGGGTGTTAAGGGTCACATAGCTGCAAAGACACAGAATAAGTTGGGATAAGACCAGTGGACCTGTATTCCTAAATTCAAATTTCTTTTTAGAAATCCCTATGATCAGCTCTATTAATGTAATAGAAACTATTACATTATTAAAAACTAAAAAACTTCTTTGCTTTTAGATAACCAGTTGTACTCACTGCTGAATGATATAACTGGCTCTGATCCTGAGGCTCTAAATTTTCTTAATGTCCCCACTTTAGTTATGAATGGAGAACTGTTAACCTTAGGAGTGTCAGTGTAAAAATGTAGACATATCCAGCAGCTTCATAAAATAACTACAGAATGTTAAAATATTTATTGTCATAGCTGGATGCCTTCAAGATACTCCTCTCCAGGAAGCCAAATGGGAAATAAAGAATTTTTAGAGAGATAGACTAAAAAGAAAAAGAAAAAAACCCTGCAGATATTTGACTACTTCAGAAGTTGTACAAGATTTTCACTGTGTTATGTCCTAGCAGTCTAAGAGAAACTAAGCTTAACAGTTTAGGAGAAACCAAATCTCTGTTGGCAAGACTGTCCTCAGGTTCAGAACTAAGAAGATGTTGGGTAGAATCCTCAGATTATTTGCACGTGTCCCGCTGTTTCCCTTTGACCCCACCTCTTGCTTCGCTACTTTAGAGTGGCAATTCGACAGCAAGCGAAATCTCACCTCTCCGTTGTCAAGAACAGATGGTGGTGTGTTCAGAGCTATAATTGATTGCCCTTTTAGATTTCCTTTCCGTATAATTTGGAATGATGCTCAAACAGAAGCTGCCTGCAGGCTAGAACTTTGAAACACAAAGATTTCATGTGGAGATGTTTTTGCCTTATCTGTTTATAATTGGGTATTTAAACTCTCCACATAATAGAATTCTTGTTAACTTGTCAAGTTCCGAGATTCTTCCCTCAGCTGTGTTTAGTACATGAATGAGCCTAGGAAAGCTGTTCTTCCTTTCTTTGACAGTGCTTTTGACCTGTAGCCTTTGGTAGGCTCCTCTTTAGAACTTCCATCCTCAGCTTTTCCTGTCCATTCCTTCTTACAGGCTGCCTATTTTTTCACTGGAGTGCCCAGCACTAATCACAACTGTTATGTTGATGACAGTCTGATAATACCAATGTCTTTGTCTCATCGGAGACTAGTTCTGATGCTTCCTCTGTCTCTTCAAACTTTTTTGTTTTGCCTTTTAGTATGCCTCGTGATTTTTTTGTTGAAAGCCAGACACGATGTATTAAGGTGAGAGAAACTCTGGCAAATAAATCCTTGGTGATTTGGTGTAAGCTGTGTATGTTGGGTGGGGGGAAGTAAGTCTCTAGTCCTATAATTAGATCTCGGTATTTAGTGAGCCTTTATCATTGGACTGTGAACTTTATGCATTCTTCATTTCTCCTTTTCACATCATAGGGGGGACATGATGGCTAGAAAGACTTGGAATTGAGTATTTTCCTCAGTTCAGTTAGGCACTGATAAGTCTCCAGTAGGATAGGATAGCTTCTATTAAAATTACTTCTCCTGACAACAGGTTGCAATAAGAACAAAATGCTCTAGCATATCTCAGTATGGTTACTTTCCCTATCCCCCCACTGAAAATGTAAAAGAATTTTTTAAAAATTTACAAGGAAAACCTAGTAAAGCTGTAGGAGCCGAAGCTCACAGAAGTGTGAAGCTCTCCAAGAGTTTTTAACCTCAGACATGGATACACTGAACTTCCAGCATGTCGTCAATTATAGCTTAGTTTTTCCTGCAATGATTCCTGGGGAAGTTGATGCTTTTGAGTTTATGCCCCAGGACATTGTGATTTTCTGTATCCACTAGTCCTTGCCAAGTTTTGAGACAGTGGTTGTCCTAGGACCTGTTCTTGCTGATGCATCTTAAGACTTACAGATCCCCCATGTGTTTAGATTTTTACTTGCTGGTAGGCTGTAGTGGTAACTTCCGAGTCATTATATGCCTGAGTGGAAACTAGAAGTTAATACGTCATAGGACTCTTTAATAGTAGGCCTGGTAATAAACCTGCAATTCTAGCACTCTAAGACCTAAGGCAGGAGGATTACATGTTTGAGTCCAGCCTGGGCAACTTACTAATTTAGATAAACTCTGTCTGAAAATCGGAAATAAAAATGGGTTGGGGATGCAGCTCAGTGGGTTTAATTCCCAGTACTACAAATACAAAACATGAAACAAAAGTTAATAAACTTAGTAAGTTCTGAAAGTATCTTTCAGAAATATTAAGTATTGTGCTTAATAGTCTGATGGAAAGAGTCTTGGTATAAGGGGACAGAAGCCACAGGATTGTAATTGTATTTATTAAATGCTTTAATATCAAAACAGAATAGAGTGCCTAGTGTGTCTAGTGCCCTTTGTTCAATTTCTAGTGGCACCCCTCCACACTCAGTACAGAGTTATGACTGTCTTTGAGACAGAGAATATAAAGTGCTACAAAGAGCTTCAAAGGAAATTAAGTGCATCTAAACTGTAAAGCATCATGAATTCATCTGTTAGCTTAGGCTAAACTATATTGTTACAACACAGAGTCTCAAATTCTAAGTAGCTGTGACAATAAAGATATATTTGGTTTTGGGTAAAACCAAACTACATCCTGATTGTAGATTAAGTGAATTTCTGCTCTGACCCACCTTTAATCTGTAGCTCAGATGGAAAAAGTGAGTCTTTGAGACATGCCAGCAGCACTGTCATATGTCTTTTTGTTCAAAAGAGTTTTTGTTCAAAAATGGTACACAGCACCTTTCTACTGAACTGTTCTTGACTCAAAGAAAATTACCCTGCTTTCGACAGGATGAAGATAGTAGGCCACAGTGAAGGATTCTACAAGGGACATGATTAAGCACAAAATCAGGTCGATGCATAGAAAGGACTATCAGATATTTTGAATATTCATACAATATATCATACAGGTTCCACCAAGTTTTTCTACAATTCATTGTGAAGTGACTGTTCGGAATTATTCATGCTTGACTTTCAAGGACTGTGATTCCTTCTGTGCGAAGTGTTCATTTGCCACCTCCATACCTATTCTGAGGTTGAATTACTTTATATTCACTTGCTGGAGAACAGGAGGGCAAAGGAATTCCTCTAGTAAATGTTTTTGGAGATACTTATGGGCATCTGATGAGATGGAAGATGCAGCAATTGCTCTTAAGGTCCCTACAGGCTTTTTAGCAATAACTGGAGTACAAACATCAACAGTTAGGTCAAAATATTAAGTAAAAATTCCTTAACCCCAAGGTTACAAGTTGGCAGCTTCCAGGATTACTCTGGGCCATGTGAATGTTTTGTTTGGGCAGCACTGTGGTTTAAATATCTTGAGATGTCACATAGGAGAGAATCTGGGTTTCTAGCTTCTCTTGGAAAAAAAAAAGTGAAGATTTGTCCATTATCATCTAAATTCCTAGATGGCAAGTTTGGCTAAAGCTAACTTAATTTTACCACCTTACGAGGAAACATGAATTTCCAGTCCTCTACCTGGAATTAGTATGGATTTAAAACCATAATGTGAAAAACAAAGTTTTACAGTTTATGGAAGATATAAAGTACAGGAGAATATCTTAGGGACATTTTTTTCAGGCCATATTTTTTTAAAGATTTGAAATGGTATACACCATACATGAAAAATTTATTTTCATCAAAGTTAAGGAGTTTTCCTATCATCCCAGACAGTGTACAAGGAAGAAGATTTAAAAGTTTTTCAATATATAAAACCAACAAGGATTTAATACTTAGAATGTGCAGAGAATTCTATCAATAATACATCATTTTAACTTATAATAAGAAAAAAATGCCAATATCTGTGGCACAGGGGTGTGTGCTATCCCTGAACTTTGGAAGGTGGAGGCTGGAGGATCATAAGTTTGATGAGACCTTGTCTTGAAATAACAAACAAAAAAGGGCTGAAGATGTAGCTCAAGGTGAAGGCTCTGGCTTTAATCCCTAGTATCACACACCCACAACACCCACAAAGAAATGAGTAAGCCAGAAAATATAGGATATTAACAAGTCATTAGAGAGTGAAACCTGTGCAGCCACTAAATATTTTTTGTGAATCATAATAAACATGCAATTTAAATTCTATTGTAATCCAATTGACAAAACTTATGAAGTTAGAAAATATCAAATTCCCTTTAAAGATGGGAGAACATGAACATCTTCGTATTATTTCTGGTGGAAGTGTATTACAATGAGCCATCTTGGCAGAGGAGATTGAAATTAAGGGTGTAAGTTCCATGCCTGGAGCAATTTCAACATCTGGAAGACTTACAGAGATTTGCAAAAAGCTACGCATAAAAGACATATGACAGTGCTGCTGGCAGGGTTGTACTAACAAAGAAAGGTCAGCGTGAACATGGCATTTGTCTTTTGGTGGGTGTACAAGGGCAATGTGGGACATACATGTCAGGGAATGCTGTGCAGCAGGTGGAGCTTGACGTGACTAAGATTCACACATCATGGGCATACATACAACTAAGTAAGTGTGCGTGATAGGTGATTTGAAGATCAAACTCTACATACCCTGAAGTGGGTATCTACACTTGAGAAGATTTTGGGCTTGGAAAGGCAGCATAAGGAGAATGAAAACAAAAAATCAGAACAGAACACTGTAGCCATACCGGGGCCAACAACGATAGTACACTAAGAGATAGGGAATGTGACCTATTCAAGTCTACTGCTCGTTTATATTTTGGACAAATATAATTATTCCATTTGTTCTCTTCCTCCTCCTCCTCCTCATTTTTTTAATCTGTGAGGATGGAACAAATGTTATGGCGCAGCCTGACCTGCAATCTTTTTTTTTTTTTTTTTTTTTTTGCTGCAGTTCTCTGTTACACATTCGCAGCCTTCCTGTTTTGCTATTCTCCGCGTGTAATTTATCTCCACCCAGTGAAGTTCTGCATCCAGCTGCTGAGTGACCTAAAGCACCTTTGTTAAACAATCTCTCTCTAGAAAGCTGGAGGGAAAATGGCCTGCATGTGAAACTACTCTGGTGCTGCTGGATTTGAAGAGGCAGATGGTGGTTGGATTTTTAGAAGGCCCCTTTGCTCTTTTCCTTCATTTTGGCCTGATTTTACATTATCCTCTCTGTGCACATCTGTCTAAGTGCACAAAGCACCCTTCGAGGAACTGCATTAATCACAGACTGAAGCATGGGTCTCCAGAGTCATACTGCCTTTCATTTACAAAGCCTGGAAGCCCCTTCTGGCCTTAACCGTATTAAAGTTTTATAGCCACTGTGATGTTTTGAGAAAACACACAGAAAAGGGCTGCAAGGCTCTCCTGGCTTCTCAGCAGACACCTCCCGGCATGCTGGATTTATTGGATTTTTCTATTTTCTTCACAATTTGGATTTCCAAATACTTTTTTTTACTAGTTCAGTCCTTAAGACAGACGAATTCTGCCAAAAAGCAATGAAGCACTGCGGCCTCATTCCCCTGAAGCCAAGAACAACTGTGGAACTCTTCCAACTTGGCTTGCAAAGCAACATCTGTTGTCTCCAGTGCTCACCCCGCTAGCCAGAGACATCATCCCCTCAGCTGTGATGTTGAGGGGCGGGGAGAAAAAACCTCAATGTATCTCAATCCATATCTCTTTCTCTTCCCCCGACCCCTTGTCCCCAGTATCTTTTGCTTCATGACTCTTTCTGCATCGGGAGTAACTAGTTAGATTTCGTAGTAATTAAAACATTCATTTCTAAGTGTTCGATCATTCATTCCATAAATACCTGATGAACACACTGCTAAGTTATGCGGCGGTAACTCCCAGATAATTGTTAGGTTGGCCTTTTGTGATGCACTTAGGTATTTTGTGGTATTTTTTAAATTACTTTGATCATGGTTCAATGAGATGATTACATACAGAAAATTAAGTTGCCCATTTCTCCTCGATTTGTGGCATGGCTTTTCAAACAGTTCCATAGGTAGTTGATGTTCTTGGAAACAGAAGGAATACGTGTGCCTTCCAACACTGGCCTCTTTTCTCACTCACGGGGAGATGTTAGTGAACCCTTCATGCTGCTTACACCCAGCTAGGTTGAGGTGTGGTATGGCACAGCGCAGGGCTGTGGAATGTAATACAGTGTAGTATAGGAAATATGGTAGTGGGGGGTGGACCTCAAGCCTGAATTCTGCGTTTTCTGTCTTCAAATTTTGAGAATTTGCTTGCTTACTTAAAGGAATAGCAATGCTTGCATTTGGAGTTGCTGAACTAAATTGTGAAGTACTGGAGGTGCTCATTAAAAGCCCATGAGGGTGCAGCACTTACCTAGCAAATGCAGTGTCCTGGGCTTGATTCCCCAGCATCACATTAACTGGGTATGGTAGTGCATGTGTGTAATCTCAGCATTTGGGAGGCTGAGACAGGAGAATTTCTGTGGGTTTTTTTTCTTTTTTAGGCCAGTCTGGGCTACATAGGGAATTCAAGATCAGTGTGGCCAAAAAAAAAAAAAAAAAAAAACCCACTGAAGTGTTGGCTATCTCTTATGGCTGTGTAGGAGCAAAGTAAAGAAGTCGTGGTCCTCTGGAGCTCACTGTCGCTAGGAAGATTGTGACCATTATTAATTGGGCTTTGTCAAAATTGAGTAAGTTAAGAAATGCCTAGAGATGAGTAGGCCCAGTTTTGGGTCTGTCTGTGGATGACTGACCCGTGCGCCCAAGATGGGGGAAGCACCAGTCAATAGACTTGTAGCCTAGACAGAATAAAAAGGGAAAAAAATAAGCGAATGTTCTCTCTTTGTTCTGTCTTTGAACACCTTTGGACATTGGTCTCTGGTTTCTCCAGCCTTCTCATGCAGTCTGCCACACAATCTGACAGTGAACTTCCTGGCCTTTGACCTTGGTGAGTCCTTGATCCCTCGCTCTGTGGCTTCCATCTTCTTATCTGAGGAACCACTGGGTCTTTCAGCTTTCTCATGTGCCGATGACCATTTAGACTCTCTCTGATCTTTCCGACGGCAGATTCTGTAAACTTAATAAATCCCCTTACATAACTTTGCATTTGTATTTTCTGTTAATTCTGTTGAAACCACCAGAAAGAATGCCTCGGAGAAGAAACCAAATGAGCATGAGTTATTATTGTGTTTGCATCACCAATTTCAGAAATGAAAATGGCTTTTCTTGCAAAACTGTGTTTATACTTGATGTTATACTTGATGTACCGAAGTTTTCCTGTATACCAACAACCTTTCTTCTTGAAGGAAATCAGATGATGGAGCTTTAAATCTAGCAACACACACACACACACACTCTCTCTCTCTTTCTCTCTCTCTCTCTCTATAGTGACTTTAGGTCTCCATTAGGATGTTCAGCTGCAAGTTGTGAAAATATTTCTTCCATCTGGTGACAGCTCATAGAGCATGCTATTTTCAGTGTTTGCAAATAGCAGTGTAAATAGAAATCTGCTTGAAAAGATTCTATTTAATGTGTATGGACTAAAAAGCAACTTTCTCATCATATTATGTATTAAAAGAGTTGATAATCTTCCTCATATTGGTTTGCAATTTGTGTCTTTATGCTATTTAAGTTACAGGTCATGGCAGAAAGTTTAAGTCAATTACAAGGGTATGATGTGTACCAGAAGCTTCTTTTTGAAGCAACCATTTAAAGTCCTTATTAGTTTTATGTCAGCAGGTTCTATGAAAAAAGCAAGGGTTTGAAACTAGTAGAACTTAAGTTCTAACTCATAAACCTTGTAAAATTTACTGGGATGGTGGTGAATATAGAATCTTCTGACAACAGAGATTGAGACCTTCCATCCTCACGTGAACAGCGATAGAAACGTCTCTGTGGAGGGTAGAGCCAACGTGGCTACGGTGAAGGATTGTTTTGTCAGTGGCTCTGCATGATTCAGCTAGAAAGCAAAGATTCAGTAAAGGAACTTCCTCTACAGCCTAGCCTAGAAAGGGGGAGCATCTTTTGGACCTGAGTGGTGACCAAAGGACTTGAGAAAGAGCTGGGAGGATCACCAGGTTGTGAACACAGGCTCCTGGACAAGGAGAAGGCCCAGTGAGGGTTCCAGGGAGCAGGTCTGGGGCCCGGAGTGCAAGTGCGCTGAGTGATGCAGAGGACTACAAAAGCAGGGAGTGTGTTCCAGATTGCAGCAAGATTGGCAGTCTGAAAGGTGCTGGTTGATCCGGGCCTGTGTACCCCAGTAGCACCTTTTGCCACCATGGGCTGAAATATTTGAGTCATCCCTGCTGTGGTGCAGAAGCAGAGAGAGAGCCCATCTGCAAGTGCTTGGAGCTTGGGAGTTGAAGACTGAAGACTAACTCGTGGAGTTACATGGAGTTACGGTGCAGGAAGCATGGAAGGTGCCTGCTGTCAGGCCTGAAGAGGATAATTGGAAGTTCATGGAAAGGGAGGAAATACCTCGGAACAGGATATCTTTAACAAACTGAGTCACAGGAAGCGGAGAGGGAACTGGGTTCACCTTCCCCTTGGTAGCAGGATCCAAGGGCTCAGATGTGTAGACTTCCCTTACAAATAAAACAGGGGGTTAATGTGTGCGAGAGAGCGTGTGCACACACACTCTCTCTTTTCCTTTTTGGACTTTAGGCTCACTTCAGTGGTTTTCAGTGGGTATACTGAATGGGTATTTTCTCTGCTATTGATTTGTGGTTTTTAATGTTTCCTTTTTCTCTTGCTCCTTTGTTTCCTTTTCCTCTTGTTTTCTGTTTCTGTTGTTAGTCTCTCCATTTATTTCTCTCTCAATTGGCTATATATATATATATTTGAGACAGGGTCTCGCTCTGTAGCCCAGCCTGGTCCTGAACTCACTATGTAACTCAGGCTGGCCTTGGACTCGTGGCAATCCTCCTGCCTCAGCCTCCCAAATGCTGGGTTTATAGGTGTCGGCTATAAGGAACTATTTTGAAAACTTACACTCCAACAAATTGGAAAATTTAGAAGAATTGGGTGAATTTCTAGATACATACAAAACACCGAAATCAAACTAAGAATACATAAAATGGCATGAGTACACCCATAACAAGCACAGAAGTGGAGGCAGTAATTAAGTCTCTACCTACATATAAAGGCCCAGGACTGGATAGATTCACAGCAGAATTCTACCAATTTTTCAGAGAAAAGCTATCAATAATGATTCTACTGTTCCATGAAACTGGAAGAGAAGGAACATTGCCAAATTTCATTTTTGGAAGCTAGCATTACCCTGATACCAGAACCAGACAAAGATTTCACTAGAAAAGAGACCTATAGGTCAATCTCCTTAATGAACATAGATACAAAAATCCTAACTAGGATACTGGAGAATAGAATTCAGTAAATCATTAAAAAGATCATACACCATGATCAGTTTTCTTAATTTTTGGGATGCAAGGATGGTTCAACATACATAAATTAGTTGAAGTAATACACCACATAAATGAAAGCAAGAACAAAAATTACATGTTCATCTCAAGAGATACAGAAAAGCCTTTGTCAAGATCCAACATTAATTCATGATAAAAATGGAAAGAAAATAGGTATAGAAGAATCTTAGCTCAAACTGCTAGAAGCCATCTATGCCAAACCTACTGCTGGTATTATACTAATTGGGGAAAAACTGGAAGCGTTTTTCCTTAAATCACGAACATGAAAAGGGTGTTCTCTGTCACCACTTCTATTTGACATAGGATTTGAAACCCTAGCCATTGAGGCATGAGAATGGAATGAAGGGATATGTGTTATAAAGGAAGAAGTTAAGCTAGCCTTATTCGCAGATGACATCAGATGACATGATTCTCTATTTAGAAGGCCCCCAAAGCTGCACCAAGAAACTCTTAGAATTAATTAACAAATTTATTCAAGATGTAGAATACAAAATTCTTCTTCACCAACAACTCACTGAGAAACAACTGAGGTGAATAATCCCATTCTCAATAGTTCCTCAAAAATTAAAATTTCTGGGGCTGGAGGAATGGCTCAGCGGTTAAAGCGCTTGCCTAGCAAGCACTAAGTACCCTAGTTCGATTCCCCACCACCACATAAGCTGGGTGTGGTGGCGCACGCCTGTAATCCCAGCACTCTGGAGGCTGAGACAGGAGGATTACCATGAGTCCAAGGCCAGCCTGTGCTCCGAAGTGAGTTCAAGACCAGCCTGGACCACAGAGTGAGACCCTGTCTCAAAAAAATAAAATTTCTAATTTAATTAGAAATTAATTAAAGTTAATTTCTGTAAAGAAAACTATATTATGTCAAAAAATTGAAGAGGATGTTAGAAAATGGAAGGACATCACCTGTTGCTGGATTAGGCAGAATTAATATTGTTAAAATGGCTATACTGTCAAAACTGACATACAGGTTTAATGTAATTTCTATCAAAGTACTAAGAACATTTTTTTCTCAGAACTTAAGAAAAATCCTAAAATTTATGTGGGACCAAAAGATACCCAGAATAGCCAAAGCATTCCTGAGCAATAAGACGAAAGCAGGTGGCGTTACAATTCCAGACATCAAGTTATATTATCAAGAGACAATGATAAAAACCATATGGTATTAGTACAAAAATAGACAGATTGACTGATGCAAGAAAACTTAGGATGCAGGGACAACCTCAAGCCCCATAGGCTATCTGATCTTTGATAAAGGGATCAAAAACATACACTGGCAAAAGGTTAGCCCAATCAGTAAATGGCGCAGGGAGAATTTTCCACAGTTAGAGGAATAAATCTAGATGCACACTTACTGCCCTTTACTAGGTCAAATCAAAGTGGATCAAAGACCAAGATGTTAAAATGGAAACACTGAACCTCTTGAAGAAAAAACAAGTAAAATTCTTGAAGATGTAGGGAAGGGCAAAGATTTTCTTGCTAGGACACCTGACACAAAAGAACCCCCAGAATCAACAAATGGGATTATATTAAATTAAAAAGCTTCTGCACAGCAAAGAAAACAAGAGTAAAGAAAGAACTGACAGAATTGGAAAAAAAAATTTTGCCATGTACACATCAGACAGAAGGCTAATAACTATGATATACAAAAATTGAAAAAACCCTCAAAATGAAAGACCCAATTAAAAAATGGGAAATTGGAGTGAACAGTTCTCATATGAAGTACAAATGGCCAACAAGCACATGAAAAATGTTTGACATTCTTAGCCATTAGAGAAATGCAAATCAAAATGATATTAAGATACTATCTTACCCCAGTGAGAATGGTGTATACCAAGAACTCAAACAGCAATTTGATGCTGGCAGGGTTGTGGGGATAAAGGGATCCTTTTACATTACTGGTTGGACTATAAAGTGGTACAACCATCATGGAAAGCAGTATGGAGATTCCTTAGAAAACTGAAAACACACATTTCATTTGACTCAGCAATACCTCTTTTGAACATCTTTCCAAAAGAGTTAAGAGCAACATATAACAAAGACACATGTTCACCCATGTTTACAGCAGCACAGCTAACAATAGTTGAATTGTGGAAGATGCCTAGATATCCATCAGTAGACCAATGGATGCAGAAAATGTGGTGTGTGGACACAGTAAGTACTACTTTGCCATAAAGACAGGCAGATTTGAATCATTTGCAGATAAGTGGATACAACTATGTTTGATGAAGTGAGTCAGACTTAGAAAATTAAATACCACGTGATATTTAACTCATGAGAAACCCAGAATACAAATAAGTGATAGAGTCAACTGGACAGGAAATTGGGAGTCAAGGGGCATAAGGGAGGGGACAAGAGCATGAAATAGGTGAGGGGCGAGAGAATTTGAAGTCAATGCAATACATACATGAACAGAATTCTCAAGCTTGATGTAACCATTGTACACTGCATATACATACTAATAAAAATGTGGGAAATTTTCTCTCTGTTGATTTAAACTATCCCCAGTTGGAAAGCAGTGCATGAAAGGCCAATCTGGAACTCTTCCAGGGGCACTTTATAGAAAAGTGGTTCCCAGCTTCATGCACTTAGTTAACTTGGACAGGAGGTCGTTCTGGCCACCTTCTGGTGGAAATACCCATGGTCTGAAGCTGAAATCCCAAGGTTTGTTCTTTAGTGGTGAGTTTGTCAGTGCTGTGGAGGGAGTCTTAATGCCCAGCTGCGGTGTTGTACTGACTTCACGCCTCAGAAAGTTACTGGTCTCATGCAGAAGCAGCGCAGAGGCACTTCTAGGGGGTCAGCTTCTAGGGGCATTATTGGAGACTGTTGTTGCAGTTGTACCTAAAGCGCGTTTGACTGACTGCCCAGCAGCTTTGACCAGGAATGAGACTTATTCTTTGTTTAGTAATTATCGTAAACCTTGAGCACAAGTTATTATGTACCACATGTTCCATTTTGTAGATTCTTCTTAGGAAAACACAATTGTTATACTGTGACCTTGTTCTTGACTTCCAGACTGAGATCTGTAACCTCCTTAGTTGATAATATTGTTATGCTTAAACCTTGAACTGCCTCTATGAGAGAATACACTTGCAAAAGTTATGTGTTATGAGAAAGTTCACTTAGCTTTATGCTTGTGTCAGCTGATACAATACATATCTATGAATATAGGAATCGGGGCTCTCTCCATTCTGAAGCAGGAAAGTCATGTGGGGCAGGGCGGGGCTTCAGCTTCTGAAGGATTGAGGTGGTGCTCATGAGTTTTAAGTCCTTTAACAGAGTTGCACGGGAGTTGGAAGGGCATCAGGAATAAGATAAATCCAGGTCTAATGGCAACCACAGAGGAGGAGTAGGAGGTGTTCAAGGAGTCAGGGGTTGAGGGTCACTTATTCTTTCTTTTGGAGAAGCGATTAAATTAATCAGCAGTGGGGCTGGGACTGGGACGCAGGTCTTACTCTTTCTGACGCTTTCTGGCTTAGTCCTAATGAGGTGATGTGTATACGAACCTAGGAGAAAGAGACAAGCTAAGACGCTGGCGCGATACATGGTCGCCCATTGCCCAGGGTGTCAGGGCCTATCCATCACCCATGCACAGCTAAATGAGGTGTTCCATTAGAAACCCCTCCATCTCCCAGTGTACTTTTGAGGGTGCAAATGTAAATTGCCGACCCTTTGTTTAATAACTTTCCTAGTCACGTTCTTGGATAGATAGTTCATAGCTCTATGGACATTCTTCAGAACTCTGAATAAATTTGGGCAAAGCAAAGCTCAGCCCTGTGAGTGTTGGGGATAAACATTTATTTTACTTGCCTTGTATGTTTGGTGGTAAGTTAAAGTACAAAATAGCATAAGGTGATGCATTGTGATAAAGCGCTTTATTAGAAATGGAAAAATACGAAGTATGCACAGAGAAACATTTGGAAGAGGTCTGGGAACACCAGGATGATATTTAACTTTCTTCTCATAAAGTAAATAAGTATCCTATGTAAAAGCTCACTGACGAAAGCCATCAGGAATACACTTATTGTAGTACAAAGAAAATAGTTTTTTTTTTTTCTCTCTTGCTGTAGTAAAACTAAAAAGCCCAAAAGAACCATGAGGAGTTGGGAGAAGCTTCCTGTAAGATGTAGGTGCATGTTCAATGATTCATGAAGTTACAGGAATGGGGCCCAACTCTGGATTGGGTGTTTCAGGAAGCAGAGACAATTTTGTGATTGTGTATCTCGGTGTTAGTTGTCTGTGAGATAGAAATTTACCTTGGTGAGGGAAAGGAGCAGCAGTCACTCACGTTGGACAGAAGAGGGGGATGTTTCATTATTTTTCTGGTTGCAAGGTGGCCTTATCTGTGTCGTGGTCCAAATATGGGCATGGAGACATTGTGTCTAATCTGCGATTGTGGCTCACATTCAGTTGGGGCCCCCCTGGCTTGGGGGCCAGCAGAGCTGCTTTTCACTCACTTATCTGGTTTTGGTAGATTATTTAATCTTCTTTTTTGGAAGACAAGTCATGTTTTTGAAGGAGGGTCAAGGGTGAACACTAAGACAAAGTCTCAGTGTTTCCGAGATTGTGTAATGAATGTGCCAGAATTAAGTTACAGACCAAAACCAGGGATACCATAAACACTCAAAAAAAAAAAAAAAAAAAAAAAAAAACGAGAAGCAGAACATAACCTGGAAGGTGAAAGAATGGCTGGTGGCCTGGGTCATGCTGGAGGCAGACTGCAGGGCCTCTTGTGGGTGGTTTGCTTGTGGACACACAGAAACAAGGCATTCAGGGTATAAAAGTCAGGGTGCATGCTTGCTTGCTTGCTTGCTTTCTCTCTCTCTCTCTCTCTCTCTCTCTCTCTCTCTCTCTCTCTCTTTCTTTCTTTCCAGATGGTTTCACTCTATAGTCCAGGCTGGCTTCTAATATATGGTCATCCTCCTGTCTCAGCCTCTTGCATGCTAGGATTATATGTGCATACCACCACACCCTTCTCAGGTGGAGCTGGGGAATCGAACTTGCACTTGCTAGGCATGCTCTCTAACTGCTGTGCTATTTTTCCAGCTCTAGGGTGCACGTGGCAAGGTTAGAGGAGCCTGTTGTGGTTAGGATCTGGAGTGTCGCCCAAAAGTCTCATGTATTTTAATGGAACCACGTGATGTTGGTGGATTGGGGTCTGGTCTGGAGGGGTGGATTGCAGTTAAGTTAGGATTAACGGTGTGTAGTGGCCACACCTGGATGCAGGAGGGACTGGTTGCTGGGCGAAGACCTGAAAGGATACATAAGCTGCACCTGCCTTCCTGGAGGACTGGGAGTAGTCTCAACTAGCCTCAGCCTGTCTTCCCGTTTGTTCGGGAAAGCTGCCTCCACCTCCCTCTCTGCCACGTACTTCGATTGTTGCCTGCCACCCCTGAATGGGCTGCGACCTTCGAGACTGTGAGCTAAAATATACCTTTCCTTTCCTGAGTTTGTGGGTGTCGGGTATTGAGTCACAGCAACGAAAAAGTAACTGAGACAGAGCCCAAAGCTGCTAGGACAAGAAGGTGGAAGTGACCGAACAAGGGAATCCCGGGTGCGAGGCCAGATAACGAGGTGACAGAGGTTGCACCTCCAGTCCACAGTCAAGCTCGAAAGTCTGCTAAGCTCACCGTGAAAGGCTGGTGCGCGTTGGCACTGGAGATGGATGTCCAGGGCTGACAGGCAGACTACAGTTCTCCCAGAAGTGACACTTCTTCTTTTTCTTTTTGTTCTCTTTGTGGTGCAAGTCTAATGATGGGCGCGGCCCATGTTTTTTCTTTCCTTAGTGTGCTGGCCTAGGTGTCCCTTATTAACAGACACACCCAAACCTCTGCCTTACGCTTCAGCCATGCGTTTCTTAATCTAGTAAAGCTGACAAAACATAGCAGACGTCAACAAAGGTGAATGACTTTTTCCCTTCCTGACTTCAAATCCTGCTGGAAGCTTCTCCAACACTAAGGCAGGGTTATTCCTGTTAGCTCCTTTTGTCTTTCTGGGATTCCTTTTCCTTGTAGACATCTACATGCATAATGTTCATTTTAACGTTTATTTTAGCTAAATAACAAGGGGAGGGGTAAACTATTTTTTATATATTTATGGTATTAAGTTTTATTTTAAAAAATGAACTTAAGTCTACATTTCATAAGTACATCATATACATCACACATAAAGCAATACATATAATGGCATACTTAGTTATTTCAGAATTTTTTTAAAAAGCTCTTTCCCAAAGAGGAGCAAGAAGAAATGAGTAGGATGGTTATTACAAATTTAGTTACAGAGCATAGAATTGAGACAGAAAATTCAAGAGTCACAGGCTGAATTAATAGCCGACTAAATTATTATCCAATGGGCTAAAGCTGTGTGATCTTTTATCTTTACTGCTCAATGAAAACTTCAGGGAAAAGACCCCCAAAAACCACTTACTTACCATCTCATACTGTTTTTAGAACTAACAAAATCCCAAATCAAGACACTGCCTCTTCCATTTCACCTCCAGCTAAATATCTATATACCATACATATCAAAAAATTTCACAGGTTAAGATTTTATACCAATTCCCTACATTGAATATAGTTATTCTGTTTTGCAAACTCCTATAGTAATGAAAATAATAATTTTGGGTAGAAGTTTCACAGATTTTATGAGAAAGCTGGCACTATTTTAGTGGGATAACAGTCAAATGATTGATGTCTATTTTTCTATAACACTTTCTCTTTAGATGTTTCTTTTTCTCCATGTTCTTTGGTGCTACTTGTCTGTCTGCCTCTCTCAAAGATTCCTTCAAGTATTTTCTGCAAAGATGGGCTAGTGATCACAATTTGTTTAGGGATTCTTGGTCATGAAAAATTTTTACTTCCCTTCAATTTTCAGGGATAATTTTACTGGATACAAAAACCTGGTTTGACACTCTGTCATTTAAGGCTTGAAAGATTTTGCTCCAGGTTCTCCTGGTCTTTAAATTTTGCATTGAGAAATCCGTGGCAATTCAAATGGGTTTGCCTTGGTAGAATAATGTCTGTTTTTCTCTTGTTGCTTTTAATATTCTCTCCTTATGTTGTATTTCTGAGATGTTGATTATGATATGCCATGGTGAGTTGTGTTGCAGTCTGAGGATATTTGGTGTTCTATAAGCTTCTTATATCTGAAAATTAATTTATTTTCCTAGGCTTGGGTAAATTTCTTACATAATTTCAGTGAATAAATTCTTTATTCTTTTGGTGCTGTCTTCTGGTCCTTCTCCAACAAATTTAGTTACAGAGCATGAAATTGAGACATAAATTCTTAGATTGGTTCTCTTTGATTCATCCATCAGCTGTTGTATCCAGCTACTCTGCTAATTTCTGATTTTGGAGTTGTGCTTAATTATAGCATTTGTTTCCTCAGCCTTGTCTTCAAGGTCTAAAATTCTATCCTCACAAAGTTCAAGTCAACTCCTCTGCTTTCAAATGTATTTTTTATATCCTGAATTTCAGTGAGATTTCTTTTCAAATTTTCCATTTGTCTATTAAAATGTTCCTTCATATCTTGCTTTTCCTTATTTCCCTCAGCCAACTTTTTATTTGTGGCTTCCATATGTTCAGTAAACTTTGTATTTATTAAGACCACTACTTGTTTAGTAAGTTGCTCTTTAAGCCCACTGATCTTTGTTTGCATTTCTTTAGATTATCTTGTGGGAACTCGTTTATTTGCTTTTTGGCTTCCTTTCCTACCATTCCCACTATTTCAGGGCCCATGCCATTAATTTTGGGGGTATTGGGTGTTTCTGTGGGTGTCCGGTCGCCTTCTCTTCTTCCCATGTTTCTGTTGCTGAGGGACTGCACTTTAAAGGCTTAGCTGAGTGGTTTCTTTGAACAGCTATGAGGGTATGGAGGGGGGAGCTGAAATTCCTCTTAAGTTTGTGCTGGGAAGTAGGTAGTGAGAGAGGACCTGATGGTCCAGTGGCCTCTGATGTGTCTTGTCAACCCCCAGCTCCTTCCCAAAAGTTCTTCCTCCTGCCTTGCCTTCCCTCCCCTCTAGGCCGGGCTGTCTACCCTCAGAGGTGCACCCACTACAGCCTACCTGTTCAAGAGGTGAGTGACCTTTCTCTCCTCTCTGCAGCTGTTGCTTGTGCATTTTCTTTCTAGGCACTGTTTAAGAATGATTCCCCAAACCCTTCCAAGCCTGCTTTTATTCTATACAGTTCAGTCTTGAACTTTTTTTTTTTTTTTAATGGCTTCTGCTCATGTCACTGCTTGGTATGGCTGCTGAGCACTGCTTCTGGTCCAGGCTTTGGGATGCCTTTTCTAGGGGAGGCTCACATTGGGTTTGCAGTATTTACTAGCCATGACTTGTTTTTAGACGCTGAGGCTACCAGCTGCTGTCAACTTCCACTTCCTCCAGATCTCTGCTTATCTTGATCAGAGGTTCCAGGCTCTGGGCTTTTTTCTGTCTGCAGATGCCAGCAGGTCAAGGCCACACTCAGTCAGCCTGGAGCTGTTTCTTAGGCTGCTGTTTTCCTCTGCTTCTGATGTGTTTTCTGAATTTTTGATATTCCCACGGTCTCCTTTCAATTTTTGGGACACTCCTTCCTCTCCTAGCCAGATTGAGCAGGCAGTTTTTAAATTATAGTTTCAAGTTTTTAAGTGAGTCCCCAAGGAGACATTGCATAGTTCTGTTACTCATCTGCTTTTTTGACTGGAAGTCAAGTTTTAAAGTAATCAGGGTAAATCAACTAACACTGCAAAATGATGCATAAGAGTTTGGGAAAAGTTATCATTCTTTACTAATATATTATCTAAATTTTATGGATCAATTTATTGTTATTGTTATTGTTGTTGTTTTGAGGCAGGGTCTTGCTCTGTAGACCAGACTATCCCTGAACTCACAATTCTTGCACTTCAGCCTTCCGAATGTTGAGATTACAGATATGTAAGCCACCAGCTTTGGAGTAATTTATTTTTAGAATTAGATTATACTTAAAAACCAAACATAAAACATTGCAAGAGCCAGTGGTGGTGAATGGTGTTGTTTGCTAGTGAATTACTCTGAAAAATGGTTTTAGAATTATTATTTCCTTTTCTTGAAGGAAAATTCAAAAATTATTTTGTGAAGAAGATGGTGTATCTTAGACCTACCTAACAGATAGTGTTGGTTATGAGCTAAAATCCATGATTCTTATTTAATAATATACAATGAAAATGTTATTGATTTTTAAAAGTTCATTTAGTACTGGGAAATCAGTAAGATGTATGACCATTTCAAGAGAACTGAAAGAAAAGACATGAAAGTAGGCACTGAGGAGTGCAGAAGGGAATTTGCTTAGTACATGCAAACTAGCTTCTTCATGAGACAGGTGCACCAATTGTACCTTTACCTAACAAATCCTCTTTGTAGTTTATGGACAAGAGTCATTTGCATTTCCATCAGGGACCTACATTTACAGAGATACAGAACAGCTCAGAGCTCTAACCCAAAAGCAGACAAAATCCAGGAAATAAATTGATAGAACACCAAGTTATCTTACCTACTTAAAGATTGTTCACATTTTATTCCTGCCATCTTTGAATACAATTTGTTACAATTTTGGTTTTTCTACTTGACTCATACTTATTATGTGAGTTAAGACAGAAAAGGAAGAATATGAAATAAAATATAAAGTGGTTAATTAGAATAGTTGTCATAATCTTTTCTAATGTTAATGTTCTGGGTGACAAATGAATCGCCCAAAATGATTGTGAGGTGTTTTGACTGAATTCAAGGATATGTTAGTGTCATAATTATACTTTTAAGTTTGTTTTTATTTTCTACTTCGGAGGAAAAAGGTACCATGAAGCAAATCATTCTAGGAAACTGAAGAATATATTACTAAAAACATTCAACTTCAAAAAAAGATGGTTTCTTTACTGCATTGGGCAGATTTTTTTCAGAGAAAAGTTGAGATATAACACTCACTAAAACAAATTCACTTTTTTGTCTTGCCTGAAGCATTCAGCCAGAATTTATAACTTCATTCCGAGATATGAGTCTATCCACTTATGTTTACTTGGAATTTAAAGATGGTTCTCTCTCCATCACTCTTTCTCTCTGTCTATCTCTCCTTTAATGGAAAAGAGCCTAAAAGTCTGACCTCATTGCACCCAGAAGGGCTGAACTCTGGAAATGGGGATGTGGACTTTGAGGAGAAGCAAGTAGGAGGGATCAGTGAAAAGCATTTATGCTCACTGACCACTTTGGGGAAAATAACTCATGAGATCTGCCTTCTCTCCTCTGCTTTTCCTGTTCCTTTCTTGTCATTTTTCATGCCACTGCAAGGAATGTATGTATATGTATCTATAATGAGAATGAATGGAGCATTATTGGGAAGAGTAATATTAAAAATTGGGGAAGGGAATGAGAAGAAGAAGAAAGACAGATTTCAAGATTTCATCATTTTTGAGAAGAGAGGCACTAGTCAATCTTTCCTCACTTGAAACCAAGCCAAACAAATGTGTTACCAAGATAGATTTGGGAAGTGAACCTTACATATCTCCTGATTATGGAGGTGCAATCATTATTTGAAGCGGAAAGGACATATTTAGGGCAGTGTCAGATTCTTCTCTGTATTCATTTGCTGCACCAGGCAGTACTTCCATGTCCCAGTAGTGGGAAAGGGTGAGGTACTGTGACTTGGGGAGGGACAGAATAGTTTTCCTTTTCAGATTTCCTTCTTTGATTTGAGAGTTACTCCCTAAATTCTAGAGAACTTTTGGTTATGAGGTAGAATATTGTCCTCATCCCTCAAATACAGACTTTACAAAGCCAAAGAAGTAGGCAGCATTAATTCTGAAGACGGAGACCCTCCGGGGAACCGCTCTGCCTCTGGTTCTACGTGCTGTAAAGTCTCATTAATTTGGGTTTCACACATTCTTGATCCCACAGAGACTAGTCTGAGGTTTGCTCTGCAAACACGTTTTTCATGAATGATGAAAATTAGTACTATTAATAAGACTGTTAGTATCTGGGGAGAAAATGATTCATAGTTATAAAAGCAGCTATATTCTAGGCATCTTAGAACTATCATTTAGGTATTTAGCTAAATTAAACACATATGTATTATTTAGACTGCCAAGATCTGAGAAGAAAAAAAAAAACATTATGCATTTTGTTTTAAGTCACTGAATTGCTAATCTGTGCTATTCTGAACAATTCTGACAATCACAATTAAACAAGAATAAAATATTGTAGCACAGTACAAATCACTGTACAAGGGGGTAATCAATATATATGATGAGTGCTTGAATTAAAAAGCTATTATAGTAAAAGACACATTCCTAGTAGCTCCTCCCCCACCACTCGAAACACCTCCATTCCATTGTTCTTAGCACTTTCTGAAGCAGTTTGGGAATTTCCCTTCCGTGAGTGTGTTTTACAAATGTGTTAAAAAATATGATGAATGCTGCCATTGAGTGTCATTTAGTGGAAATGTAGCCCGTAAACCACCAGGGTGTGTCCTCGTTCACTTATTCACCAGATCTGGCACTTGGCAAATCCTGGCTATTTCCCAAAGTGCAAATGACCATGAAAGGTAAATATTTGGAATTGATTCACACATCAAGACAACCACGAAAGAGCAGCAGAAGACACAGAGGAGGGCTTCCAGAACCGCCTCAGCGAGCGGCAGCAAGATCGGGATGGGCGTGCCTCAGGTGACTGAAGTGTTTTAAAGGGATTAATGGCATTGCATCTTGTACTATAATAAATTCGAAACATTTCTCATTTTTTGGTCACCCATGTACGTTATCTCACTAAATTTAAATTTTATTTCATGGTAACATAGTGGTGGTTTGTAAAATGTTGCATTTGGTTCAAGGTTGTGGTGATAGCATTTTGTTATTTGACAGATTTTTATTGAGAGAACATGGCTATAAACCAGGTAAATTTCTCAAGTTTGTTTCAATGAACTATGTTTGCATAGCCAGATTTCTTTTTTTAAATTTAAAATGGCTTTATTGAGGTAGAATTGATTTAATCATTTGTTTTTAAATTTTTGTTTGTTTATGAATACATAAATTCCAAGTCGATGACACATTAGAGACATGGGGTTTAGGGAATAAGTGAGCATCTATGCCCACCCCTTTTTCAGAGGTTCACCCCTTTTCTAGCTGACCATTGCCTCTCTTTCTACTCTATCATTCATTTCAGGGTCTTTCGGTCATTATTTTGTGCATTTCATAAGAAAGACATCCACATATCATCCATCTTTTGTGATTGGTTTATTTCACTGAGTGTTATTGACTATAGATGACTCCATTTTTTGTTCATCAGCTTCATATCTGTCTTTCTTTATGACTGCATACTACTCCATTGTGTATAAGTATCATATTTTCTTTAACCATTCTGCTACTGATGGACAGGTAGGTTGTTTCCAAGATTTGGCTATTATTAATTGTGCAGCTATAAACATGGATGTGCATGTGTCTTTCTTGAATAGCCAGATTTCAGTGTGCAGTTGTCTTTAGCTCAATGGCCAACTGCAGAACAGGAGCAGAGCAAGCTGAGACAAGGTGAAATCATTCTGGAGAACTAGGTCGGTTTAGTGAGCACTGGAATTGTGAGTTCTGGCCCCACTACATCATATTGATATATGACACAAATATGGAAGTCACTTCAGGGAAGTTGAGCAGTAACATATTTTTCCTCAAAAGAAGCTGATAATTTAAAAAATCATGCTCTATAGCTTAAACACATACCCACATCCACATACTACCCACATATTCCCACATACCAACAAAACCAAACCAAGCCAAACCAAACAAAACCAAGCCTATAAAAGCAAACATGACCTCTAGGAGCTAGAAGTTCTTTTGAGATTTGAGTAAAATCAGTCAGAAATAGCTGGCTATTTTTTCCTCTTCACTGGAAATCCCCAGTGGAAGAGGGGAACTACTGGCAATGTCCATTATTTTTGTTTCTAAAGATAGAGGGGCTGCTAGGACATTTGCACCTCCCACAGGCAGGTCACTGAATAGAAAAGTCATCTAAGCCGCTAAAAATCTTTGTGACCTGAGAATATTGCTTAGCTTTTCTGAGCGACATGTTTTTCATGTAAAGTGGTATTTACTGCACGGGGTTTTTAATGTGTTGATAGATGACAAGGTAAATCAGCTGTGGAGTATATGCCTGTTCTGCTTGTCCTTAATGCTGTTACCATCGCTATGACTACCATTATTCATTGCTTTATTTCGAACTCACAGCGGGGGACTGTGATGTGAATAAAGTAAGCACATGAAAAGCTTCGTGTATGGTCTTATGAGCTGCCATGTGTATGTTTCTTAAATACAGATGATATAAATCAACGCTTTGTTGCATAGTATCACATTTTATTTAGTTTTTTAAAAAAATCCTCAACACTTAAATGATCATTTTTTGAAAGGAACTGTGCCCCTGTGACAGATTCTGACGTGCTATGGATAGTACTGCAGAAGCTATGCAAATACGGGCTGGAGATTAAAAACTTTCATTTTCAAGCAACTTATAAAATGAAAAAAATTCTTGAAAATATTACAAGATTAAAAAGTACAAGAAAAGTGTTGAAGCTCAGAAATTAAGAAATCAAATAATGCACTCATATTCTTAAAAATTACAAATCTTTCCCTATACTTAGTTTTTTTTAAAAAAATTGCTTATATTTCTTCTCTTTTGTGATACTTAGGATTCAGCTTTATTATTATTTATTTATTATTATTATTTTGGCATTATTTTTTTAAAATTTTGAGACAGGGTCTTGCTAAATCACTAAGTTGTCCAGGCTGTGCTTGAACTTGTGATCCTCCTGCCTCAGCCTCCCAGAGTACAGCATTACAGGCCTTTGTCTATATTATTACAAAATTAGTATAGTCTTAGGCTTGCTGTAAATTTTTAAAAATCAAATAAAATGCCATTAAGAATACTCATTATCAGGGCTGGAAGAGTGTCACAGCAGTTAAAAGTGCTTGCCTTGCAAGCACAAGGCCCTGAGTTCGATTCCCCAGCACTACATAAAACTGGCTTAGTGGTACATGCCTGTAATCCCAGCACTTGGGAGGCTGAGGCAGGTGGATTGCCATGAGTCCAAGGCCAGCCTGGGCTACAGAGTGAGACCCTGCTTTAAAAAGGAAAAAAAAAAAATACTCATTATCTTACCTATTTGAATAACTTTGTAGATAGACTTCTGGATCATTTTTCATAGATTTTTTTTTTGGTCTTAAAAGATCAAGTCACGCCTGTTCTTTTGAAACTCTTCAGTTTCTCTTAGTTAAGTTGTTCAGATAGTTTCTTACTCTACCTTTACTTTTTGAGGTGCCTGTAAGGAGTCGCAAACTGAGGAATCCAACCTCACTGCCATCTTGACGTTGGTTCCTGAAATTACCAGAAGTTATACAACTAATTCATTCATGTGAAGATTTAGGTTGTTTCCAACTAGTCTGTTTTCGGTTATCCAGATGTTTCCCCTTTCCGTTGGATGTTAGGTTATTTCCAACTCACTGCTATTGTATTATCTTTTGCTGCTGCAACAGATGACTGCAAATTTATTGTTCTGAAAAAATACAAACTTAAGTATTGAAGGCAGACATATAAATCAAGGGAGCAGAATTGGAGTAATAAACCCAGCTGACTTTTTTTGTGGCGTTGGAGATCGAACTCGGGGCCTTTCACTAAGGTGAATCTTCATCCTATTTTTTAGTTTTGATTTGCAGACAAAGTCTCAGTGTCACTAAATCACAGGCTGTGCTCAAACTCACGATTCTCCTGCCTCAGCCTCACACTGTGCTTGGATTAGGGGTTTGTGCCACCAGTCCCAACTTTAATCCAATTTATTTTTGTTAAGGGTGTCACAGTTATTTGGTGGGGAAAGAATAGTCTTTTTAACTCATGGAACAGAGACAGATGGTTATTTATGAGTCAAAAAAAGGAGTTAGGCCTTATACACAAAAACCAGCTCAAAGTAGGGTATAGATCTAAGCATGAGAAATAAAACTTATTAGCATCTAAAATGAGATATATAGCTTTCTTTGAGACATTTCTTTTAAGCGTTAGGAAAACAGTCAAAACCACAACGACTCCACTTTATAAGCACTAGAACACTGTAATTTTTAAAAAGTTACAAGAGGGGACAAGGATGTGGTGAAAGGAAGGCCTGAACTGGCTCGTTGCTAGTGAGGATGTAGATGGTGCAGCCACTTCAGAACAGCTGGTCCGTCTCTCCGAATTTTAAATGTCGAGTTACTGTGACACCTAGTAATTCTGCTTCTTCACGTCTACCTAAAAGAACCGAAAATGTCACCACAATGACTTGTGCAGGAGTGTTCACAGCAGAGTTACTCATACAGATAAAGAGTGGAAACAATCCAAGTTCCCAGCTGCTGGTGAACGCACAAGTATAGTGAAGTGTATCCGTACGATGGAATATTATTTGGCAATAAAAAGACTCAATAAATAAGAAAGCACTGATACAAGCTTACAGTGGATGAACCTTGAAACCATTATGAGAAAAGCCAGAAAACATGACCACATATTGGATAATTTCATTTATATTAGTGTTCAGAACAAGAAATCTTTAGTGACAGAAAAGCGATTATCTAGGGCTGCAGATAGCATTCAGGCAAATTGGACAGGGGCTGTTAACGGGTTGGGTTTCCTCTGGAGTGATTAAAAAAGGTTTTAAAATTAGTCCATGATGATAGTAGGAACACAAAAAAAACCTCATTAAATTCTGAATTTTAAATGGTAAGTTTTATGGAATATCAATCTTAATAAATATATTAAAACTGAAGTACCAATATATACTACCATATCAGTAAACTTCATGACATTACACTATGGTAAAAAACCAAACACATAAACTGTATGTTGTGTGCTTCCATTTAAACTGAAGCATCTCGAATGGGCACATCTGCAGGGAGAGAGGTAGCTTAACTGATTTCCCAGGGCGTGTAGTGAGGGAGGGCTGGGAAATGAGGTTTCCTTTTGAGAGGGTAAAAATGTTCCAAAATTAGATTGCAGTGGAGGTGGCTGTACAAGCCTGCACCTTAAACGACTCTGTTTGGTGGTGAGGAAATCATATATCAATAAAGCTGTAAAAAGTTTTAAAGAAAAATCAGTTTATTGAGATAGTCAACTTTCCTTCAGTGTGAGAGAATGGACCAGAATTCGAGGTAGGCAGGCATGTTGGCTTTTTCAGGTGAGAGTTCAAATCTAGCCTTTTCCCCTTCTTTCACAGATGCTTATACTCTGCCAGGCTGAAGTCAGAGTGTCTGCCAGCATTAGTCAACCGTGGCACAGGTGATGCCTCCAAGGAGAGAGAGAGAGAGAGAGAGAGACACGGGGGTGGGGGGGGTTCTGTGTGGTTGGTTATCAGCTGCTTTTGAGGCAGCAGATTAACAAGGCTGTCAAGTTGTTTCCCTGAAAATACGTGGTGGCAGAAGCAGCTTTCTCAGGTCAGCAACGTGGTGGCAGAAGCAGCTTTCTCAGGTCAGCAAGGTGGTTGTTTATAACGTTTTAGGCCGGGGTAGTCTGAATGTCTTTCCTCTGGTTATATAATCAAAGGCTTCCTGCATTTAGACATACAGGGGGCTTTTCTGTAGCAAGTGATTAGTGTTGATGTGTTTAAAAATTCCAGAAATTTACTGTCAAGGCACCCCAAGATCTCCCGTCAATAACTTGAGTTTTATAATAACAACAGACTTAGAAAATTTGGTATTTTTATTCTTCTCCCTTTCTTCTCACAATCAAGTTACACTAAGCTAATAATGGTCATTGTGTTACAAAAGTCAAATTACAGGCAGTGATTTTTTTTAACTGTTGGATAATATATTGGGACCACTGATAAACATTTTCTAACTAAAAACAGAAATGTTTGGAAGGATAGCTTCCTTCACAAACTAGGCTGAAGTATACGCGTGCATCATCTGGTGATGTAGGATATTTCCTCGTGTTGCAAAGGATTACACAGCGAAGGGAATGATGTAGAAGAGTGGGATGCCAAGGGCTATCTGACCAGTTATGCCTGAACAAGCCAGTGTAACCAGCTGGAGGGATGCACATTCTCAGAGGCACATGGGAGCATTCGTCTGCCATGGATTTGAAGCCTGAGATTTTCCTAGAAAACATGTAACCACCTTTAAATACTCTTAGGCTTTGTTAATAACATGATTCTCAGAAAATTAATGAGCTCAGGTGTTTTCTTTTGCTTGAAGGCAAAGACAAGTCTGGACAGCCTGTGCTGCCGTTTCTGGGAGGGAGTGGCTAGGGCCTCTCCAGGGCCTTTGCAGCAGCAGCCTGTGAGGACCTAGCGTAGCTAGGAGAGGATGGAGAAAACCTGCAGATCTCGTGGGATGAGACACCTATGGCCACTTACATCCATGGACATGTGTACCAATATTTGTCTGATGCCTTGTATTAGTTTGGGTTCTACATAGAGTGGAATTGACAGAAATTATAAGAAAATTGATTTATTTTGAGGGCTTACAAGTCTGAGGAGAGAGATAGTCCAAGATGGTGGCCTGCAAGCAGCTCCGAAGGCTGCTCAGCCCTGAGGTGGAACACCTGTCCGGAACTGGAGGCAAGCTGGTGAGAGTCTGCGATGGATCTCGGTTGTTCAAAGAACAATGGTGAAGACCGGAGACTGAAGATTGGCAATGGGTAGATAGGAGAAAGTCGAGACTGGAGCGAATCTGTGATGAAGATCTGTGGGGTATAGCACGCAAGTCAGTGTCCGTAGACAATTGTAAATACGAGAGCTTTCCCAGAAGAAAAAGCTGTAACAATCTTTCTTCTTCCTTCCTTTTATGTAGTTCAAGCTGGCAGTTGGGCCTCCCACCTCTGGGGTGGGTATTCTTTCCTCATTTGCTAGGCCGCAAATCATTCTCACACACCTGTATGTTCTACTCTGGGTGTGTTTCCTAATTGCCTCAAATTGACATAGTCTCTTTAATGGTCACGTGCCCTCTGCTAAATATTTTTTGGGGGGTATTGGTGATTTAAGTGAGAACCTTCACATGTAGCTACATCCTCAGCCCGGTTTTTATTTACTTATTTATTTTTAAAATTTGAGACAAAGTCTTGCTCATTCACTAAATTGACTGAGCTGAGCTTGAGCCCGCAATCCTCCTGCCTCAGCCTCCCAGAATGCTGCGATTACAAGTGTGTGCCACCATGCCTGGTTGAATTGAGGGTGCAGAAATCAGAGTTGTGTGAAAATAGAATTAGGTTCAAAGTGGTATCAGAGAAGCAATCTCACTTTGATAGATAACAAAGTTATTTGCCTCTGCTTGCTCTGGAGGCATATTTTTAAAGCTATCACCAAACTTGAGCCTTGGGAAAAGTCTCACCTAGAACCAGAGCACTGCAGACTTGTTAGGACCCTTAGACATCAAGGAAAGGCTGTGCAACTGCACACCCTGGCTTTGGTGCCTTCGGTCCCAAGATATGAAGAAAGGGACAGAGAGTGAAGAGACTAGAGCCGCACCCACCATCCTGGACCTGGCCTGGGTCCTCTCTATAACATCTCAACTGGATGTGAGTTTTGCTGGCTAGCTGTGTGATCTCACCATTCTGTAAACTTTTTGTTTTACTTTTAATTTTGAGTTTTATTTGAATATATGTGTGCTGCAGATTCATTTCCATGTAATTACATACAACTTGGGGAATGTGTGCCCACGTGCACCACTTCTGACTACCTTTTTCACTCTACTCCTTACCCTTTCCTGGCTTTCCCTTTCCCCCGTCCCACTCTGTCTCTTCCATTTTCCAAGCAGTCCATCTGCCCTCTTTCTACCTTCTCTCTTACATTAAGATGATCTCACGTTTCTTTATTTGTGGAGTGAACAAAACAGAAACAGTCACAGAGAGTGTTACAAGGGCAAAGCGAGAGGTTAAACCTCCATCATTGTGAGCCTAACAAAAACGCTCTGGGCAAGAAAACAAACGCTGCTTTTCCTATTCTTCGCTTTATCTTTGATGAATTCTGTAACATTCAGAGGATGCAATTCCTGTGTCTCTAGGTAGGTATACTATACTTTGCAGATCTCCAAAACATGGGATCCCAGATGCTGCTTCTGTATAAATAGGGATCCTCTTCAACACTAGATGTAGTTCTGGACAATGATGATGAAGAAGAAGAAGAAGAAAGAAGAAAAGGAAGAAGAAGAAGAGATATAGTAGTAGAAGAAGCGACCTCTAATGTGTAAAATGATAGTTTTCAGTTGTGACTAATATAACTTGAAATATGCTAATAATGATTTCTCATGGTCGCAAGCACGGCATTCTCCAGAGGACCGAGACAAATGAGACAAACCAGCTTTGGGGATAAACAGACCTTTGTCACTGGGTAACCCTTAGCAACAGAAGGGCTAATTGCTCAGAAACAGCTGCCTTCTGGTAAGAAAGGGAGGTAAAAAATGAGAGGACTTGTTTCCCAGAGTTCTGAGAAAGGCCAGATTAAACTCTCCCAGCTCGAGGGAGGGCTGTTGGGCTGGCAGGGAGGAGTTGGGTGGCTACCCAGAGCACCATTTTGTTTAGGTGGAGCCAAGCTCTGAAATATATCTAGGGGAGAGGGTATTGGTGGTTTAACTGAGGACCTTCACTATCTAGGGAGAGGTTTCTCTTAGAATCTTAAAATCAGTCTTTTCCTTAAGTCTTGTCAGCAATTTTTTTTTTTTAAATACAAGGTCTTGTTCTGTAGTCCAGGAAAATCCTGAACTTACTATGTAAGCCAGGCTGTCCTTGAACTTATGGAAATCCTCCTGCCTCCTTCCGAATGCTGGGATGACAGGCAATTGCCACCATGCCTAGTTTATTTGGTGCTGAGGAATTGAACCTAGGGCCTTGTGTTTGCTAGGCAAGTGCTCTAACCACTGTTATTCCTTGATCCCTTATCAGCAACATTTTGAAAGCACATGGGGGAAACTGAGAAGGATCTATACTTTAGAAAGTGAAGACTAGTAAGACATTTGACAATATGAGATGTGACTTGGTCAGAGTTAGGAAAGTGTCACCTGCAAGCTGACTTGTGAAGGCAGAACTGGCTATAGAAAGACAGGGAAATGGTGCCATGGATTCACGGGGAACAAGGAATGAGGAGCAGGAATGAATCCCGGGAGCAGGCAGGGATTATACTTAGCCAATGAATGGGAAATCCATCAGTGGGGACAAGACAAATGAAATGACCTTCATGTGGATGGGGGAGGTGCGGTCCAGGTGACTGGTGGTGCTGGTGGTGTCAGGTTGGCAAGTGTGTGTGTGTGCATGTGTGCATGTGTCGGGGAGGGCTTACAGTTGAATGAACATGTGTGGAGGAGTTGTAACGTGAACAAGAAAGAATTCTTCCAGTTGTGTTTTTAGAAAACTCATAGGAGAAATGTAAGAAATTGTGTTGTAGAAAGCCTAGGAGAATAGAGGAGACTGTAAAGAAGAAAATTAAAATCACACATAGTCTAACACCAAGAAGTATTGCATGAGCGTTGATGAGGACTGCAAATAAAAGTGGAAAAATTAAAGTGGCTGGCTTGCTAAAGCAGTAGGAAAGAGGAAATTTCCCCTTTCTGTTGATTTCTGCTTTGCTGTGGCTTCTTAGCCATGTAAGGGAAGCATGTAGGTGAAAGAGAAATGTAAAGGATTGGTATATTTTAGAAATTTAAACACCTTTTTATGTTGCTTTGCTATTGGCCAACTTTAAGCATATTGTGAACTTTTCCCTTATGAGTAAATATTTACCTAGAGCATGACTTAAATGTCTCTGTTGCATTTTATCACGTGGATAGATCATAAGAAGTCTGTCTTGTCCACTTTCCATTCGTTCTATTTTTTCATTACTACAAATAAACTGATCTCAACATCCTTAACTACAAGTTTGTTTGAGTCTCTGTTGCTTCCTTGAGATAAATACTTTGGAGTAAAATCATGGTCAAGTGATCAATACGTTTTTTCATGACCGTGATATAGTTGTGTTGAATTGCATTCCTCAAATGCCTGAGCTCCACAGTGAGTTCAGGACCAGCCTTGGCTACAGAACAAAACCCTGCCTCAGAAAAAAAAAAAAAAAGCAGGAAAAAGAAAAATGTGCTATGAATTTCACTCAAGGGGAGATGTTTGAAAAGGGGTAGATTAAAAGGCCTGGAGATTACAGTGATTGGCTTGGAGAAAGGCTGGGGAGTGCCTCCGGGAGGGGCTTAGTGAGAAAGGAAGGAGAGAGGATTGCAGGATTGTCTGGGAAGAACCAGAGACATGATTGTGACTCAGCACAATGAGACAGGAGTGATACTAAGCCTGGAAGTGTGGGGTAAAAATAATAATGCATATGAAAAATATCTATTAAACTGTTATGGGCTTTACAAAAAAAATTTTAAGGCAGCTTATTATGATCCTCGTCATTGAAGAGAAAATTGTGACATAGTAATTAAGTGGCTTTCTAATCTGCCACACTGATAAAAATGGCAGAACACGGGGTCAAAATGATGGCTTCTCTTTCACATCCCGTGGTTTTCCATTCAGCTTTTTCTCTACCTTTTGGGAAGGGACTTGGTGTGATGTTACCTCTTCTGGTACCTTGTGGGGAAGCAAGATGCTCCTTCTCACCTTTGCGGGAGAGAAGCTTCCTCAAGGATGAAAGAAGTGAGCTTCCGTGGGGCTGACGGTGAAGGACAAGAAAGGGCGAGTCCTACCAAATCCAAGGGCTCATTTGGACTTAAAACCCATCATTGCGTCATTATTTATTACTGCTAAACATAAGGGAGATTTTTTAGGAACCTATTTATAAAAGCATCACTCAGCTCCAGATCCAGATTCATAAATTGCAAGTGATGGTGAGGTCCTGTGACTGAGACCTGCCAATTATGTAGCAAGTAGCAGCAAGCTGAGTCCCCAGGGAGGAGGCACACACTCATACACAAGGCCACGCTCCTCCGAGGTGTTTAATTACAACTTGCATAATTTTAACACTCGTCAGTTTCCCCAAACTCACCTGATTAAAATGGCCAACAGAAAGAGATACTTGGTTCTAGGGTTTTTTGTCTTTCTGTGGGCTGACTTAGATACTGAGGGCAAAGAAGAAACAGAAGAGCAGACCTGCAGGCTGCTGGGCAAGTTTGATCTGAACGGATACGTAGATGCTAAAAACCACTCACTTGTTATTGGAGGGCTGTTTCCTATGCACTCCAGGACCATCCCAGCAAACGAGTCCATTCTGGAGCCAGTATCAGCGAAATGTGAAGGGTAAGCCAAGCCTTTACGTTGGTCTTTGCACCGATTATAGGTGGGTGAGGACGGAGGGGCTGAGCACAGGGGACAAAGTCAGGAACTATAGTGGTGACACTACTCTGATCGTGACGTTCCATTTGACTTGGGATTGGTATCTCGTCTTTCTAGATCTGAAGTTTCTCCAAGATATAGATTCTAACAGTGCTTAGAAACTGGAAAAGCTTGGTGTCAATACAAAGTTTGCTTCTGTATCTCAGATAGGAAAAGAGTGGGCTTCCTGTGGTGTGGGATGTCGCTTCTCGGAGGGTGGACTGTGGGCCAGTAGCATCAGCTTCACATTCTCAAGCCTGTGAGATGTTGAGAGTCAGGCGCTCAACGCCTCCGGACTGTAATCTATGTTTTGATGAGACCTCCTGCTGATTCCTGTACCCGTTAAGGTCAGATAGTCACTGACACAGAACTATGAAGTTTTGCGGCTTTTGTGTTAACTGCTACCAACTGAAACTTTCTTCAAATGAAAATACCTGGCATGGAAACACTGGTTTGTTTCTGAGCTAATGCTCATGGCAAGATCTCTTTTTCTGCTAGAAAGCTTGTGCTTCTGCTTCCTTCATTTATCATGTCAGGAAAAGGGAAGTATACCTGGCATTCTGAATTTGCCAGTAATCCATTCATTGTAAGAAAAGCCAAATAGGATAACTGTGTGGCCACACACACACACACACACACACACACACACACACACACACCCTTGCATGGACATGCATCAAGCCACATATGAAAATAATACCAAAAAATTGAAAGAAAACAATTATCACTATTGTACTGTCGTAATAAATTACTTCTTTTCAGTTTTGTGTATTTTTTTTCTTGGACCTTTCTCAAATGCATCTGTTCTTTTAAGATACATATGATTATAGCACGGGCCTAATTTTATACTGGGCAATTAGCATTTTATCAGAAGCATTTCCAGGATGCTGCAAGGTGATTATAGTTGTAAATGTATGTTGTAAAATTCATCCCAACTTCTCACACCATTAAATCTTTACTGACCACAGCTTCTTTTCTTTGATTACATTTTATGTTCCATCTTTAAGATGTTGCTAGAGGGAGAAATCAACTTTAACGTTGTTGGCAATAGGAACAGATTGCCACCTGTCCCCCTTATTTATTTCCTAGACCATTTAATGTTTTTCCACTCTTACTGTGAAGTGAAGTAGGAGAAAGGCTTTTGCATACAATTACATTATAGAATCATGTCATCATTTATCAAAGAATTTTTTATTCCTTAATCATTGATAATATAAAATTAACAATATAAAATTAACGCTCAATATTTTATGTGTTGAATCGCTTAATTTGCTTCTCTTTCTTTCTTGAAACTTCTGAAGGTTATTTTCCTAACAAGGTTAGATGGGAAAGTTAATTTGCATATTTTGAAATATGAATTCTCTTCCCTGAAAAAGTACTTTGACACACTCACTATGCTTAAAACATTGGTGAAAGATTATATCACACTTAAAAATAATTTCCTTATTAGGTTTATTTTTGGACTTGCCTAATCAATGCAATCAAAATCTCAGTGGCTACTGTATGGTGTTACCATATTTTGAATGTATTTATCGGAATTAGAACTGCATAATTTATTCTGCCAAGAACAACCAACATTTCCTCCTATTGGCACCCAGCTCTGATGTCCCCAACTCTTTTCCTGTTCCTCTGTGTCGTGCAAGTGTTTCCTCCAGTGGGGGGTATTCAGGGGAGAACTAGTCTGTGTGCTATTCAGAAGCCAGGCTGAATCTAACCTGGTAATAATTTCATTTTGGCATGTTTAACTTTTACCTGTAACTGATTCAGAAATTCACTTAGGGGTCAGAGAAATCTCAAAATCCACATTTTTTTTTAACAAGATATCAGTTTCTGTTGGCCATCAGCTAAATTGTGTGGAAGATGAAGTCTTTCTGTTGTTTTGAGAATGTTGCTTGGACCAGAGAAAGACAAGGAAATAGAGTGAGGAAGGGCGTATTTTAATTGTAATTTGCTTAATTTACACAAAGATAGGACTTAGAGATTTTTTTAAGATAAAAAAGATATACAGTGTATGATAATACTGTGACTGTCACAATGAATATCAATGAATGAAAAAATTCATCCCAAATCCTACCACCCCAGCAATTGTTTTGTACTCATCTAAAAAAATTTCCCTCTAAGTGCTATCTAAACATTCATGAATATACTTTACATAGTTTTAATTCTAGAAACAATTTCTCATGCTGCCTGTCTCACTTAATATTGTATTCATGCTATGTGCAATTTCTTTAATATTAGTTTTTTAGTGATGGATGATGTTTCCATACAGTCAGCATAGTATTACTGGATATGCAATTTCTTTCCAATTTTTCAAATTCATACATAAATCTGTAACAATTTGGCACAGATAGTTTTTTCCTTTGGAAAGAATTATCTCTTCAGGTAACTCGTCAGGGGTAAAATTACAAAAGCAGGCAAATACTTTTCTAGTTCTTTTTTTTTTTTTTTTTTTTAGAGACAGGGTCTCACTCTGTGGCCCGGGCTGGCCCTGAACTCACTTTGGAGCCCAGGCTGGCCTTGGACAATCCTCCTGTCTCAGCCTCCTGTGTGCTGGGATTACAGGCGTGCACCTCCACGCCCAGCTTATGTGGTGCTGGGGAATCAAACTAGGGTACTTAGCGCTTGCTAGGCAAGCGCTTTAACTGCTGAGCCATTCCTCTAGCCCCCTTTTCTAGTTCTTAAAATGTACTATCATATTAGTTTTAAAAAGCTATTGCCACCAGTGTAATCTTAGAAACCAAGTATTTTAGGATGGTATGCCTTTTGTGTTTTGGAACCTTCTGCTTCTGCAGCTCTCTTTCATGGTGCTATACCCATTTCTACTCTTTTTTTCTTCCAAACGCATTGATCTTGCACTTCTTGACTCTTGAATGATCTTCTGTGGTGATGCCTTCCCACACAGGGTTCACTCTACCTGCAGTTCCTTCCCTGTCAGCTGTGTCAGTCAGCTGTCTGACACTGTGACAAAATACCCGAACACACAACTTAGAAGAGGAAAGGTTGTTTCGCCTCACAGTTTCTGAGGTTTCAGTCCATGGTTTCTTGCTTCTGTTGCTTTTGGGCCCATGGTGAGGTGGAACATCACAGCGAGGAGCGAAGAGGGGAGCAAAATGGCTCACTTGTCATCAGACAGAAGGCATCAAGAGAGGAAGAGCCTGAGAGGAGTGGGCTTGACCGAAACATATTCTTCAAAACCAGGCACCCGTGACTTTCTTCATCCAATTAAGTGGTCTCCTAATAAGCCCATTCAGCTAATGAGCTCCTCAACAGACTAATCCACTTGCTGAAGTCACAGGGCCCAGGGCCAAATGACTTCCCAAAGACCCATCAGGTGATGGCCACACAACGAGTCTTCTGGGGGACATGTTGAGTCTCCACCATAATGTCCTCTCTCAAGCCGTGGCACGGCTGTTGATGCCTCTAGGGCTGTGGGCCTTTTCTTTGTATTCTGTAAGCCCTACTTTTCTCCCATCACTGCTTTTGTCCTTTCATGCTGTAATTGATTGGCTATATTTCCGTTCCTCTACCTAGACAGTGTTTCTTTACCTTTATCTGCTGTTGTATTTATACTGTCTAGCACAAGAGGAGCTAAACAACTTCACGGTAAATGAAAAGCAAAACAAAAATAAGAATCCAGTTCAAGAGACAAGGAGGAAAATGTCAGTCAATCTGTCAACAGGGATACTTAATATCAGATAATTAATTCAAATGTAATTATGAATCAGACATACAGCTAAATACTACAGTTATAGAAGATATTAAGGAAAAAGTCATTTTGTGGTACTTGCTGTAAAATAGGATAAAGTGTACTTAACACTCAGAAGAAAGAGAGAAATGGGATAATTGTTTGAATGGGGAAGGAACTGAAAAAAATGTGGGGTTGGACTGCAAGAGAAGTGTTTTGCTTTTATTTTTATTATTCTTTTTCTGTGATACTGAGGAGTGAACCCCTTACATCCTCAGTCCCATTTTATTGTTTATTTGAGACAAGTTGTTGCTAAGCTGCTGAGTTGCCTCTGCTGGGCTCAAATTCACGATTCTCCAACATCAGCCTTCACAAGTGCTGGAAGGACAAGCCAGCATCTCCAGGCGGGGCTACTTCCCCTTTTTAATCATTGGGGAATGAAGAGGCCAGTTATGTGCGAGAACAGTAAGAAGGAACCATCTTCAGTGAAACATTTCTCAAAACTAACTACCAAATCATAAGAGGAAAGTTTATGTCATTGGAGTTACAGTACATAACTATGACATGTGCATAATATAATTTTATGAAGGTACTAATGTAAGTATTTTCATGATTTTTATAAGTGTAATTCATGCTAACAAGATAAAAGAAGCCCAGGAGGGGACAAAGATGAGTTATATGGCATGAGGGCTTCCAGCTAATGGAAAGAAACACGTGCTAGGAGTTACTGGATACCTAATGAGCTTATCAAGAGATTAATTGGTGGAGAGGCATTGTGAATTTATTTATGAGAAGAGATAATTAGCAGTAAATTACAGCAGAAAAAGATGCAGAAGGCAAGAAAATTTCCCAAATTTCTTCCTCAGATAAAAAACCAATAATGAATGTGATTCATACTTGAATATTTATATTTGCAATTATTTATGAAAAATTAACCAGCTTAGCCAAGAAGTGCTGGCTGATGTTTTGGCAAAATGTTCTCATCACTCACCCCAACTAGAAGCTCTTTTTCTCTCCAAAGACTTGTCCACTGATTAAGGCCTCCCAAAAACCATTTCTTTTTCAGATTTAACTTTCGGGGATTCCGCTGGATGAAAACCATGATTCACACTATCAAAGAGATTAACGAGAGGAGAGACATTTTGCCCAATATCACTCTGGGCTATCAGATCTTTGATACCTGTTTCACCATCTCTAAAGCAATGGAGTCGGCTTTGGTTTTCCTTACAGGGCAGGAAGAAAACAAGCCTAACTTTAGAAACAGTACTGGAGCCTACCTGGCTGGAATTGTTGGCTCAGGTGGATCGTCCTTATCAATTGCTGCTTCAAGAATTCTAGGGTTGTATTATTTACCTCAGGTATCACAGAATATTGTGCTGGGTATCAACTTATAAAGAAATGTAAACAGTGTGTACGGAAATTGCAGTGAATAACAAGGTGTTCAGGGGAGGCTGGGCTAAGTTTCAGGGGCAACAAGGGGGTGATGGTGATGCTGTGCTCGGTAAGGCCTTCTTTGCCAGTGTGAACTGATGCCTGTGTGGAGGAGATTTGACGCTCCCCATATCCTTTAGGATTTTGCTTTGATTTTTGATTGAGACTGGAATCAGTGACTTGTGCATAGACACCTCACTGGACACAACCCTGTGGCAGTGAGTGAGGCACTGTACAGGCAGTAGGGAAGCATGCTTGGTATAGACACACACACAGCATACTTATTCTGACCTTGTCTCAGTGACTGTTACCTAACTCTATTTGTTCCTACATTGACCTACTGAGATGGGCCTGGAAGTTGGCCAAGATGGTGGGAGTTTTGGGATGCTAACTTTACAGATTATTTTGACCTCTGTGACACATTTCAACATGACAATAAATGATATCAGAAAGAAAGGATAATTAAGAAGATATAAGTAAAGCACTGTGTTTCTAAGAATGGGCCACCCAAGTGTCAAGAGTCAGGACTTCTTAATGTGAATGATGTGAATTAAGCTCATTTGTGTTATTGAAGTAACATGGAAATTTGAGATAGTTGTAAAAAGCATCACAGTATTTCTTATAAAGCTGCAGATACAAGTGTAGGAGGAAGAGAAAAGTGCTAAAAAAAAAGAACTAAAGGAAAACGTTGAGTGATTTAGCTGATACCTTAGCTGTGGGCTTCATGTAGTTTAAACAAACTGCTGGGCCACAGAGTCTACTTTCTGCCAAGCACTGACCGTGACCCAAATGTTGGCAAGAAAACTTCCGATGGGTTTTGTCCCTTAAGGCTGTGTAGGGAATCTGGAAAGATTCCTTGTGTCTTCCCATAGGTTGTCTCATTTTCCAAACTGCTCAACCTTACAATCTGGACTATCATTACTCTAATTTCACTTATGGGACAAGCAAGGTTGAGAAGGTTTAAATAACTTGCCTTATACCTATCAATTATTTATCAGAATTAGAAATCAACTCTCATTGCTTTTTTCCTCTTGTCTTTCTTTTCTTCTTTCTTTCATTTGCAAGTTACAAAGACAACAGTTTTATTTTGAAACAAGAACAGAAGAATAAAAGCTTCCACTAACTGGAATGGATCCCAGAGACATTTGCTCTTTTTACCTCTTTTTGTCCATTTGATTGTTTGTTTGTTGGAGACAGAGCCTTGCTCTGCGGCCCAGGCTGATCCTGAAGCCATAGTGAGCCCAGACTGGCCTCGGACTCATGGTATTCCTCCTGCCTCAGCCTCCCAAGTGCTGGGATTATAGGCGTGCACCACCACGCCCAGCTTATGTGGTGCTGGGGAATAGAACCCAGGGCCTTGAGTTTGCAAGGCAAATGCTTAAACCTTTGTGCCATTCCTCCAGACCCCCTCCTTGCCTCTTAAATAAGATTCTTTCTTACATATGACTCCCATGACATTGCTGCTTGGTGATTCTAAAGCAAAATGTAAATTTTAGCCATGCGCATAGAAACAGGGCAAAAGGTAGAGGGAAGAGAACATAGGAATAGTCTGGCAATCGTAAAAGAGTCGACCGTCCTAGAAGAATAGAAGCATGATACAGACAATCCTACAGGAAGTGACGTGTTGTTAATTATATGAGGTGGGATAAGGAAAAATATGACATATTCCTAAATGTAAAGTCAGTGAGGCTGAGGGTAAGCTATAGCAGACATGCACAGAAAGAGGTCAGAAATTATGGTCAATTAATGTATATTTAGTTCCTGCTGATTGGAAATACATACAAGAATCTTTGGCCAAATAATGAAAAAGTATTTATTTATCTAGATGGTGTGTATAAAATGAGAGTGTGTAGTAACATGGTTGAAAGAAAAACTTAGACGTGCAGTTGAAGTGGCACTTTCATTACCTTTGTTATGGTCCACATCCTACATTCTCAGAAGTCCTGGCAGAGGAAAACAGAGAAAGAAAAGAAGAGATACAGAGGGAGAGTGAGAGAGGTGGAGGAAGGAGGGTGGAAGGAAAAGAGAGGGAGAGAGGGAGAGAGGGAGAAAAGGAGGGAGGGGAAGGAAGGGAAGGAAGGAAGAAAGGAGAGAGAGAGAGAGAGAGAGAGAGAGAGAGAGAGAGAGAGAGAGAGAGAGAGCGCGGGAGAGAGGTGGGGGGGAGAGGAAAACTAGCCTTGCCAAATGGATTATGAGTCAACTCACCCATCGCTGGTGTGAATAAGATGTTAGATTTGGACAAGATACAAATGAATGATCTGACTTGGGGGAGTCACCCTTGTCTCGGGGGGAGCAGAAAGAAAAGAGCAGATGACCTCTAGTGTTGCTGTGACCCCACCTGTGAGGAGGGGTGCATGAAACATATTCATTTTAATAATAATTAGTCCTCTCTAACTTTCTTGTGATGGGGTAGAAGAAGGGCTGAGAGGGAAGACTGAAGTATTTGCTTCTTCAGTCCTCACCCCCGAGTTGGGAAAGGAGGAGAAGGTCATTTTGTCTATGAAAGGATGCAAGAGTGAGAGGGGAGAGCTGCTGTTACACTCCTTACCTCTCGATAAGGATTTTCTACAATTGTGTAACTTAAGATTTAGCCACTGCTTTCTAGTAACTGCACGCATGTTTTCAATTGCAGGTGGGTTATGCCTCTACCTGCTCAATTCTTAGTGACAAATTTCAGTTTCCATCTTATATTCGCACTATTGCTAGTGATAAGGTCCAATCCGAGGCCATGGTAAAACTCATCCAGCACTTCGGTTGGGTCTGGATTGGAACTATCGCAGCAGATGATGACTATGGGAAATACGGAGTAAAAGCTTTCAAGGAACAGCTGGAGAGTGTCAACCTGTGTATTGCATTCTCTGAAATCATTCCCAAAGTCTATTCCAATGAGAAAATGCAAAAAGCTGTTAATGCTGTAAAGACCTCCACTGCCAAAGTAATTGTGCTTTATACATCTGACATTGACCTCAGTCCCTTCGTGCTGGAGATGGTTTACCACAACATAACTGACAGAACGTGGATAGCAAGTGAAGCCTGGATTACTTCAGCCCTTATTGCGAAGCCTGAATATTTCCCATATTTTGGTGGGAGTATTGGATTTGCAATACCAAGAAGTGATATTCCAGGATTAAAAGAATTTCTTTATGATATACATCCCAGTAAGGATCCAAATGATGTCCTGACCATTGAATTCTGGCAAACAGCTTTCAATTGTACTTGGCCTAATAGTAGTGTTCCCTACAACGTTGACCACAGAGTGAATATGACTGGTAAGGAAGACACACTGTACTCCATGTCTGATAAATTTTGTACTGGAGAAGAGAAATTGGAAGATCTAAATAATACGTATCTGGATGTGTCCCAGCTAAGGATTACAAACAATGTCAAACAAGCTGTGTATGCTATGGCTTATGCCCTGGATCATCTAAGCAGATGCCAAGAAGGAGACGGGCCATTTCTTCCGGAAAGGTCTTGTGCATATATACCTGACTTTGAGCCTTGGCAGGTAAGTTGTTTTACCTCAGTTTGACATATATGACACAGTTTGGTGGTATGGCATTGCTTAACAATTATAAGAATTTATGCTATTGAAATGATTGATTTATTTTTGTACTTATTAGACATGATTTTATAGCATGCGCACTTAAAACAATGCTATGCTTGAATGGCATAAGTGAAAATTTCAAAAGTTCTCATTTGTTAACAGTTATTATTAGGTTTGCTGTAAATGACTGGAGCTACTATACTTTGTCTTTGGGATTAATAACTACCCTCTGGGGCAGTGTTTTGTGAAAATGTTTTTTTCAAAATTTGCTTACAGATTTCAGCATCCATTAATGATTCCTCTTGTCTTAAGAAAAAATCTGACTTTTCTACCTCTCTCATTTTTCTGCATTTACTAGTTGAAACTCTATTTCCCTTTCATTGATTTATTTCTATCAATATGGACTCATGGATGTTTGTTTCTATTCTGTGAATAGTAATCCATAGTTACCATTATTTATTTTGTTGTTCAAAATTTCTCAGATTTGATCCTTAAGAACCACTTTGAGTTGGGTCCTGTTGTCAGGTAGCTACAATTTCTTAGTTCTACTTTTTGGAATGCCCCAGCTCTGTAGTTAGACTTTTCTTCAGAGAGTTCTATTTGCATTTTTTGAAGAATGAAATTTAAATACCAAGATCTGAGTATTAGGTGTGTTCATCAATACTAAGAGATCTGTGATGAATTCAAAATGAGAAATTAAGTTACATTTTAAGAGCCAGAGGGGAATCTCTTCATTTAAAAAAAGTCCTCTGAGTATGTCCTTTCTACTAAAGAAGATCATTTTCTTGTGGGAAATAAGCACTCTTTAATGTATTATTTAAATGTTGCAACATTGGACTTAAATTTGTTCAAAGAGTATCAATTATGTGTTAGAATTCTAAATAAAAGAGGTTTTAAGGATGGCTCGAGGAATGGTGGATTAATCAATAACAGGGTTCGTTCTTCTTGGTATATTTCCCATGTCAGCAAGTCAAAATGGTAGAAAACAAGACCCACAGCAGAAGAGTGCTAAATAGATAATTTAAGAAAAACTTACAAATATATCAAGACAAAATTTTTATTTTTTAAAATAAAAATTACACATTTCATACTCCTTCTTCTTACCTTATTCTCTAATAGGCATGGTTAAAATATATTTTTAGAAAACTCTTTTAATCTTGCACTTTTCTTGACATGTCTAAATTATTTTGCCATACCTGGTGTAGAGAATTGTGCCATACTTGGTGATAAGGAATTGTGTTAATGAACAGATGAAAGCCAGAAAGATTGTTCTAGGGAATGGCCAGGGAGAGGAAGCCACGGAGCATGTCTTGCTTGACTCCTCTGAAGATGAACAAATAAAAACTGAAAAGCCCCTCCCCGATTGTGTCAGTCAGCTTTCTGCTACTGTGGCCAAACGTCTAAGAGAAACAACTTAAAGAAGGTGACGTTTGGTTTGGCTCATGGTTTCAGAAGTTTTAAGCCTACAAGTTTGCTCGCTCCATCACGTTGGACTTGAAGTGTGGGAGAATATTATGGTGGTGGGAATGCGGAGGAGGAGACTGCGCGCCTCACGGGGGTCAGGAAACAGAGAGAGAAAGAACCTGAGAGGAAGTGTCAGCGACACGATGCAGCCTCCCAAGTCAGGCCCCGGCCCCACTCCCGTCTAGTGGGTCCCACCTCCTAAGTTTCTGTCCCCTACCAATAATGCCATTAAAAATATGAACTCACCAGTAGATAAATCCACTGATGAGTTCAGAGCCCTCGTGATCCAGTCATCTTCGAGAAAGCTCTACGTCTGAACATTGCTCGGCTGGGGATCAGACCTTTAACGCACAAGCCTTTGAGAGACCTTAAAATTCAAACAATGCCACTAAAGGATTTGGCAACAAAAGTTGCTCTGTTGTGAACTCTGATGTAGATTTCATTTCAAAGGAGAAGGAAACAGAAAAGGTGACTGAAGTGGTCTTAATGGTAGATGGCGATTACATTCCTTACTTTGGTCTTTTCACTTATTAGAGGCATTTAAGAATAGTACCTTAATCCCTTAACAAAAAGATAGAGAGGAATAGGAATACTTGCCCTGTTTTGCAGGCCAGGAAACCAATGTTTACTTAATATAGGCCTTCTCCAAAGTCATGATATTTAAAAGCCAAAATAATTCCAGATCATTAGATGCCATAATTCAGGTTCTTCTCACTAGACTTTGTGGCCTTACCAGATCATGGAGGGTTGATGATGAAACTGTGCCTTCTAGTTGGGAAATACAAGCCCCGCACGTGGTGCTAATGCCAAATATACATGCCTGTGCAGACTGGTTGTGTGTGTGTGTGTGCGCACACGCATGTGTGTGCATGTGCACATGTGTGTTATCTGAACCCAGGGCCCTCATACCGAATCAGATCCCCAGCTTATTTTTATTTTTGTTTTGGAGGCAGTTCTCACTAAATTGCTAAGTTGCTTAGGCTGGACTTGAACTTGTAATCCGCCTGCCTCAGCTCCCCTGAATCCTGGCATTATAGGCCTTTACCCCTGGGCCTGGCTGGCTACCTTTGTGCTAGCATAAACATACTCTCACCCCAGCTGAGGCTGACCACATGAGGCAAGAGTAACAGAGGCATTATTTTCTTAAAGTATCATTGTTGATTTCTATAAATCATTGTCCAAGTGTAGAAGGAGATCCAGCCACTGTTGTGTCCTTGATCATGACCTCTTCTGCATACCCTTATCTTCAAAGCCCTGTGGAGTTGCAGGATGCAGAGGTACATCTCATTCCTGTTACTTAGGATCTCCTCATCTTAAGTACTTGTGAAGTAAATTCTACTGATCTTTTTAAACACAGTGCAAGTCGTCACTCCCTGGGAAATAAAAAAATGTCCAAATTTCCTAATGCTATTACTTAGGAAATATGCTTTTTAACAGTCTTTCCACAATAACAACATGAACTACACTGCATTTTACTGGTGAAACCTGTTATTTGTTTAGTTTTCCACAGACTGTGAGCATTTTAATGGCAAGAAACAGATCTTTTTTGTCTTTCTGTCTCTGGCACCTGATACTCAGAGCAGTGGCAGAGGTGTAGTTGCTAAAGCTGGCATCTATTAAAAAATATGATGGAAGCAAGTATATTTCCCCTCCTTATCTGTGTAGTTATTAGGAAATGTTAGGCATCACTGTGCTTTAATATAAATCAGTGTTTTTAAAAAATACAGTTTTAATATATCCCATGGGTTCATTAAAAATGTCTATCTAGAAGACAAATTAAAAAAGAAATAGAGGAAATTGCATTTAGTAATTTATTTAAATTCGTATATCCAAAATAATATTCTAATATCTTATCAAGGTTACAATGTAATACAAAATAACATAAAATTATTAATGAGAGAGTTTATATTCCTTCTCTCTTTTTAAAATCCAGGGTATAGCCAGTTTTCAATTTGATCAACTTCCAAGTTTGAGTTACCTTAATTGGCTAGAAATTGTATTAGATGGCCAAAGTGCAGAGGAAGAGAAAAAATACAATCCTATCAATTAGAACATGAATTTGAAATTATTCTCTTTGTAAAACTATTTTCCAGACAACTGAATTTTTAAAGAAATTGCTTTCCCTTGTGGTTTCTTCTCTCTTCTTTTCTAGCTAATGTACTACATGAAGACATTGAAGTTTGAAACTCACGATGGAAGGAGATTGGAGATTGACCCAAACGGAGACGTGATGGGGTACTATGACATTCTAAACTGGCAACTGGGTGATCATGGAGAAGTTGCCTTTGTGAAGGTTGGAGAATATAGATTCACAAAGAACAAATTTGAACTCATTTTTGCAAAGAATTCAACGATATTTTGGAACACTGAAGCATCAAGGGTTAGTTGCTCTGATACTCTACTCCGTTTATATAGAGAACTGCATTATTATATATAAATGTTTCATGAATGTAAATCAGTCAGCTGTTTTCGATTTCCAGATAAATTTGCCAAAGTACAATGCTATCTTTTCTATGTACTTTCTGTGTATGGACTCAGATTTTTTATTTTTTGGATTGAAGTTTTAAATATTAATTATGATTACTTGTGACCTTCGGTCCTCTAGGAACACTTATTTGATTTCCTTTGTCTGCTTTTCATTTCATTTTCACGACTAGTTTTTGCTTTTTGTTTACCATTCTTAGTTTTTCCTACTTTTATTCAATTAGCTTTGTTAAATTTTCACTGAAATATTCTTTTTGAATTCCTTATTACTTGTGTCTTAATTTCTAAAATGAGATTTTCCTATTTATAAAACTTCCTTCAAGTAAAATAATTTTTTTTTAAGCAAGAAAGGGTTTATTGAGAAAATAAATCTTCTGAGGAGAGGTCAAGAGGAGGCCTACATCTGAGTGAAATGAATTTGTAAACATTTCTGCCAATTTTATATTCATATATTTAAAAATTATTTTCTTTGTTTTTTAAAAATTTAAATTATTTTAGCTGTTACATAAAACCTAAAAACTATACATATTTATGAGTACTATGTAATGTTTAAATACATATATATGCAATGTGCCAGATTTCGGTCAGGTTAAACATATCTAGCTCATCAAATATTATTTCTCTAGGTGAAACATTCAAAAATATTTTCTTTAGGTGTTTAAAGGACATAGCACCTTATTGTTCCCTGTAGCTACCAGCTAAACTACTATGCAGTGGTGCACTAGAACTTGTAGTGGTATCAGTGGTTTATATTTTAATAATATTTTTCCTATCTCTGCATTACATTTGGATTGTATTTGCAAAATGAAATTGCTTCACATGTAATTAAATAAAAATTTATTCATCATTTGGTAATGATACTGCAAAAAGTTTACTGTCCTTACATTACCTACAACCTGATTAACTCACTGAGCAAATATTCACTGAGCAGAGTAGTACATGTGCGTAGGAACTGGGGATGTATCTGTGTACAAAATAGAACATATCTCAGTCTAATGAAGTTATCATCTCAATGGGATAAAATATGCATGAAACAAATTAATTACATAAGGTACATAGTATCGTAAGGTATAATAATGTTACAGAAAAAAAAAACCTGACAAGATCTGAGATAGGGAGTGCTGTGATCCTCCGGCGTGATCGGGTAAGGCCTCACTGATGTGATACTTGAATGAAAGTTCAAAAGGAAGTGAATCCATGTGTCCCCAAGGGGAAACACTCCTGGCAGAGTGGCTGCTAGCCTCTGAACTCTGTGGCAGGAGTGTGTTTGGCAGGGTCAGCATGGAAATTGTGCCTGGGAAGAAAGGAAAAGAGGGAATGTCGGAGACGAACTAGCAGAGGTGAAAGAAGGCCCAGCCAGATAGCATCTTGGTGGCCCTTAGAGGTTGGGTGAGACACGGGGTGAAAAGGGAAGCCGGAGAGTCAGAGGAGACAGAAGAAAGTCATGCCTGCCATGTTAGAGTACTGAAAGAACGGGAAGTAGAGAAGAAAGGCAGGACCAGGGCATTGCTACAAGACCCCAAAATCATTGCCCCTTTCCCCAAATGAAGGCACCAGAATAGATGTAAGGACAGTAGTAAAAGTAATTTGATTTGTATATCTAAAAATACACATTTCGGTAATATTACATGCCATGACCTAGCTCAAAGATTTCTAATATTTTAAAAATCTCATTCAGGATTATCCTGAAAGCCTCACTCAATATGTAACAATTGTTATTTTTAAATAGGAAACTTATACCGTAGGTTAAGACACAAACTAATTTACAAACATTGCATTTACTCTGGATTTCAAAGTGCGTATCCATGTAGAATATAAATGGAGGCCTGCGTTTACTACTGAAATTACCAAACTCATTTAGAGGGAGATATTTAGTACTATGTCTTATTGGCTGTTTCTCAGCTCTCTTATTAGTTCCAATATAATAGATCTTTTTCTCTTCCCTTCCTCCCTCCCTTCCTTCCTTTTTCTCTCCTTCCTTCCTTTCTTCCTATTTCTCTCTGTTGTCTCTTTCCTACATACCATTCAGGACACACCTTTGACTTTAAGACTACGTTGGGATGACTTGTTGAGAAGAAATCTTCAGGTCCTTAAAATGATTTCTAGGGTCACAGGTCCGTCTAAAACAGGAATGGAATGGTCAAATTGTCCTACCCACAAAACCCCATGAGCATGGGGGAGCCTGGCCTATACCTCCAAAGTTGGAAAGAACTAGCTTTAGAATTAGTTTTGCATTTCTAAAATCAACCACAAAATTATCCTTTAGCAAAAACCCTTTCCAGGCTGTTCATATTGGTATTCTCTTTGCCTGTTGTCTTTGCCCAGGTATCCTGGGTTTACTAGGATGTCACAGAGCTTCCACAGAAGTCTACATGACAACATTCTCAGCCTCACAATGACGGAGGCAAAGTCTTTGTTACAGATCCATTGTGTTTGTTTTTGCTAGCTTCCCCACTCCGTGTGTACGGATGTGTGTCCTCCTGGGACCCGGAAGGGGATTCGGCAGGGGGAGCCTATCTGCTGCTTTGACTGTATTCCGTGTGCCGATGGACACGTGTCAGAGAGAGCAGGTAACGATGGCCATTTTCTCATTAATGCAACTTAGATTAAATGTGTCAGTAAAAAGGTCCTTGGAAACTGTTTTTTTAAAAAATAGGTGTGAACAACTTATAATGAAATCACTAAATTGCATCAAATTATTAGACATTGTATGTAGTATTGAAAACTATTATATATATTGGGTTTGAATTCTAAAGCTGAAACAGTTTGGAAAAGACCCAGGACATTGAAGTTAATAAAGGAGAAACAAAACAAAATATATGCAAATTGAAGTTTGAATAATAAAACTTAAAAGTTCTAGAAATTATTTGTTTCTGAAATAAACATTAGTGATATTACTAATTGGAAGAAAGTTGACTTGCATTTCTTTGTTTTACCTAATTATATCTAATTTGAAAACTATTAAGATCTAGAATTTCATCCTTCATGACTATTGGCTTAAGGTCGCAAGCACTCAGAGTTTGTAACGATCATGAATTATGTCACCAATGCCGTATGAAGTCTTCATGGGAGCCTGAGAAACTGCTGCTCTTCATGAACAGGATTTTAGATTAGCCTTGGTGTCCTTAGTCTTGGAAAGCAGTTGGAGTAGGTTTATTTTTATTCTACCTTCTGTTAAAGATAATACGAATTATACTCTTTTTTTGTCAAATGGCCTCCAACAGCAATTCATTTAAAAAAACATTTTTTTTTCCCTTAATGGAACATGCAACAGGTAACCAGGACATCACATGGCCCAGTCTCTGTGCAGGATACAGCCAGAGGAGTCAGGTTCTGCAATCAGAACTGGTTGGAGGGACATTTTAATCTTTACCTGCATCTTTCAAAAATATTCAAGAAATCCATTTCACAAAATCTACCATAAATTCATCTCATGCGGCTTTTCTTTGTATGCTGTGCTGTCCCATAGAACCTGCTTCCAGAAAAATGCCCCAAATCTTTCTCAGCCTCAGGCAACAAAATGAATGCTTTGGTTTCTCTTCTTGTCTTTAATCCTTCCCTGCTTGTTCCTCAAATCTGCATCTGCAGGGCAAGCGGGGAAAGCTGGGTGGCAAGGGCAGACTCTTCTGTGGAGATGAAAGGGAAGCGTGAAGACACTAGCATTTTAACTAGCGTTATCTCTTGTTTCAATTTTTTTCGATTTTTTTTCTCAGCCATGCACTGTTGTGGGTTTGTAAGGATATGTATCTTCTTCTCAGTAGATAGTTGGAGGAGAAAGGCAGAAGCCTATTGCTAGAAAGGCCAACGTGTGAAAGGGTGAAAAGGAGAAAGAAGACTGAATTTCTGGACTTGAGAATAATTCTCAATCTGTGATTTTATCTTTACATTCTAATGCCATTTTATCAGTGCTTCTTTATGCTTTATAAGAAGTTTTCACTAAGTCTTTGTTCTAGCCTTTGGCTGCTCTGGGCTAATCACCGTTGGAGGGGACAACCAGATTTCCTTGCAGTCAGTTCTCTCTTCTTTGTTCAACAGGTCAAAGAGAGTGCGACCGATGTAGTGAGGACTACTGGTCAAATGAACAGAAGAGCATGTGTGTGCTGAAAGAGGTGGAATTTCTTGCTTATGATGAAGCCCTGGGATTCACCTTGGTCATTCTCTCTATCTTTGGGGCACTTGTGGCCTTGGCAGTCACCGTTGTGTATGTGATATACAGGAACACTCCCTTGGCAAATGCCAATGACCGGGAGTTGAGTTTTCTCATTCAGTTTTCGCTTGTTGTCACGGTATTGTCATCCATGCTTTTCATTGGCAAGCCATACAACTGGTCTTGCAAGGCCCGCCAGGTCACTCTGGCGTTGGGCTTTTCTCTTTGTCTATCTTCCACTCTTGGAAAGACTATCTCACTGTTTTTTGCCTACAGAATTTCCGTATCTAAAACCCGATTTACGTCTATGCGCCCCATTTTTCGAAAAATCATCGTGCTAATTTCTGTTCTAATTGAGATCGGCATATGTGTAGCCTATTTGATATTACAACCCCCACGGGTGTACAAAAACATGGAATCTCAAAATATAAAGATCATCCTGGAGTGTAACGAGGGCTCCGTAGAATTTTTGTGCTCCCTGTTTGGGGTTGACGCCTTCCTGGCCTTGCTGTGCTTTCTTACGACCTTCGTGGCTCGTCAGTTGCCGGATAATTATTATGAGGGAAAGTGCATCACTTTCGGGATGTTGGTCTTTTTCATTGTCTGGATCTCTTTTGTCCCTGCGTACTTGAGCACGAAAGGTAAATTCAAAGTGGCCGTGGAAATATTTGCGATTCTGGCATCCAGTTACGGCTTGTTAGGCTGCATATTTGCTCCCAAGTGCTTCATCATGTTGCTGAGGCCTAAGAAGAACACCGACGAAACTGTTGGCGGAAGAGTTCCCACCGTAGACCGGAGCGTCCAACTGACGTCCGCATCTGTGAGCAGTGAGCTTAACAATACCACAGTGTCCACGGTTCTGGAAGACTAGTGTGGGGAATGACGCGTACCTTCCAAACTTCAATGTGAGGGGGTTCAACATTCCTCGCCAGATGGCTCCCGCGGCAGCTGCCTCGTTCTCTGGGGAAGCTATTGAGGATTTGGGTTCTGAAAGGACAGTCCTAGCAGGGTATATGATACTTCATTCTGTAGGAAACCAGTTAGCTCAGTTAGCATACCTCCTACTATTGACACTGTAAACTTTCATTTAAACATTTTGTAATACTTTGTTCTTAGGATGGTGTGTAGCACAGGACATGGTTGACACAATTCATTTTAAACAATAAAGAAAAATTTGTTTTTTTGAATATGTTTTTATTCTTAAATCATGGGTATCTGATCCAGATTTCCATGTTAAACTAAATCACCTAGCAAGGCCCAAAAGAGGTATTCATTCTAATCTTGTTAATGCCTCTTTGAAACAGCTTTTTTTAATGACTATGGCTTGTGAACTTTTCCTTGAAGCAGGGGATTTAGAGAATTCTTGGAAGATAATTTATGTTTCAAAGAACTCTGGAGTATATAGAACATTGAAGACATTTAAATATTGACAAAACTGTTCTTTCTTGATCTCATATGGGTCTAGAAAAGTTACTCTCAGTGGGAAGGCAAGGCCTACCTGCTCCAGGCTTTCGTAGAGGAGAATGAAGGGTGAAATATATGAGTTTCAAAATACCCTTCTGCCTGAAAAATAAAAATTTAGAGAATTAAGAAACTGGAATAGCAGTTGATTATATAGTGAAAATCTGAATGACCAAAAGAAAAAAAAAAGTCCAAAAAACCAAACCCAAATAAAAAACACCAAAAGCAAATGTTTACCTAGAACAGGTGTTAGAATGCAAGGTTTTTAAAAGGATAAACTAAATGTAGATGTTTGCCTTCTAAATATACAAAGTTAACTGGAACTAAATTCCCATGTGGAAGTGTTATAAAAATGTTTTCAATCTCCTAGACATGAAACTTTGAGAACGAACTTTATGAATATATGTATACATGAATTGAATTTGTGGCAAGACAGATTTTGTAAAAATCCTAATAATGCATGTGAATATTTGACCTAGAGATCCAGCCAGACATGTATATTTGACTGTAGATCTCTCTTCAAGAAAACTTAATAAAGTTGTGAATTCACTTGCTAGATTATGCAGGCTTATGGGACCAGAACCTGGAACCATAATGACCAGCTCATCAGGAACATCTTCCAGGAACTTATCTATTGAATTTTTTTTTTTTTTTTTTTTTTGAGACAGGGTCTTGCTCTGTAGTCCAGGCTGATCCTTACCTCACTGTGGAATCCAGGTTGGCCTCACACTCAGGACAATCCTGTCTTAGCCTCCTGAGTGCTTGCAGGCATGAGCTGTCATGCTCAGCTATTACGTGGTGCTGGACTACTGAACCAGGGACCTGGAGCTTCCTAAGTCAGTGGTCTAATTACTAAGCCACATCCCCAGGCCCCTTATTCATTAAGTTTTGAAGATAATTCTGGCCAAAACAGAGGGGATGGTCTTCTTACAATTCAAATAGAAAATTTAAGTTAAAGTTCAGCAACGCTCAGGATTGATTACACTTATTCGAGAACCAAAGCTGCCCCAGTGTTCTGAAAGAGTCCACCTACTTCCCAATACTTCCAGTGTTTTGCACCACAGCCCTTAGAATCTGTAGGTGAGAATCCACACCACAGTACAAACAGCAGGGGACTTGCTGTCTTTGGTCATTTGTTTGCCCATTCTATTTATTTCTTTGGCTCTTTATTGACAGGGATGCAATTGGGAAAGGAGAGGATGATTTGTCAAAATGGAGAGAAAAGTGAAAACAGGAAAATGAAAATCTTTGATTCAATTTCTTTTTTAGTTATGAATACAACTTAGCATTCTCAATGATCTATCTTGAAACTCAGAAAAGGAGTTGGACAATGTCTCATGTCTAGGGACTTTGTTTACTTTTATATTTAAAATATTGTAACCTCAATAGGATCCACTTCTTTCTGAAATATTGATTTTTTGAACATGTGATATCTAAAAAATAATTGCAAAAGCCCCTGGGTAGTATTAAAGACTGTGATCCCCTTTCATCTTGTGTTACTGTCTCATCAGACTTGGGTTTTTCATGATTGTTTATTTTTTTGATCAAGAGTAAGTTTGAGAAATTAGAGAAAACAGATGTTATCAAAAGCAAGCTATTGATTAAAATTACATGTTTAATTATAATGTTTACTTATACTGCTTTGCAATTTGGAAGTACTGCTCATAAAATAGTGTGAAGCTATCACTGGTCGATCTGGTACATGTATTGTTACAGAAACCAGCTTATTTCTAATTTATTTTGGTTGAAATAAATAATGCATGGTTGTCAAAGGAGGATAGTCTAATTTGTAGCATTATTTTGTTCTTTGTAATTAATTGTTTATCAAGGATTAAAACATTTCTCATAGCATCATAATGTAGAAAAATATATTCTCTGTCATTTAACATTTATATCTAATAAAAGAAGTGACTGAAATCTCTATTCACAGATACTGCTTTGTAAGACAATCTCATGTAGAAATCACTACTTGACATTTCCTGCTGCGGGTGAGCACACACTGCTAACTCATGCTGGGCCTTGGGGAGCAAGTAGCTCAGAATTAATTTCAGGGAGTTGCATCAAAATTAGGCAGTTGCTGGGTTGGGAGTGGCATAAAGATTAATTGCTTTGAAACAAAAGAATGCAAAACAACACTACTCAGGGCTGAGGTGCACACACGCACACACACACGTACACAGAGAGCTCTTTTGGTGAAAAAACAAAATTATCATGGCTGCTCAAACCCACATCATAAGATTAATTCCTGCATGAAGGCCAAGAAGACTCCTAGTAGAACACAGATGTATTATCAAGAAGGGCAAGATATTCTGAGTGCCAGCTTAATCTTCTTAAAGTGTAGCTCTGAGCTCATCTGTGCCCTCTCCGTGGCTCCCAGGGGCTCTTTACTGTCTGGGAAGCAGGAGTCTCGCTGTCTTGGTCTGACATTAAAGACTAGAATTGTTTTCATCTTCTGCTTTCCTTCCACAGTTGTTTCCCATCGCCTTCCTGCCCATGTTCTTTTAATACAACCCAGCTGTGCCTCTGTAGTTCCTGGAATCTGCCTTTGATTTTATTTGGTTTCTTGATCACAATTTCCCTTCAATATTAATGTTCTAATAGTGCTCCGTCCTCCACACCACCATCCATCCCTGAGGGCACAGTGTGCACCAGGCTACGTTAGGCACAGAAGGTGGACGAAGGCCAGGCTCTGCCCCCACCTCAGGTGCTTGCTGTCTTTTGAGGGTGATAGGAATGAAATGAGCAATTACCCTGTAACGGGATAAAGCTGTGATTGTGGTAGTGTAGGGAAGGGTAGGTGAGTCGGGGTCAAATTCCTGAAGGACAAGAAGAAACTGCTCATATAAAACTGATGCCTGCATGCTGCCTAGCCTGGTACCTGTGCTGGTGATACCCGCTTCTCTTCCTTTGGTTTTTGCCCCTAAATACAGTATTGTAGGACTTCGTGCTTTTTTATATCAATGGCTAGTTTCTACCATTATCATTAGATAGTGATTTATTTTGTGATGAGAACTTTCTCTTTCTTTATCTGTATATATCAATATATATCATATATGTATCACCTCTTCTGTGTACTATTAGCAACTAGAACACATCTTGCTCTTAATTGGTCCCTGGTTCTACATGGATGAGTGGAGAAACTTATCAGAATAGCCGCTGCTCACCTCTCACGGCACCTCCTGGCACACACGGGCTGGGAGGGATTTTTCAATTTAAGATGAGGAGAAAAGGGTTGGGATTGGAATGTAGAAGGGGGTGGAGCTAGGAGGAAGTATCCCTTTGGGGAAAGAAATATGGTGGGCCTGACCATCGAAGAGATTATGTCAACTTAAGGAACTACACCTGGATTTCGGTTTGGGAACCATGCTTAGACTGGGAATTGAGAACCAGCTGGGTTAGAGTATGAGTGATTTGTGGGCCAGCCAATGAGGGAAGAGCACCTGCTGGATGTGGGAGGGCCCACTGGAACTCTAAGGGTAGAAAAGGAAGGAAGAAGACTGACTCCTACAGCTCTGGCCTTCGTAATTGTCTACCGACGCTGGCTTGCTACACGCCGCAGGCCTTCAGCACAGATTCACTCCCGTCTCGACTCGTGCCTGTCTGCCCAACGCTGCTCATCAACAGCTGATCTTCAGGCTCCAGTCTTCGCCATTGTTCTTTGAACAACAGAGATCTGCAGCAGACTCTCACCTCATCGGCTGCCCTGCAGTCCCGACGGGAGATCTACTTCACGGTTGAGCAGCCATCTTGGACCATCTCTAAGCCTGGATTTGTAAGCATTTCTAATAGATCCTTTTTGTTATAAAATCTGTAAATTCTGCCTTTTGAAAAAACCCAAACTGATACAGTGGGTTTCCTAGACGGTGGGACTGGCTAGAGCACTCGGACCTATCTGAAGCTGGGGAAGAGGAAGAGGTGAGTTGGGATGGGAAAAGGTAGTCTTGGGAATAATTTTTACATGGTATTCATCTGTTTTTCCTTAGTATTTTCTCCACATTTTTTGCATATTTGCCCCTTTTTTGCTGCTGCTGGTGGTGTTTGGCTTCTAATCTTGGGTCTCGTGTGTGCTAAACCTGTGCTCTATCACCAGGCTAACCACTCAGCACTGTATTTTTTCTTTTGGAAAGAATATATTTTGCCTCTCCCCGTGATCCCATGATTTCTTCCTTTTTGATCTGCTGATGTAAACGCAGCTATTTGAAACAGCTGAAGGCAGAGTAAATATTTATAGTATCAAGATGGAGTTACTAATGATATATCTAAAAATCTTTTGTGAGATTCACCTGTTTGTATTTTTAAGGGATTGTTATTTGTCCCCCTTCTTGTGGAAAATGATTTTGAATATAACAGGCATAATGTGAAAATCTAAAGTGACCAGATACATTAGAGTAGGTTGATTGCTGGCACAAACAACCCTTTATCCTCCGTTTAAAAGATCACTAAGCTTGTATAGATCCCTCTGGGCAAAGCTTGTGTAGGTCCTACTGGTCAGGCTGGGTTCTGGGGGCCTTCAGGCAGTGACAGAGGTAAGTCACTGTGTACGCTTCCCTTGCTCGTTTGCTGCTCTTACCGTGCTGCCCTATGCCCGCTATGGACTACTTCCCATAAGCACTCTTGCCTGTGTCTTCCAGTGGGCTTTGCCAGTGGAACGTGCCATTGAGAGACAAAAGGTGAGAGGAGAAGTCAGGGTCTTTGATGCTTCAGCTAAGGTTCATGGCTCCTTCACCTGCCCTGACCCCCCTCCCCCAAGGTGGCAGGTCTCACCGGGTACCTGTCTGCCCTGCTCTTCTTTCTCCTTAAGTAACAACTTTCCACTGTTTCTAGCCACAGGTGCGTCACCGTCCTTTGTTAGGTTAATTTTGTGCCTGACAACAGAGAAGCCTCACTAAGTGTATAAAACAGAAAGACACAACCTCTCTGAATCACCTGTAGTTCTGGTGATCTGCAAAAATAATCAGTTACAGCTTAAGGGTCACATGCCTGTCTTCCCGTCTGTTCCTTTCTACCCATCTCCTTGAAGCTTCGCTCCATGGTGTCCCACACTTTGGCCTGGAGTTTATTGATTTATATATCAAGTACAAGACTTCCTCAAGGCACAAATCACTTCTTTATCTTATACTTTGACATAGACAACTTTATTTTATTTACTTATTTATTTATTTCTGAGACAGGGTCTCACTCTGTGGTCCAGGCTGGTCCTGAACTCACTTTGGAGCCGAGGCTGGCCTTGAACTTACCGCAATCCTCCTATTTCAACCTCCTGAGTACTGGGATTACAGGTGTGCGACACCACGCCCAGCCTATGTGGTGCTGGGGAATTGAACTAGGGTACTTAGTGCTTGTTAGGCAAGCGTTTTAACTGCTGAGCCATTTAAAAGAAAAACTTTCTATGGTGGTTAGTAGACTGACAGAGTACTTTGATTAGGGAAGACCAAAGATGTAATGTTTACTTCGGCATCTTAGTACTGGCTAGAAGCAACAGAGCAAAGGGACTAAAAGCAAAAGCTTTAGAAAAACATAATTTGGGATCAATAGTTCTGCTTCTTGTTCAATCTTAGCTAAGTTACTTTCGCTTTCTGAGCACAAAGCCTGGCATATAGCCAATATTCAATAACTGTTACCTAGTTATACTGTTTATTGTAGCAAAAAGGATTTAACTGGCACCTGCCAGTATCATTATTAGCTAGTTGTTTTCTCTGTCTCTTTATCAACTCTATGGATCGGGCATTTAAAATTGCAGTGGGGCAGAAGAACTCTTCCATTTCTGCTAGTGGCACTTCTAGGTCACAAATTCCAAGAAATCAGAATTCTGGAAACCACTGTTAATGTTTCCTTTTCCTTCCACTCTTCTACTGTCACCCCATGCCATACCCCACGTACGGCATATACACCAGCTAGCCAATTATCCATTAAATTCTGTCATTTCCTACCTCAATAAAGCTCATACCAACCCTTTCATCTTTAGTTCCAACCCATCAGTACTCTGGCCCCAGTACTTGTCCCTCACCCTGTTTCTCTCTATAATACTTACCTCTATTGGACATTACATACATATTCTCTCTCTCTCTCCCCCCCGCCCCCCACTGCTTACTTCTATATGCCCACACCTACAGCACTGTGTGGTGAATGTTATATGCATTTAGACAATGTGCATTCAATGGATGAGTGAATGAAAAATACAAAGTGAGTAAAAGAGAAAAAAAATAAATGCCCATCTACCCCCTCCTGCAGATCGATATCACAAGTACTGCTACAGCTATCTTCTAATGACCTACTTGTCTCCAGCTTGCTTTCTACATTTTATTTTATACACTGCAGCAAAAGATATCTTTCTATAGTGCATTGATTTTGCCTCTTCCAGCTAAATTCCCCACAAGACTGCTTATTTTTCCTTGTTCTCTTTCTCTTGATATTCCTCTCTGACCCTTTGTGACTTCCCATCTCTCCAGCTGGATTGTTTAACAATTCACTGAGTACATCATCTCTGAGAAATGGTGGCTCCTTTATTTTTCTGAAATAATTCCCTCCCTCTTGCCAGCTGTCTTCTTCCAGGTCTTGAAGACTGTTGTAGCATACAGCTTCTCTGTGGGAACTTTCCAGTCAACTGTCCTCAATGAAGTTGGGATTAGGTACCTTTCTGAAGCTACAGTACCACCCCACACTACTCTGATGATGGCATTTACCATCTGGTGTTGCGATGGCCTTTGGAAAGGAGTGTGGTGAGCCCAGCATGCTCGGTGTTGCTCATCTCTGTGTTTCGTGTGCCAGGAGGCACTGACACATGATAGGTGCTCAATAAATGTTTTCTGAATATCACTATACAGTATTAGGTGACTGCTGAACTCTGAGGTGTTTTGGGTCAGTGTAATCAAGACACAGAGGTAACTATAGTTAGTTTTTGTTTATTTAAGACGTTCCTAAGCAGTGGAGGCATCAGGTTTTATTTTAGTCCATGGTTGTGGTAATAATCAACCTTCCTAAAATACTTTCTTGCTTTCTAATAGAGTGCTTTCTAAAATGAAAGAGTACTTTGAATACTCTTGCAGAATCCAAGATGGCTTGTCTCTAGAAAAACAGTCTTGCCACTGCGGGCAAAGTCACCATTAGTCACAGTCACGCATCAAGGTCAAAAAGCATGCTGTAGGCTTAGAGCCTTCTATCCATTGGCTGGGCCGTGGCAGATAAGGCTGGCTTAAACCACCAAGATAAAAAACCCTGCATGTTCTGACTCTCTTGAAAGCTCCTCTGTATGAATGTTTTGCTATCTTTCATACTTTACTTAATTGTTGTGTGAAAATTTGCAATTCTATGTCTATGAAATGCACCAAACAAATTACATCCTCTTCATATATATCTCAAAGAGCAGCAAATGGAAGGCCAAATTGTCATTTTTATATGCTGAACACTGAGTAGAGGCTGTAGCTTATTTGGAAAGTCAGTGGGTTTCCTAAATCTGATGCCAGTAATTAAGTAGACTGACCTGTGCTGTCGCGGGCATAATGAAGAACTGTCCAGGAAAGACTTGGGTCGCGGGGAAGCAGGGAGAAGTTTCTGCACCCTGTGAGCAGCTCACTCCCAAAGGAAAAAAAGATGGATCAAGTGTTTGTGCTCAGCTATGCCATTTCCCTGTTGTCTCTCTGGAATGCGTGAGGTAGTAGAGAGGAAGACTGAGGGTGTAACTGTTAGGACAGGGGCTCAAATATCTTTTGTGATGCAATTGACAAATATATGCATTAGGAGGCGCTACTGTTCCACTTTCGTGTTTTGTTCATTTTAAGTTGCTACAGTTGCCAGGTATGATGAAATATATATGGATAACCATATGGTAATTTTACAATGTTGGGAAGAAGACAGGGTGAATTATTTATGGATGGCTTAGCATGAACTTTGATAATGGTCACGTTAAATATCGTCCTTGATGGTATTTCTTGCCCATATTATGTAACGCTAGTCATTATGCCGTAGACCATGAAGTCTCTAGGCATTGGAGCATGAGAAAAATAATGATGATTTTTTTTCTTTGAAAATTGACCCGATTTATTTTCAAACTGTAATCTCTTCTCAGAATTCTAATTTAAAAGCAAGTAATGGATACATAGCTTTGACCTTAACACATTAATGTTGCATTTTAAAAGCAGAGATAATATGGACCCATCTGACTCTTGTCAGATTTAGAAGCTTGATCATTTAATAATGTCATCATCCCTATCACTATACAGTATCAAGTGGCCTGCCGAGCCGGAGGCTAGTGTTTTGGGTCAATGTAACCAAGATACAAAGCAAAGTGGTGAGGACATCTGACCTTCAGCATCTGAAGATCGGTGATATGAAATTGTGCCGGCTGCCAGGGTGTCTCCTCATGGCTCCCAGCGAAAGCAGGGATGGCGAGAGAGGGGGATAGTGTGCCATCTCCTGGCTGTTTAGCTTAAATGGCCATTTCTCATGGCGGAGTTGGGTATAAAACCTGGGGCTGGATCTGGTGACTCATGAAGTCTTTTTGGCTGTTAATGATGAGAGTTGGAATTCCACTGGTTAGGGTGGAAAGTCACCAAGCACTTGTCCATTTCTTGCTGTGACCCAGAAGTGATGTCTGTCCAGTGGGGGGAGAGGAAAATGGATACGATGGAAAGCTGTGGAAGAACAAAGACATGACCCTCACCTTGTCGGGGGTGCATTCCAGCCAGGAAATACACACACAGTTGTCGGAAGAAGGCCAAAAATTTAGTAAGAGAGACAATGTAGGGGTTGGGGGCATAGCTCAGTGATTAAAGTGGTTACAGTGCTAACAAGTTTGGTTCTCCAGCACCACATGAAGTGAACACGGTGGTGCTGGCCGCCTGCAATCCCAGCACATGGGAGGCTGGGGCAGGAGGTCTGCTGAGAGTTTGAGGCCACCTGGACTATACAGCAAGATTCTGGAGAGAGAGAGAGAGAGATTGATTTTAAATACACTGATCTCATCACTTAATATTTTTAATTCTTTCTGGTCTATTTCCTTGTTACACACACACACACACACACACATTCTAAGTTAAGGTAAAATTATAGTTACATAATGCTTATATAATGCTTAACACAGTATCTGGCCCATAATAATACTTTTATGAATAGTCACTTATAATACTACTGCTTAGTGTCTTGTGATAAGAAATTATTGTAAAGTAGTGGAAAACGATAGAGGGTTATCTGTGAGTGGCCTATTGTACCACTGGAGGATGCTCTGAGGAAAGGAACTCATCTCAGAATTAACATGGAAAGAAGAAAAGCCGCTAGGATGTTTCCCACCCACCGGAACCGCTCAGGTGGCCTTCCTTCACGTTCCGTTTGCACGCTTTCCTACCCCGCGCACTTCCCAGTAACTACCCTGCTGCTTCCATCTAGCTCCCGGGCTTTTTGGAATCTTTTTGTTTACTTCTGTGTATTCTGTTTGTTTATCACTGGTCTCCCCCCGCCTGGAGGATGAGCTACAGGAGGGCAGGGTGGTGGTCATTAGCTTCAACCATTTGTCCCCAGCATCTACAACAATGGCACATATGAGGCGCTTATCACTATGTGATGAGTAAATGAATACTGACCAGACACTGACACGCCAGAAAGTAGTAGGTCTCTAACAGCAAAAATGACTTTCCCAAACCCCGATAGTACCTTGGGGTTTTACATCACTGTTAGTAAGCAAGCATGCATTATTCTGTTTTTGAATACGAGAGTGGGGGCTTGTTGTGGCTTGGAGCTGCAGTGCATTTGGATGGTGGAAAGAGCTGGGGCCTGGTTGGAGGGGGGTGGGGACACTGGGGCATGACCCAGAAGCGGTGGGCGACTTGAACGGGAACATCGCCCTTCCTCACTCACTAGACTTCATGCCTGCCACGGTGAACAGCCCTCTCCTGCTCTTCCTCCTCCCAGGTGCTTTCACCCTGGTCTGCCGCCCATGATGGACTGTGACCTTCTGAAACTCTAAGATGAAATCAGTCTTTCTTCCCTTAAATTGTGGATGTTGGGCATTTTTGTCCCAGCAATGAGAAAGTAACTGAGACAGGCTCGAAAGACTTAAGTAACTCAAATAACTTATTTAACTTTACCAACCTTATAAAAAATGGAATTAGGATTTAGATTCTTGTCCTGACGGTACAGCCTGTGATCCTTTCCTTCTCAATAACAAATATGAGAGGTCAAGGACCAGGAGGACAGTCTGTATATCTACGGATGATATACAAATCATAAATTAAAGGTATCTAACTATGAGGACAAGTGTTTATTACAATAGTCTTACTAGAATTTTCATGTGTGTAATGAAAAATCATAGAAACTAGGGGTAAAAGATTCTCATAAATTCTGTGGGAATGCGCACATTATGAGGAGTCGGGAGATGTGGGCTCTATTTCTGGCTCTGAGGCTAATTAGCTCCACAACCTTGAGCGTGCCTCAGAACCTTGCCTTGTTGCCTACAGGAAGACAGAGCCTGTTTCTGGGAGTCTGGACCCATCCACACACACACTTTGAAATTTGGCAAATTCAGTGTCTGGTATAAAAATAAGCTGGCTCATCCAGTCCAGCCACTGGGGACCATCCAAAGTAAGTGGGCTAGGGCTGAGATACAAACCTAGAACCACCTTTCCCCCTTAAAACATTTGTACTGCCTTATAGAAAATCTAATGTAATAAATATTTTACAGAGCAATTTGCAAAAAACGTAGGTCACATAACTTTCCCCTCCTTTTAAAGCTTGAATTAGCTTGAGGCTGTGATGATTTCTTAAATCTGTTTTGTTTAGAAAGTTGTATTCTTCATGCTGAAAAATCAAACAGGACTTCATTTTCTTTTCGGTTGCTGGTGTCATGAAAGGCCCAATTGGGAGATTTGCCATACTGGGTAAATAACTGGAACTTTCTGTTTATTCGTCCTTGAATTATTTCTAAAACCCTGCAGTAGAATACATTAAGTAGTTTTCCTTTTCCTGTGGCTTTGTAATTCACCTATTATGTGAAGGATGCATCAGAAATTAAAGGAATGACTCAATGGGTTAGTAAGAAGAAAATAGTCTCACCACAGTTAAATTCTGTGAAATCTTTGTTGATGAGTTGAGACCCCGAGGGGCCTTTGCTTTGCTCAGAGATTTAAGGCGCCCCAATCCCACAACTACTACAGTATACAGGTTATGAAGATCTCTTTCCTTCCTTTAAGCATGCCGCTTCTCCCTCACACCTCCGAGGCAAAGAGTGAAATAGTGAAGGGAAGAATTTATGTAGAAAGAATCCTTGACTAGGTCTCAGCTGTCTTGAGTTCTAGTGTTACCATTGCTAGGGATTTGCTGAGATTTTGGGCAAGTGTCTTCTTTCTGGGCCTTACTTATAAAAGGAAGAATGAAGAAAACTATTGCTGACATTCTTTCTGGGCCTCCTGTGATTGACTATTGGGCATATGTACGGTCTGTAGGAGACTGGCCAAAGAGAGAAGGCTGTGTAAAGGAGTGGCCTCAACAGGCTATTAGGAGGTAGGAATACTTGAAGCCGGAAGTCCAAGAGCCTGAGTCCTCCTGGTGGCTGTGTTTCACCCTGTCCTCTCCCATGCCTAGGCTGCATGGGCTCTTTTTACCTGGGAGTGTGTTCTAGGTGGGTAAGACTGCAGAAATTCGAATTGCGTTTTGACTTCCAGAGGTGTCAGTTCAGGGTTTGAATCTGATGCAGGTTATTTGATTAATTGTCCTTGTGGAACTTGTCCTGGGAATTTCAGAACAAGAACCAGTTCTCCCAGGAGGAGAGGAACTATTTGTTCAGGTGGTTATATTTAATAACTCAAGACCTTCTGGGATTTGGACTGACACAAGAAGATGTTATTTATTCTCTCTTCACCAGCCAAATCATCACATTCTTCTAGATCAAAGCCATGTTTTTCCTTCCACCTGAATTTAATGAAGGTATTATCTGTTTTAACAATTGTCAAGACTCTTGCCTGTTGAGAGAGAGAGAGAACAGGAATATACAGGAATATCCTCTTCAGAACTCCTGGAGTTATATATTTTTAAATTACATTTTTGTGGGGTATACTGCAGTAAAACCAACTTCCCAGAAAATGGGGCTCATGAATTTTAGAGTTTTAATCTACTTATTGTGGGAAAATTAGTCATGACAAAGAGTGTTAAGCCTAGAGTATCCTTAAGAGGTAAATCCATAATGTGTTGGTAAACTGGTTCTCTGAAAACAAAAGCCTGGTTTTGAAGCATCCACCAATGACCGGGGTGTAAATGCTCTTCTCATGGGTAATTTCACGGGCTTAGTGTAACATCTTTGAATATGGAATTGGGAGGAGAGTGGATTTCGGCACACCCCTGCATATTTTCAATCAATAAGTAGATAAACAGTGACAGAGGAACACAGAGATGAAGTGAACTTATTAATAGTGGATATTAATGGACAGTGCAGAGTGTGTGGCTTCTAAGAAGAGTAGAAGAAAATGAAGGATATGAGTGCAATCAAAACAGGCTGAGATAACATCTTACCTAATGAGAATGATGGATACTAAGAACTCAAATAGCAACAGGTGTGAGGTTGAGGGGAAAAGTAACACTTTATACTGCTAGTGTGACTGTAAACTGGTGCAACCACGATGGGGAACAGAATAGGGATTCCTCAAAAAGCTGAAAATAAATATTCCATTCAGCCCAGTGATACATCTTCTGAGTATCCTTTCAAAAGAGTTAGCAGCAGCACCTCACAGAGGTACATGTACACCCACGTTTGTAGCAACACAACTAACAGTAGATAAATGTGGAAGATGTTAAGATATACACCAACAGACCGATAGATAAAAAATGCGGTATATGTACACAATGGATTACTACTCTTCCATAAACATGGATATATTTGAGTTATTTGTAGGTAAACAGAAACAACTTGAGACCATCGTGCTTAATGAAGTGAGCCAGACTCAAATGGTTAAATTTTGTGTGGTTTCTCCTATATGAGAAATCCAGGATGCTAATAAATCATAGTCAGATGGGTGTGATGTGGGGAGTCAGGGGCATGAGGAAGGCAGTGAGAGGGTGAGAAGGCGGCAATACAATAAAAATGGGGCAAAATGAACATATGCAACAGAAAGAAAAACCCAAGGGCTGAAAGAATGATTAAACCTGATTATTTGGGCCTAACCCTCTTTTTTTCTGTCTGTCTGTCTGTCTATGGTTCTGGTTTGGAACTAAAGGCCTTTGCCTTATGCTATGTACTCACTCCATTTTTTGTTTGTTTGTTTTGATTTTTGTGAGAGGGTCCTGCTAAGTTGCTAAGTTTTCTAGGCTGAGCTTGAACTTGAAATTGCAATCCTCCTGCCTCTGTCTCTCAGAGTGATGGGATGACAGGCCTGTGCCACCAGGCCTTGTTAAATCTACCATTTTAGGCTAGTAGACCCATGAAGAGAGTTGAACTGCTGAGAATCAGATATTTGACAGAGGATGAAGATGGTGTACCAATTAGTGGAAAGCGACATGACACATGCTAATTATATATAATATGTGTTTATACTATAGATATTTTATACATTTAATAATGCTTATTTATAGCATACCATTTATATAATTATGTAATTTAATTATAACAATATGGCCTAAAGAATCTCTATTTTTTCTGAAAGTAGAAAATTTAATCTGGGTAATTCTAAGTAATTCAATCACTTGTCGTATAAACTCAGTCCTTTAGCATTTTTTTTCCTCTTTGTCTCCACACTGGGCCCTTATAATTCCTCTAGAGATGGGAAATCTTTTTCCTGCCAAGGACCATTTAGATATTTATGGCATCATCATTCATTTATTGATATGTATAAGCACAAAATTTAAGGTTTACAATGAAATTGAGCATTTTGTGCACATCCGTATCTTGTCAAGGTGACAAGGACTTTGCCTCTCTCCTTTTGTCCCTCCCCCTACCCACCCCTCCATCCCTCCCCACCCTACCTCTCTGGTTCACTTTGTTTTTCATTTTAAGTTTCATGAGATAGTTGTGATCTGGGTCTCTCATATCAGAGAGACCATTCGATGTTTCACCTTCTGCTTCTGACTCACTTCACTAAGCATGATGTTCTCAAGTTTATTTCATTTGCCTGCAAAAGCCTCCATGCTGTTGGACTTTATAGATGCATAGTATTCCATTGTGTATAAATACCACAGTTTATGTATCCATTGATTGTTGGTGGATATTTTGGTGACTTCCATGTTTTAGCTATTGTTAGTTGTGCTGCTATGAACACGGGTATACATATGTCTCTGTTATGTGTTGTTTTGACCTCTTTTGGATATATTCCCAGAAGGGGTGTCACTGGATCAAAGGGGATATTTATTTCTAGTCTTTTGAGAGATCTCTATACTGCTTTCCAAAGTGGTTGTATGAATTTACATTCCCTCCAGCAGTGCAGGAGGGTTCCTTTCTCCCCACAGCCTCACCAGCACTGATTAGTATTTGACCTGTTGATATAGGCCATTCTCTCTGGAGTGAGATGGTATCTTAGCATTGTTTTGATTTGCATTTCTCTTATGGTTAGAGATGTTGAACATCTTTTCATGTATCTCTGTTGACCACTTGTATTTCTTTGTGAGTGAACTGCCTCTTCATTTCATTTGCCCACTTTTCAATAGGATCCTTTATTTTGGTAGGCTTACTTTTCTTCAGCTCCCTGTATATTCTAGTTATGAGCTTCCTATGCATACAATGGAAAAAGGACAGCCTGTTCAACAAATGGTGCTGGGAAAACCAGTCATCCACATGCAGCAGAATGAATCTAGTCACACACCTATCACCATGCACCAAAATCAAATCAAAGTGGATCAAAGACCTTAACATTAAAAGTGAAACACTGAACCTCCTAGAAGACAAATTAGGCAAATATCTAAAAGACATAGGGGTAGGCAAAGACTTCCTTGACAAGACACCAAGAGCAAAAGAAATTATCCCCATTATTAACAAATGGGATCTTGTCAAATTAAAAAATTTCTGCACAGCAAAGGAAACTATCAACATTGTAAAAAGAGAACCAACAGACTGGGAAAAAATATTCACCAGCACTATTCTTAAAGTAAGTTGATTGCCATTTCTACTCCTTTGATATGTCCCAAGTGGCCCGGGCCCTTTAAGGCTGAATCCATGGGGTCTGACCTTCACAAACTTATGACTGATTCCACTAGCCTGTGATTGGATCCAGGCATCCTCCCAGGCATGGGGTGGGTTCTTACACGCACTCTCATGAGATTTCCACCCCCTTGAGGCCGTGCCATCCTTTTCTGTTCTCTAGTTCATGGTTTGAAATCTATGTTCCAGGTCTTTCTGGCTCTCTGAATTCAAAGCCTTTACCTTTCAAAATACATAGCATTTAAAACGTCCCAAGGACTTTGTCTTCAAGATTGCTCTTTCTGCTCTGAATTTATAATACCAGCTTTTATACTCAAAGCCAAGAACCTGAATTTTAAAATATCATTTGCATTTAAAATATTACCATTTGTTTGTTTTGAGGTGGTCTTTTCCTTGGTACAATGAATATGAACGTTCATTTGTGGTTTTTATATAAATAAAGCTACTTGAGACTTAAAAATTATATTGGTAAATTTATTTTTATCCCCCCATTTTATCGATATGTATATATGCGATACTTAATGTTTAGTTGAACTTGAGTATTTTGTGCAGATATATATCACGCTAAAACTACAAATCCTTCCCCTCTCCCTTTTGGAACCTCCCAACCCCTCCCACTCCCCACACTCCCCACTACTTCCCATTTCTTCCCTATTGTGTTCTATGAAATGACTGTAATGTAGGTTTCTCATATTAGAGAAACCATTTGATTTTTCAACCTTCTGTGTCTGACTCACTTCACTGAGCATTATGGTCTCAAGTTGCAATATTGATAAATTTAAATGTCTGATGAAAAAGTTGCTTTTTCTAAAGTTAAAAGTAATGAAGAAATCAAAAGAAACATAACAGGTTTTGTGGCAAAATTAGAAATCATTTATGTTAAAATGCAAAGCACCCAATAATAAAAGAAAATATCATAGGCTGGGAATTCTTCCTCCAAGTATGACATACAAATGATTAATGACCCTTATTTAGAAATCATACAAATCAATAAAAACATAAATATGCCATAAAAATCAGTAGAACATTAATGATACTAATAACTAATAAAATAATGAAACATGCAAAGTAAAAGGACAAGGATGCTAAAAATGAGAATATTTAGTACTGGTTAAGTATATTTTCATATCACTAAAAGACGTGAAAATGTATATAATCCTTTCTGGGAAGCAAACTGAAATCATGACTTTTGGGAAAATTCAAATTTCTTAATTTTATTTTGAAATTAAAAATGGAGAGATACAAAAGAAAAATCAAAATAATGATGACATAAATTGTGGAATACTCACTTCTAGAAGCATTAACTAACTTAAAATATTTCAGAGCTTTAAATATTTTTGCCTCTTAGCAGAGTTTGAGTGTATGGTATAATCTAAACAATATATATCAATACCATACATATTATACTATAACAAAAGAATAGACAAAGTTGTGTCAGCATGATTCTTTTGTGTTGATGACATAATAGTTATTACTTTAAAAAATTTGAAGTGATTGTATATTTTTATAATTAGAAGAAAATCATTCCTAGGCTAAGAGCAGGAAATTGCATTTTCTCCTTGGCAAACTTCGATAAAACTCCTATTAATTGCCCTTTCAATAGCTCAACAATAGGAATGTTTAATTTTTCATCAATAAGACAAACTTTATGATCTGTAAGCACAGACTGTCATCAAATATGGGCAACTGCACTTAGAAGTATGCCCCTGGAAATTAAAAATGAATGTCTTTTAGAAGATAAATGTCTGAGATCTCAAAAGACAATTTGAAATCTTTAGTCAGTTATCAAATAGCCCCAGCTATTGGTGGAGCTACAGCAACACTTGTGCGGTGGATTATTCTTTCCAGTGCGTGGGTACAGCCATTATCCAGTGCTTGGTTAATCCTCTTCACTCTGTAGGGTGAGAACAATTGCTACCATTTCCAAGTTATCACCAGGAAGCCAAATCCCAGCTTCAGTACTGGTTGAAGGCCAGACACCTGCCTTAGGTATTAGAGACACAGTTCAGGTCTCATCTTCCTGTGGGATATTCAGGCCTTTACTTCACTGTGTACTTCCTGCAGTTTTTAAGTAACTCAGTAGAGTCCTGGCACTAATGCAGAAATTTTAAAAAGAAAAAAAATTGTTTTCCAAGATTTTTCAGATTTTCAAGTTCTGTTTTAGCATTTGAGAATGTGATGCCATCTGGAAGTGGTATCCCATTTTAAAGGTGAGAGTGATTCATGATTTCCTGACCCATATATATCGTCTACTAGTTTTATTGTGTTTTCCCAAGAAGCTATTTATCATCAGACAGGAGACAGATGGCTGAAGCACTGTGGCCCATAGGGCTGCTTCACTGCACAGACAAGGACTCCCTTCTCAACAGAGTCTATGTGCATGGCATCTTGGGGAGTCGTGCAGTGCTAGCTTGGACAGTTGTTCCTGACCCTGAGGGCAGTGGGAAGAATCTGTGCTACAGCTTGGATCTGGAGTATCTCCCAGAAGCCTCGGGTATTTGAAACTGAGTTATCTGAGAGGTGTGGCCCGGTTGGAAGAATTGGATACTTGGGGCTTGACACGGAGGGATTGGGTCAACTTGTTGAGAGTGAGGGACACCCAGGACAGAGCTTTCAGGGTGTATTATTGGCCTGTGGGCCAGAACATGAGGGAAGGGTGCCCACCCTGGATGTGGGGTGTCCCAAACGGAAGCTTGAATTGAGTAAAGGAAGGAAGAAGAAACGGTGTAAGGCTTCTTCCTGGGAAATTCTGGCCATGCCCGAGTCTCCAGACCCGACTCCTGCTTCATGTGGCTTCCTGTCTGCAGCATCCCCCAGCCTCTGCCATGTGCTTCCACTGTTGCTGGCTACCTATGCACGGGCCGTGTGGCAGCTCCTGAAGCTATGAGCTGGATAAATCTTTTTCTTCCTTAAATTGTGGATGTCAGGTATTTTGTCCCAGCGGCGAATAAGTAACTAAGACACCTGTGTAGCTGTGCCTGGCCTTAGTGACAGTGGGAAGATTTATGCCTTTCATTGTGGCACTCAACTCAGGTGGTCTCAGTCTTCAGAGCCAAACCAACGTGATAAACTCTTGCACCCTAAAATTTCCTCCATGTATGAAAGCCTCTTTGAGTCTTAGGTAATACAATATTATAGAAGATACACTAAGAAAAAATGATTTTCAGTTGAGCTACAATTCCTTTCCCCTTAACTCAGTAATCTTCAGCTTCAGGTATGTTGACAATGTCTAGAGACAGCTGAGAGTCTAGTTGTCCTGGTATCTAATAATAGAGACCAGGGGTGCTGCTAAACACAGGAGCCCCCCCCCCCCCCACACACACACGTAATTAACTGATTCAAAAGGTTCTTAGTGCACAACCCTAAATGGGGATCCTTGTTGATGAGGTGGGCTGGTCCGTTTGTGAACGCTGAGGATTTCCTGGCTCATTCAGTCAGGTCTTGAATAGCAGCAGCTTAGGTGATTTCTTTTCCCCAAACCCACACACTGCAGTTAGTTTCTTCTTGAGAGGTTTCCATTTCCCCAGTGACTAAAGGAAGCAAAACTCCTGCAGAGAGTTTTTGTAATCCATTCACTCAACGCCTGTTTTCTCTATAAGTTTTGGTGCAGTAAGTGTGGTTAGGATCTGGAGTGTCTCCCCAAAAGTCTCATGTATTTTAATGGAACCATGTGATGTTGGTGGATTGCAGTTAAGTTAGGATTAACGGTGTGTAGTAGCCACACCTGGATGCAGGAGGGACTGGTTACTGGGCGGAGACCTGAAAGGATACATAAGCTGCACCTGCCTTCCTGGAAGACTGGGACTAGTTTCAACTAGCCTCAGCCTGTCTTCCTGTTTGTCCGGGGAAGCTGCCTCCACCTCTCTCTCTGCCATGTACTTCGATTGTTGCCAGCCACCCCAGATTGGACTGTGACCTTCGAGACTGTGAGCTAAAATAAACCTTTCCTTTCCTAAGCTTTTGGGTGTTGGGTATTGAGTCACAGCAACAAAAAAGTAACTAAGACAGGGAGTGATATGACGTATTTCTTAGAGGGGAGGAGTGAGTGTCCGAATCTCTCATTGAACTAGGAGGGTATGGGTCTTAGAAAATAGTAATATACTCTGTCTCCTACTTAAGTAAAGAGGTTTTGTGAAAAATATTTTGTAAACAATAAGCATTAATGTGTTGATTTTATCATTTGATGATATTATTGCCCATAAGCAGTATAGAAAGATGTCATATACAAAAATGTAGAATTATGATGAATGCATTTATGGGGGGGATGTTTAGAAATTTAACATAGATCTGCTTTTGTTCAGAAAAACTACATCTTCCCAGTACTTTGAAGGTGCATGTTAAGACACTCCTCACCACATTGATGTGCCATCCTGCGGTCCTAACCATAGCTATGTCAGTGAAGAAGTAGCTTAAAAAGTGACTCTCGAATCCCACAAACCACAAACTGCGTTTTCCTGAGTAATGAACGTTTTGTAAGGTTTATTCCGTCATGACTTTTAAGACATTTTCTCCTCTCACTGGGAGTAATGCTTCTCAGACATTCTCTCTGAATCTTGGTTGAAGACTGACACTTTGATGGCATATTTTGAATGGATCAACTTCTGTTGTTTAAGTAAACAAATCTGAGTCCAGATGAACGAATCCACTTTCTCTACATGTATGCTTGGTATGAGTGAAGAGGGCTGGGAGGTAGTCACAATCAAAACCTGAGTATATCTGTTATTTAACAGGCTTCTCCCTGGAAAAGTTTGAGAGAAAACACAAGTCTTGCTAAATGTTTTAAAAAAAATTTTTTGAGCTTTGGATGTTGAGTCATTTATTCACAGGGCATCAGTGTAAAATGGCTTTTATGACAGAACATCAACTGATTATTTCTCTGTGGTGTAAGCTTTCCTGTGGATCTTATAAATGGGCAGGGTATTCTATTCGGACAACTCACTTTTTTAAATACTTGGAATACAAACTAGTCTTAATGTACTTCAATCAGTAGCATGCCCTTGGAGGTCAGTTATTGGTGGAATGAAGTTCTCTTCTATCCAATTTCTGGTCTACGATGGGCAGCATCAAATCACTGAGAAGACACAGAATTCAATTCAATGCCTACTTGCTAAAATTCAGTTTAGAATGAACCAAGAGAGCTTATCTGAAATTATAAGTGACTATGAATATATTATAGAGATAAAAGAAATCTATTCTTTGGAAAAAAGGAAGGAATAAATTAGTCAAGAATTATAATAAAATATCAATGGAGAGATTAAAAAATTATACTGCTTCTCATTTTCCTTTGGTTCCCTTTTTCAGGTTTTGTAATCCTTAAATGCCTTTCAGCTTTAGATGCTCAGGATTAAAGGAATTCCTTTCTCTATAGTTTCTTCTGATTCTCAGGTGGGCAATTCTCTGAACCTCCCTACAGGAATTTTGTACTGTCAGAAGGAAATTTTTAACACTATCAAAACACAGCATCAACAACATTTCTATCTATTCATCTTAAGCTACTAAAAATATGTGTGAATGTAACTGGTCTGGGATTAAGTTTGGCCTCTAAAATGTAATATTAGCCAAGGGAGTCTGAGGCTTACATGAACTGTGTAAACTTCATACATAACTCTTTTCAAAGTATGCCCTCTGAGAAGAGGACACATCAGATCTTCAGGGTGGGCAGTGGCTGTTGCCTGGCTGCGGGAGCACACCTCTGAAGTCTAGTTGATTCACCCTCTCCTTTCTGCTTAGGTTTTCTTCTGTTCTTCCTCTACGCCGGTCTAAGCCATCACATCTTCCAGTATTTTGGGCTTCCAAAGTTAGAGCTATACAGTGGCTTCTGATTTCTCTTCTTTGTATCAATTTCAATTAGTTCCCAAGACCAATTCTGCCCCAGAAACATCTATCTAAATAGCAACTGTGCTGCAGTCACTGTTGTGAACAAAAACATCTCAATGTTCCATATGGAGTTCCTCAACTTGGCATTGTAAACTATCCAAACATTCATGCTAGCCTGTATTTATATGACCTCATATTTAATTAATCTGTTGTATTAGTTGGAGTTCTTAGAAAAAGGAATTAATAGAAATTATATATATATTTGTATATGTTTATATATATGTATATTTCATTACGATTTACCAGGGATTTGGTAGGTCACCTTATGGAGACTGAAGACAGAGTCCAAAATGGCTGTCTGCATGCAAGAGAACAGGGGGGTCACTATAAGACAGCCTGTAAAGTCTGTGCTGCAAGTTGATGTCTAAAGGTGATGGCAAAGACATGGAGACTGGAGTGAATCCTCACTAGGGATTGATGTTTGGAGGTGATGGCAAGGGCTGGAGATCCCCCAGAAGAAGAAGAGGAAGCTGTGTCATTTGTCTTCTTCCTTTCCTGTTATTCAGTTCAGGCTCCCAGACTGTTGATTTGACCTACTGCTTTGGCTTGAATTTGTGATGACCCCTAAAAGCCTCACCTGTTTGGAAGGTGATTCAATTAAGGGGGTTAATCCATTGATTTCTTGTGTTGTTGGAGGTGTACTTGACCCAGGTAGGCAGATCACTGGGGCTTTACCCAGAAGGCATGGATCACTGGGACATGACCTGGAAGGATATATGCTAGTTCTGCCTTTCCTTGGATACGCCTTTCTGCTGCAATGCCATGAACAGCTTTTCTCGGACTAGGCCCTTAGCAAACCCTTCTACCATTGTTAGCCACCCTTAAGTGGATTGAGACTTCCTGAAACTGTGAGCTAGCATAAACCTTTCCTTCCTCCTGTTGTGGATGTCAGGTACTCTGGCCCAGGAACCAGAGAGTAACTGAGGCAGAGATTGGTACCAGAGAAATGGGATTATTCCTGTAACTGCCTGCCAGTGTGATTAGAAGCCCATGAGATTGGCCTGTGGGTGGAATTTGGAAAGATTTAACCATGCTAGCTAAAGACTCAGAGTGTTGTAAACTAAGCTTGGTGGGAAATTCTGGTCAGAGTTCAGAAGAACCAATTGGAAAGGCTGGGCTCAAGAGGTGTTAGATGGGAATGAGGACTCTATAGAAACTGTGCATACTATGCTCTGGTAAATAATGTTTTGGAATTTTGCCACTGTCCTGAGATTTTATCTGAAACTGAGAATGGTGGTGGACTAAATAAGCTGGCAGAGACAATTTCAAGGAAGCCCAATATTCAGTCTGCTTTCAGCTTTTAGCCAGCTCTTTGCTGAGAAAAAGAAGAGAAAAAAAGTATAAGATTTCCAGATTTTCCAGAAAGAAAAAAAGGATTAATTCAAAGGTAGCTCTGACAAGGACCTCATCACCTAAATCACCATCTCACACATACAGGTGTGTTAGGGTCTTTTATAGCAAGGAACAATGGGGAAGGGAATACAAGGAGATGAAAGACATGTCTGGGTTTGTGTTGTCTCTTCCTGGATCCAGATCATCACTTCTTTTGCCTGTGGAAATAAAGCTGGACTTTAAACCTGTGGAACCAGCATCTGCATATTCTGTCCATTCATCTGGAATGGGGTTGGTTATACGCTTGGTAGAAGGAAATTTGGCAAAACTACTTATTTCTAAAGGAAAAAAAAAATTAACTCCTAAAGTTCCGTTTGCTGTGCTGATTGCAAGGAGAGAGCTGAGCTGCATTTCATAGGATAAACGAGTTCCATAGGAGGAGATGACATCATTGAAAGTGGAGCGCAGAGAGAGAGAGAGAGAGAGAGAGAGAGAGAGAGAGAGAGAGAGAGAGGTGTTTTCAAATACAAGGGAGCCTGAAGCAATATCGAAGGAGAAAAAGTAGGAGGTGAAGTTCTAGAGGAAAACATTGGTCATATCATGAACGGCCTTGTGTTATTGTGCACTCAGACTTGACTGTGACAAATGTCTGATGGAGATTGTTTTAGAAAAATAAGACAGCAACATGATACCTGGATTTGAAGTGTGAGATACTGGATTAGAAGACCATTGTAATTCACTATGCAAGAGTTATAAGGGATTTTAGGGCCAAAGACTGAAGAGGGCTGGACCAGGACAGAGACTATGAGGCTTAAATGACATATACAAGACTGCACTAGACCCTGAAAAATAAAGGCAGGATGGTTAAATGATTAATATAGAATCCAAGTTTTTGAGAGCCAGTTATTCTAAGACACATCCACATCAGTAGGTCAAAGTAGAGAAAAGAAACCACAAGATACAACCTGGAATTCCAAAGAACATCCTACAGCCATGCAAAAGCCAATGGGTTTTCTAAGGAAACAACATCAACGTGAATAGCTACAAAAGAAAAAAAATTTACTCTGAATGGACAATCAGGTATTATACCAGGAATGCAGAAGTCTTTGAGGAAAAAAAATGCTGAAATGACTTCACAGTAATTTTGACCTGAATATGAAAAATCTCATTTAGAATAAAATATTTAAATTTCATGGGCAACTCCAATTGGCACTTAACATGTTCTACACTTCCATTATTTTATTTATTTTCGTGTGTGTCTCTTATGAGCTTGAAGAATAAGCCATGGAAAACGGGAGTCATGAAGAGAACACTTTATTGGGAAAATTACAGAAGAGAGGAAAGGAAGATAGAAAGGGAAAAAAGAGTAGAGCTTCTGCTACTCAGAAGGAAGACCTAGAAATGTGGGTGGCCCCACTTCTCTTAGCTTAGTCATTTTTCTATATTCCTAGGAAGGCAAAATTTGAAATCTTGTCCATATTCCCACAGAGATAAACGAAGCAAAAACATGTCATTTATAGATGATGAGAGTCATCCTTCATAGTGCTAATTTTCTAATTGATGTCTACTTTGTGCATCATTCCCTTCTAGTGTGGGCTTTATTTTAGTTATGGAATGCTGTAAAATAAAGCACTATTTAATGGCTTAAAATAATATTTTACTTATTAATCTATAACTTAGCTAAGGATTGGCTAGATCAAATTGTCTCTGATCTATTTGATGTCAGTTAGGGAAAGTGAAGGTGGGAGGTGTGGTATTACCTTGGTTTTCCCTACTCGTGTGTCTGGTGGATCTGGGGACTCAAACAGATGGATCTGGAAAGAGACTCTATGATATCTGCCTCTATTTTCGTGTGATCTCTTCATAATGGTTGTGCTAGATTACATGGACTTCTTGATATATAAATAAGACTCCTCAGTTGTGTCTTTCAGAACAGGAAGGACCCTTTTTCTTTTTTTCTCTATCTTGTCAGAGGACAATAATGCGTATTTTTTGCCTCAATCAAATCAGAAACAAATCAGCAAAGTCAGTCCAGGGAAGGGAAATTAGATCCCCACCTTCTAGGAAGGTATCAAATAATTTAAAACTACAGCAGTTTGAACGAGAGTTAGTTTACAGGGGGGATTGAAGAATTAGCATTATAACCCTAGTTATAGTAGATCCTCTATTTTTAGGATTTCTACCAATTTTTAAAAATTTCTTCCCATCCACTGCTTACATTCTACCCAACTTAACTTTTCCAAGTTAATGTCTCCATAACTTCTGATGGTTTCAGAAAACCATGGTATAGGAGATAGAGCTGTTGCTCAGAGTTAAAAAGATCTGATTAGTAATTTCCTCCAGTTAGAGCTACCTTCGCTCCCCTGGTGACAGACTTCCCACAGTGAAAGGATATGGTTAATTCAGACTACAAGTAGTGTCTTTCCTATGGTTAAAAGATGTATATGTGGACCAATTAACAAATTTTATTGAGTTCTTTTTACATGCAAAATGATATGCTGGGATCTGCAGAAGCTCTAAAATTGGCCAGGGAGCAGCAGAGGCTGATTCTGACTGATGAGTGGGGGCAGTTTGCAGGTGGAAGCCAGCAGCACCTGCTCCTAGACCTGAGCAAGAAGGACTTCACCCCACGGGCTGTGCCTTCTGCTTTTGTCCTCAGAATTTTAATTTCTAAGAGATTCTCAGTGATAATAATTCTGGCAGAGGAAGCTTTGTGAAAATCAATGAACTTGCGTCAAACTGTATGCCTTAGGAGTGAGCAATGTCAGATTCTGGTAATTCTTTTAGGCCTTCTGTTGCCAGACCCCGAAGTGTTGGTGAGATGCCCAGCTCAAGAGTGATGCGTTCTGAACGTCCTTTCCCACTACTGGATTCCCACAGAGGAGTAGAATCAGCTGCCCTCTTCTTGGAGTTTCTCTGTAAACGACCCTTGATGGGTTTGCACTGGTGCCCATGGGTTTCTCATTTGATGACTTATGAGGCCATCAGACAGTTGCATGTACCTGACATGAGGGCCAGAAAGGCAGATCTTTTGTTCCAGTACTATGTGACTCTCATTAGAGCAGAATTGCACAGGGTTGGGTATCAATTTCCCTTCCTTTTTTTTGAGACAAGGTCTTGCTCTATGCCTGGTCCTGAACTCATGATGGAGCCCAGGCTGGCTTTGGACTCAAGGCAATCCTCCTGTCTCAGGCTCCCAAGTGCTGGGATTACAGGCATTTGCCACCATGGCCAGCTTATGTGGTGCTGGGGAATCGAACTTGAGTATTTAGGGCTTGACTTAGTGTTTGCTAGGCAAGCACTTTAATGGCTGTGCCATTCCTCCAGCCCCTGTTTATAATTTTCAAAAATGGAATTCTAAAAATAAAATCTAATCAATATTTATTTAAAGAAGTGTCTCCTTAAAAATGGTCATGCATATGAGGGGAGTGGATTTGAGGATTTGGATTTTACAGAGGTGACTGAATTTGTGACTGGGATTTCTGAAGTTGCGGGACCGAAATCACCCAAGATTGAAAACAGGTCAAATGATTCACCAAGGAATTTAAGGCTTTCTAAAAACATTTATAGTCCCTAAGATTGAGGCAGCAGAAAATCCGTAACAATCAGTCTTTACTGAGTAGCCAGTGAGTGCCAGGACCACCCTAACACAAAGGTTCAGTGCAGAATGCACAGACCCCAGCCACTCACAATACAGCTCTCTTCTGCCCCATAAGATACAAATAACTATGCTGAGCAGGAAGCAGGAAAGGCTTAGGCAGAGGTCTCAACTGAGTACTACAAAAACCCAAAGAGAGGTCTGAAGAACTATAAGATAGTCTTAATTTGAAAATGGGATGTGAATGTTCTCATGCATTGTCTTAGTTGACCCTCAGTTCATTTAGAAAGGAGATATTACTCCTCTTATAAAAGCAGAGAAACAAGGTTCAGAGGCTTGCCAGAAATCATGGGGCAAGTATCACAAAGCCAGGAGTCAAATTGTCCTTGCACATATGGTGTACATAGGCAAAGGATATTTTTGGAACAGGTGACGTGTCAAATGATCATTCAGCCACCAACTACCTGTGAGTTAATCTCTGGCTGTTCATTACATCTTATAGAAAACAGAACTATGTTGTGGAAACCAGGGTTGTTGTGAAGAAGAACAGATGAGAAACAAAATGCCTCCCACGGCATGGGACTCAGAGTCTCTCTGTCCTTTTTAATCTTCTCTTCTCCCTAAAGCAGAAGGAAATGGCTCTGCTCTGGTTCACCAGAAGGCACCGAGTAGACGTTTTTCTAAAATAGGTCATTCAAAAATTCCAAGTCTCAATCTCTTCATTTACAAAATATGGATATATTTTATATATACCTATTTTTATTCCATATTTATATGTACCATATTTTACATATACCTATTTTATTCAGTTGTTGTGGCATTTAAATCAGAAGGTGCACGCTAAGTGCTTAGCCTAATGCACAACACATAGCTGGTGCTCAGTCAGTGTTAGCCAGCACTGGTGATATTAGAAACAGGGACATTTAGGAATGTTATTGAGATACTGGAGTTAGAGAAGCAATGTACTACTTTATGATTTTGTGCCCTGGCATCTCTTTAGAGGTGAACTGGGGATCGACTGTTACGCCCAGAGTCTTCTGGAGGCTCCAGATGACAGTGGGCTGGTTGAGTCTTCTGGTTTTATTTCCTGTGCATGCTAGCATGCTATAAAGCTTTTGCCAAAGAGATGGCAGGGTTTTCCTTTACATAATACTGAATCTTGCTTAGTCTTCAGGAAGGTTGTTTTTTTTTTTTTTAATTTCTGTTACAGAATTGAGTTTCCAAAGGGCTTGTTGCAGAAGTGCAGAGAATGAGATAGTTGACTTTCGATAGCAGCTTTTGGTTTGGTAATCAGATATCCCAGGAATACTGGTTTGGCAGAAATCAGCTCCATTTATTTTGACAATGAAAGTGTCTCCTTTAAAAAAATTCTTCTTATTCCACTGTGATAATGAAAGAAGCTATGTGGTAGCTAGCTTTCTGTTTTGTAACACCTTTTGCCATTTATCATGTGTGCCAAGATTTTCTTCAAAGGCTGTAACTATGGCAGAGAGAATACAAGACAAAATTTTAGTATATCTCAGACAATAACTACTGGAATACTTTTAAATTAAGACTATCTTATAGCTCATCAGATTTTTATTCTATTTGCAATTGAGAGCAAGTATTGTTGAGGTTTTAAACAGCAGGGAGGGCAGAGACCAAGGATGCTTGGCTGTTAAGTTATCCCTTGCAAGTTACTGAAAACCTGTAACCCTGGAAAATGGCAGTAATGGTAGAAAACGGTACCATTTTGGAGGGTGATTTCAAGACCAAGTGAATGTATGTAAATCCATAAAGTACGACACATGATACGGCTCAACCCATTCAATATATTAGGTCCCTTCCCTTGTCTGCTTCAGAACCTCATGGGGGGATGCCCACAGGCAAGTTTCTTATGCTTCTTGGTCTTAGGTTACCCATCGGTAAAATCAAGGGGTTTGGCCATCTCTTCACACCCTTTTTTTGTTGCATCAGGCCTGAACAGTTTATGATTCTTTATGTGGTTATCACTAAGCTGTACTGAGCTAAGTTGGTTCCAAGATGACAAATAGAAGCCCCGTACGCAGCTGTTTGGCTTCTGTGGTCTCCATGGCAGAAAGACCTTTGGTAGGCTTGAGGAGAAGAGTGGAGAGCAGGCGCTTACACCCTCAGGATACGTAAGAGCCTGAGCTCGTATGACACTAGGACAGTCTAGGAACGGTTACCTCAAACCCTCTGTGGCGCTCTGAATGACCATCCAACACGACAGGTCCAGATCGTCACATTATTGAACATCTTTTTGATGAGAAGCAGCAGAAACACAATAAATCCAAGTAAATCAAGTTTGGTAAAAAATGAGAGAAATCATGAAAAGGATTTTTATTGTCTATTGGAGATGAGAGCAGGGGTCTGATCTATACACTCCTGGAGCAAGGGCTCGGATGATGCTGCGACAGCTTTTACTGTACCTCTCTCTTCTTGTCTGCCTCTTTGAACAATAGCTGCGCATTTCCCCTCCTGTTTCTGATAGACATTCTTTACCTGAGAGCCAAGTTGGTTCCTGGCAGACCCAGGCCGACAGCCTATGGCTTCAGTGCAACAGGATTATGAGTTAAGGCATCTTCTCTGCGTGTGTCCCTCTAGCTGTCCTGTGGAAGAGCTCTGGCTGCATTTTGTTAGGCTGTGTGCTCACTCCTGGATATGCACTCAGTAGAACACAAATATCACATGACAATGCCCAAAATACAAAGGCCTGCGCAATGTGGCCACCAAGCCAGAGGTCAGGTGGGCACTGTACTTATAGTCCAGTGATAATCATGTGGAATGTGGAGTTACTGTTTACTTACACAAAAACCAAACCAACACAACTTAAAGAGCCACCTGAGGAGAGGCCCGGATTCCTGTGCTCCCTCAGCTTCCTGTCCCCCTGGAGACACGCTGACTCCCACACACTACTGAAAACAGCACTGAACTCTGGCCTGACCTCCAGAATTTTCACTGTCTTTTTTTTCCTTTCTGCACTTCCTTTTCTTTCAATTTTCATTTACAAACCTGCCATGCCACTGTCTGTCACTGATGTCTTCCAGGGTCAACTTCTTCATCCCCACTGCACCTCCTGCCTCCATTCTTACTGTTGGGAAACCTCAGTTTTGTGTCAGCCACGCCATCCGGATTTGACATGCCTACACGCGGAGGTTGAGCTCCGTAGGCGTCAGTCACAGACCGGCACTTCTGGGTGCCACTCCTGTCAGGGCACGGACCCCCGCCTGGACAGCTTCCAGGCACTGCCATTATCCACTTTCATCCACTAGGGCCATTTTTAAATATTTTCTGCTTGCAAATTATTGCCTCTTCCTCCTGCATATTAATTCTTCACCTGTGTCTTTTTTGTGATCTGATTTTGTGGCCTCTGCAGACTGTAGCATCTGGCCCCTTGCCCTCTGTTTCCTGTTGGTTTGGCCAACAGGGAGGCAGGAGCAGACACGTAAGAAAGCAATAGTTCTGTGTTTTCCAGCGGCTTCCTGAGCTCACTTTGGATGAGCCGGCAATGGCTGAGTCCTGCGATTAGTGTCTCTGTTGGGCAGTTCCACTTGGTGGCTCCGGCTCACACTGGCTCCCTTTCTTGCTCTTGGCCACCATTCTCAGTTTCTGTGCCCCGCACTCCCTTGTTTGTTTCCCTGATTCAGCATGTATCCATTTCCCTTACCTTTGCTTCTCTTTAAACACTTCCAAGCGAGCTGTTTCTGTTGGAACTTGACTGAAAGTGCTAACCCTCCTCAAATATGCGGTCTTTCCCTTGCATCCTTTAATCCCAGAAGGAAGTGACTTCTTCATTCCTACTCTTTAGAAACAATAGAAGGGCATCCCTTTGCATTTCCTCCTGGAAGCGTAACTTCTCCGGCACCTGTGCCCACCCTTCATTATCTTCCCACTGTTAAATTAGCTGTCATACTGTTACACTGGCAGACATGTCCAACCTCTACCTGAGAACAGCCTGACTGCTTTTGCTCTGGATAGTATGACCTTACCTACCTGGGGACCTTGTTGTACTTATTACCATTTCTCCCTAGAATTTCATCCTGCTCTTCGGACTGGCTCTTCTTCCTAGTAGTCAAGCTTGTTCAGACTTTCTCACCTTTAAAACACTGCCTCAAAATCCGTTTCCCCTTAGTTATCGTGTTTCTCTCTGTTCCACCACAGCAGCCTACTGAAAAAGCCTGCAACCTCCACAGCCTCATCTTCTTGTTGATAAAACATGGTGCCTCCTGCTCTGAATGGGCAGTGTCTCTGGGAGGTGCCATGCCTCTGGCGAATGAATCTACTCTTCTGTTTTTAGTTGGAATTTAATGCTTTTTTTTCCCTCTTGAAAAGTTGAGTTTAAAATGAAAAATGGGTTAGGTGATTGAAATGTTTATTAAACATTGTTAAAGCTGACATTCCACATTTACTTCTCAGTTATAACTTAACAAAAAATCATGAGTGAACTTGAAAGAGGATGTTAGAGTCTGTACTGGGCACAGGACAAAGGAAGAAATGTCTTACGTTCATTGAGGCAGGAAATAGCATTGATGTCCAAGTAAGGCCTTTATGGCCAGAAATAGTTCTCAGGGTCTGAGGCAAAACCAATCCACACATATTCCTTACATACAGATGAGAAAGTCTTTGCTACGTTTTCAGAATTGATATGTCCTGGTTTGAGTTTTCTCTCCATCACATTCCTTATCCTGCACTCAAAGTACCGGGGAAGATCTGTATTAATCCTGCTGACCACTATTTGTCAAAAGGAAATTTTATGTAGAAAACATATGTCATATATACTCTTTTTTCTTTTTCTTTCTTCTGAGACAGGATCTCAGTGTGTAGTCCAGGTCAGTCCTAAACTCACTATGTAGCCCACGATGGCCTTGAACTCATATCTCCCAAGCACTGGGATTAAAGGCATGTACCACCATGTCTGGTCTGTGTGGTTCTGGAGAATTGACCTCAGGACCCTGTGTTGTTGGGCAAGTGCTCTGAGCACTGTGCTATTCCCGCACCTCCATATGCAGTTTTAAATAGGCGTCTGTCTTAGTGATTTTTTTTTTTTTTTTTGGTCTCGTGACTCAATACCCAACATCCACAATTTAAGGGGAGGAAATGTTTATTTTAACTCACAATTTCGAAAGATCACAGTCTGTTTAAGAGCAACCACAGTGGAAGGACATGGTGGGGTGGAGGTGGGGAGAGCTCCTCACAGCACTGCAAATAGGAAGTCAAGTCAAGTCAAGTCTTCAAAGGAAAGAAGGAAGCAACACATCTTCTCCCTGGTCCTGTCCCAGTGATCTGCCCCTTTTGAGTCCAGCCTCAGTGTTCTGCCCCTTCCAGGTTTAAGCTCCCACCACACGCCTATAATCCAATTCTCTTCATACCTGTATTCTACAATTTGCCACATACCTGTAATCTAAGCCACCCCTCCAGATCAGGCCCCAATCTTCCGATAGCACATGGTTCTATAGATAATCCACAACCTCCAAATACATGAGACTTTTGGGGATTGTTCCAAACCACGATTGCATCCAATTTACGTTTAAGGAGTGCTTCCTTTTCACATAATGAAAATTAAGGAATAATAAAGAGCATGGATTTTGAAATCATACTGGAATGGCTGGATTGAGGAAATTTACTAAAGTATTTCTGTGCCTCAGTTTCCTCTGTACCAATCAAAAATCATGCATTTGCCTCCCTGTTTGATCCATCTGTACACACAACGTCCCAGTATGTGTAGAATAATGCTTTCCAGAATTCAATGTACAAAAGAGTCACCCGGAGGACCTTATTAAAATATTGATCTTGTTTCCAGTAGGTCTGGGTGATTCTACATTTCTAGAAATAGCTAGATACTGCCTGTGCAGCTGGCCCTTGGTCCACATTGTTCTGAAAATCTGAAATCTGAAAAACAAAATACTCCAAAATCTGAAACTTTTTGAGAGCTGACATGATGGCAGAATTGGAAAATCCCACACCTAACCTGATATGAGAGTTCACAGCCAAATGCATGCACGCCAAAAATAAAGTAAAAATCATCTTCTGGCTATGCATGTATGGTATGCATGAGGCAGAAGTGAATTTTGTGTTCATATGTGCTCTCATTCTCAGGATATCTCATTATGTATATGCAATATTCCAAAATCTGAAGAAGTCTGAAATGTAAAACACTTTGGTTCCAAGGCTTTCAAGTAAAGGATATGCCACCTGTGTGAATATGAAAAAAGAAAATAAGTCTCTGTTTCTTATAGCGACTGCAGCCCCACAACATGCCCTTGCCTTTCCTTGGATTCCTTAACGGAATGGTAGAAACGGAGCTGCTCCGGGGAGCCTGCAGCCCTGCAACCCCATTGCTGGAGGGTGGGGGGTCAGGCCATTGTCGCCTGTTGTTCCTGTCTCCTGTATTGTAGCACCTGGTCACAGCACCTCAGATATTTATCTCCAGATTTTCAGTCCTCCTGTCATTAACCCTCCTGTGCACAGACATTGCAGAATAGAGTTCTCTGGTGACATGTCCTGATCTTCATTATACTTGGCAACCTCAGTGAAATGCTCTTTTATAGATTAAGCTCTGAAAAAAATTGGAACACAGTCTTCAAGCAAGGTACGTGTGGATAGAACATATTAGTGTTGAAATAGAAATGATCTAATAATAAAGAGTATGATGTTTTATTGATCACTTTCTGTACCTCAGCTACTCTAGGTTCAACATTTGTAATCCTCATAAAAATTTTGCAGTCTGTCTTCTCTTGTGCTAATGGGACACAGGGACTCAGAAAGGATGAATAACTTTCCCAGGTCATGCGCCTGTGTGCGGCAGAGCTCTGGTCCACCTGCCTCTGTCTGCCAGCTAAGCTTTTGCCTCTCCAGGCTTAACTGATCACTCAGGCTCCCTTCTCATTGCACACTTTAAAAAAATACACATAATATTGTACTTTTGCCATTTACTTTCTCATTCATAATATTTGTGAATTTTATTACTTAGGTTCTCCTTGAGGAAATTTGGTCTTCATATTAGAAAATGTCAGTGAAAGTCATCATCAAAATAATGAGTAAGCTTTAAGTATTACACAGAATGAGACCTTTCTAATATGAAGTCATGAGAAACAGAGCCACCCCCTTTTTCCCTGCCAAATAGCAAGGCTTATGAAAGGTGGGAATAATGCATGAGAAGCTTGGGCTGCTATCTTTTCTTCAGTCTAAGGCTGCGCAAATCTTTGAATTCATATGAATCACACAACTTTGATGCATAATTTCACTGACTGGTTGAAATGAAACCAGCTAGAGGATTGGCTCCAAGGCACTGAATATAATCAGGAACTAAACCAAAACCATCCCAGTGTTGAAACTCTGACGAGGGAGGAACAGATGTAGACACTGAATCCCCAAAACAGTTGTTATAAGCCAAAGTGTTCTCCAAGTCTGTGAAGGAGAGGTCCTTATGAAAGAAACTTGAACAAATTACAACAATAAAGTGAGCTGCCTGGGTCAGGCTTACTGTTGACCTGACATCTCAAATGTTCTTTTTAAAATTACAAAATATCATTAGTTATGTCTGCCTGACCGTCCCCAGAACTTGCTCAATTCTGAAGAGCAAGAGGCCTATATAGGATTTTTTTTTCTTGATGTCTCTTTAAAGCAGTGGTACCAGAATGGTACAGGCTTTCATAGACATTTTGCTGGTAGCTTTGACATGTTTTCTGTTTACCATTTATTTATATATTTTTAGGGAGGATTGCTCTGTGGTTTGTAAATAGCAAAATCTAGTATTTAAATTTTAGTGCCTAAAGTTGTATCATTTATCTACCAAGATAAATTGTGTTTTCTTTCATTGATAATGTTCTAAAATGTAGCATATTAATTTTTTGAAGTTCTCCTGGAGGATTTCTTTATTCCAAAATTGTTCTTTTTATTAGCATGTATTTGCGATATATAATAACAGCATTCAGCTTGGCACATACATAATATGTATTTCATTTTAATTATTTTTGCTTCCCCTCTTCCTTTCCATGCCTTCTTCTGCACCCTCCTTATATCACTGTTCTCTCTCCACAAAGTCTGACTGCCTATTCTCTTCCATTTGGCTCTCTTATTTTTTTTACATTTTTCTCTTCTCACATTAGAGAAACCATGTGATATCTAGCCTGCTGTGTCTGGTTCATTTCTCTAAGCAAGATGCTCTCAGGGGACATCTATTTTTCTACAAATGACTCAAGCTTATCTGCTTATGGCAGAGTAGTACTACCTTTTGGACACATATCACATCTTCATTCATTCCTCTGTTGATGAACATATCAGCTGACTCCAAGATTTGGCTGTCTTATGAATTATGTTGCTATCAACACAGGTATGCATGCATTATTGTTGTATAATGACTTTTACTTTTTTGCGAAGATACCTAGAAGAGGTCCACCTGAATCAAATGAGATACGTATTTTCAGTTCTATCAAGAATATCTACACTGATTTCCAAAATGGTTGTCCCAGTTGTGAGTCCCACCAACAAAGTAGAAATGTTCTTTTTTTCTGCAACCTCACGGGCAATTATTTTTTTGAGTTCTTGCTTCCAGTCATTCTCACCAAAGTAAGATGGATCGATCTTTCGTGCTGTTTTGGTTTTCATTTCTCTGTGGCTAAAGATGCTGAACATTTTTCACATATTCCTGGACCATTTGTATTTTTTCTGAGAACCGTCTATTCATTTCAGTTGCCATTTTTTTGATTCTTTTATTTTGGGGAGCTAATTCTTTTCAGTCCTTATGTATAGTAGATAATAGCCCGCAGTCCAAGGAATAGCTGGCATTTCTCCTCCTCATGAGCGCTCTCTTCATTCTGTTTCCTTTGCTGTGCAGAAGCTCTTTAGTTCGATATACCATTTGTTGATTCTTGGTGTTATTTCACGTGTAACAGGTGGTTTATTGAGAAAGTCTTTGCCTATACTATCTCTTCAAGAATTTTTTACCTTCTTTTATCTTCCAGTAAGTTCACAGTTTCCATTTTAATATCTGGATCTTCGATCCATTTTGATTTGAGTTGGGTACGTGTAAAAGACATGTATCTTTTCTTTCTTCTGCGCGTGGCTAGCCGGTTTTCCCAGCACCATCCATTAAAAAGGCTATCTTTTTCTCCAGCATACATTTTTTGGCCCCTTTGTCAAATGGCTGAGGGGTGCTTGGGGTTGTCTCTGCATCCTTAGTTCGGCTCCTATAAAGCAGCGTATTAATGCGGTGAAGTGCTATGGGAGTGTAGCACAGTGACATACAACTGGGGTGGCCCGCAGTAATTCCCAGCTAGCAAACTGACCAGAGAGAAGGAAGCTGCAGGCAGGCAGAGAAAGCCACGTGTGGCCCCGGGGGCGGACAGCCAACGTGCTGCTTCCCATGACTGTAGCCCGCTTATTACTTAAGGAGTGTGCTCCAAGACTTCCGCGTTCATGGGGCACCTTGGGCAGTGCCAAACATTGTATATACTATGTATTTTTCCCCTATAGACTTATACTTCTGATAAAGTTTAATTTATAAATTAGGCACAGCTGGGCCTGATGGCATAGTCCCTGTAATCCCAGCACTCTGGGAGGCTGAGGCATAAGGATTTTAAGTTGAAGCGCAGCCTGGGCAGTTTAGTGACTTGAGAGACCATGTCTCAGAACAAAGAATGGGCTTCACATTCCCTCCCTCTCCCCTCCCTCTCCCCTCCTTCTCCCCTCCCTCTCCCCTCCCTTCACCCTCCCACTCCTCGGCTGGCTCCCCTGACTCCCAACATCTCATCCACTGGACTCCATTATGTAGTTGTGGCGCAAACGTCCTGTTGCCGTGACGTAGAGGCCCACATCCTCACGCCGGCCTCCAGGCTCTGCCCGTCAGCCCCAGCCCACAGAGGAGGCCCTGCCTGCCTGCAGACTGTTTTTGGGCGATGCAAGGGGCACAGAAATGAATAACGTAGACAGTGTTAAGACAAGGGTTGGCATAGTTTATAGTTGTGGTATCAGGAAATGAACGCACTAGTGTCGTTGCACAGTGCCCAGCTTGCAAAGCCGTCGCTCCCGCTGGCGGCAGGGCGGTTACCACGTCAGGACAGTCAGTCCGCTTCGGGTTCTCTCCTCACGTCCCGTCTCTGCGGGTGGCCCAAGTTTTTAGAAGATCGTGCGCAAGACCGTGGCCATTGGAGGAGCCCGTGCGCTTTTGTCCCTCACGGGCCACACTTCCGGCTGGCTTGTCCGCCACCTGGCCGACTTCCCTCCCTTAGGTCCGTGAGCTTCCAGGGCCATGTCAGTTTTAAGTGCAGATTCGCAGGCCACCGGCCTCCTCACTGCGGCAGGGCTGTTGCTGGCAGGATCGGCCGCCCGCCGCAGAGATGGTTTGGCCCCTGCCCCGCCTCCGGGTGGAGGTGTGTGGGGGGTGATGCCTCCTGGTCTGCGGGGGACACTGCCACTTTCACTGCTGCCTCTCTGTAGCTATTAATAGCACTCGCTTCACTCTCAAGAGCGTCCCCGTTCCCGATGCATTCCATGGTCGCCTTGGTGTGCGGGACCCAGGGAGGCCCGTCCGGGCCAGGCGTGGCCTGCAGCGCCGCTTCCCTCCCATGTCGCTGTCTGCAGGGACACGGGGGTCCGGCCCAGTGGCTCACAGTTCGAATCAAGAGCGCTCCAGTCCTCTAAGCGGCCGCACTTTGTGGCCCGAGGGGCAAAGAGAAGGAAAGTCACGCTTGTGTCGTCTTTGTGGCCCGAGGGGCAAAGAGAAGGAAAGTCACGCTTGTGTCGTTCCGTCCTGTTCCCCACTCCATGCCTGTACGGGCTGCGCGTTCTCTCTTACTATTTAAGTATGTTTCTGGAGATCAAGCAAAAGCAAACCTTTTGTTTTCAGTTTCCTGATTTTGACATTGCCCTTTAAGAAACTGGCGAACGCTGCTCCAGGATGCTGAGGAGGGTGAGGGCAGCATCTCTGACTGCCCAACGGGAGGGAGGGGCCGGCCCTGCTGTAACCCAGTGAGACCCCAGGCAGCAGGAAGGAGTTGTCGCAAAGCCATGCGACTGATGTGCCCCTGTTAATTCGAAGATTAGGGAGAAAAGCAGTGGAGCAGATGCTTCCTCCACGCTGTGGGTCAGAGCAGGGCCCGGGACAGCCTGCAATTTTAATGAGAAAAGTGAGAACTGGGTAGTTAACATTCCAAAAGGGGAGAAAGGAAAAGGAGTGGTAAAAATGGACGCAGGACAAAGCAGACTCTTGGAGGAACGAATGAACAGCGCGTAAAATCAGAGTAGGCACAACGCATTGTTTGTGTAGAGTGCCAGCTGGCTATGAAGCTGGAAAAGCCGCACGGAGACCACACGGCCTCTAAAACCAGATTGCTGGGTTTAAACATCACCCTCTGGCACAAGGAAACCACTGCAGAATTTTGAGCAAAGGGGAAATGTAATTTGAGCAATTTCTTCTTACTGCTCCTGACCCTATCGGAGAAATACATTAATCAGGTGTACAGACTGGATGCAACAGAACTGATTAATACAACACCTGGAATTTTTTTTTTAAAAGTTGCTAGATGAACTTAGAAGAGCAGAGAGGACAGAGCAGTTTTGAAGATAAATCAGTAAAATTGTCCAATCAGAAAAAAGAATGAAGCAAGTGAAGAGAACATCAATTTCATGAACAATGGTATCAGAAGATATGAATATGTGTTACTGGCCTCCTGGAAGAGAGGACATAAACATACATGCAATGGCCCAAACTTCCCCAAATTTGATGAAAGACAGACGTTTATAGGTTCGAGAAAGTCAACTGACCGCAAGCACTGGTGAATACAAAGGAAGCCTAGGCACATTGTAATCAAACAAGTAAGAACCAAAGACAAAGGAAAGTATGTATTGAAAACAGCTGGCAAGAGCTCAGCATGTTGCACTCAAAGATAAGTCAGAATTGAGAGAATCAAAATGAATTCATCTACGTCAAACCCTAAATAAAATGCAGCTGGCCTGTGAGGAATGGTCTTCACAGGCACATGCCAGGTAACAACAACTTTCACAAAAGATTTTGGCAAAACTACAACCTTACACAATCCATTGAATCCTTGCACAATAATACTCTGAGTGTACTTACCTGGCAACGCCCTGTTCAACCTCAAACATATGCCACCTGAGTGAGCCCTGCCTGTAGCTGATGGTAATGGTTTCAAAACACATACAGTTTCCTCATTTAAAAATCTGCATCAGTTGTGACTTCCTGGATACGCACAAGGTCCATCACAGCACATGCATCTAGGATTTCAATTTCTGTTATTCCTGAGTAAAATCTTTGCTTTAGAGAGCTGGATCCTCTGCTGTTCATTTTAGGCTGGTAGTTAAAATGACTTAACTGACCATCAACTTCTCACCCAAAATGATGTCGGCTAGAAGGCAATCAATACAAAACAAAACAAAGCAAAACTTTTGAGCTTCTGAAAGGAAACAAAAAGAGAAAACTGAGAAAGAAAGTGAAATGAAACTATTTTCAGAGAAAACAAATTGTTGCGTACATATGTGTTTTAAGAGAAGTTGTTCAGACTGTAGGAAAAGGATAATGGATGGAAACTTGAATCCTGGAGAAGAAGTGAAAAATGTAAAAAATAGTGAATTACATCTGCAGCTAAGTACAAAAGCAACCTTCTATCCATGCCCCCCACCCACCCACCCCACCCAGAAACTCCGCACTGTCCTATCATCCAGTCTCAGGTGTGGCTCAGGCCCAAATCCTTGGCGTCATTCTCAACTCTTCTTTAAAATATTATTTTCCTTGTGCAAATCCATCAAGGTATTGTGCCCTTTGGTCTTCAAGAAGTACACAGCCTGATCATTTTGCTGTCACTGCTCGTCACCCCATTTCAGCCACTGTTCTGCCTTACCAGAGTCAGTCCAGTTGCCCCAATTACCTCTGCTCTTCTTCCCCTACTCCCCCTGCAGTCCATGTTCAGAACAGTTGCCAGAGTGATCCCTTTAAGTCATAAATCTGATCATTTCACTGCTCTGTTCTAGCCTTCTAAAAGCACGTCTCAGAGTTGATGGTGAATACATTACTATTATATCATTTTCAGAGAAAGAAACATCACTGTGATTTTAAATATATGAGATAAGATATGTATAGAGGTAAGCGATATTATTATCATAAAAGCCTTCTATACTTATTGATTTATTTTAAAAAACAAAATATTTTAGAACATGTGCCTAAAAAATTAAACCAATAAATAGAATTCTGACTCCCATCTCTTCTACCAGCAAATAATATTCCTCTATGAACACATGTCCTAATTCAGAAAGAAAAAAATTCCAGCCACAGCCATGTCACGAAAAGATACATTACCAATAAAATTTTACTTATGTTAAGAAAAATGTTATTGAATTTTATAAAATCTTATTTTGGTCAATTATATCCAAACATAATTGCCTTGGTAATTTAAATCCAAAGACTTTGCAAAGCATAAGGGAAGTAAAAATAAAAATGTTACAGTTTTAATTATATTCATATTTTTGTTGCAAAGAATTGACAGTGTCATCTATAAAATATTTTAAGCATACAAACACTATATACCGAGTTGAGAAATAGGCTGGAAAAACTAGCTCAAGAACAAAAAGGAAGAATGTGAAATTTCCAACTGCTCGCTTGTTCATGAATTTTTTAAACAGATAATGATAGATATCAAGTAGCTATGGGATTTAGATTCCAGTGGATACACTTAAGATAGTGATGTAACAACTTAATTTGAAAATAACAATATGGCATTCTACACATTGTATCCTTTGCAACTACTGAATTTATGATGAAAAAATGGGTCCTTATAATTGTTTATGCTGATGCTTAGTTTTTCAAAAATTTAAAAAGAATGCAGAAAAGAAGGTTTGAATTCCAGTGCCTCAGAGGTTTCTGATCTGGATAATAAATTCTAATAGTTATTGAATTTTAATATATAGTAGACATCGTTCTAGTCTTTCACACTTACATTGTTAAAGGCTTACAACACGAGTATGAAGCACGCTTTGTTAGAAAGGTTATAATAAGTACAAGTAGTGCTCTGTTTACAATTGTACAATAAGTAATCCTAAAATTTAATGATAGTAATAAAGCAACCATTTTGCTTAGCTAAGAATTTTGTATGTTTGAGGTTCAAGGTATGAGGGAGAGGTGTCAGCTCTCCAGGCTGGTGCTCTCACAGCTAGCCTGGCCACTGGTGCTGGCTGTTGTCTGAGAACCCAGATTGTGCTGCTGATCAGAGAGAGCACCTGTGTGCAGCTCTTGGGCTCAGCAGCCTTAAGGTGGCCAGAGTCCTTACACAACAGCTGGCTTCCCCCCAAATCACATCCCTAGTAGGGGTGAACCGCACAGTCATTCTGATGTACCTGGTGATGCCACCCAGCATACTGATCCAGTCAGAAGCCCATCTTAGTTCAAGAGGGAAGAAAACCATTCTACCTCTCAGGGACAGAAATGTTGATGAGTCCGAGGGCCGTGTTTTAAAGCTAACATGAATAGATAATTAATCCTATTTTATAGATGAGGCAACTACAACTTAAAAGGGTTAAGCATTTTGTCTAATATCACAGAGCAAGTGGTGGAATTAAAATTCAGCTGAAGCAACCCGGATCCAGAGCAGAGCTCTGAGCTACAGCAGTGTCTTCTGAGGGGATTGTTCGACCCTCTGCCTGTGGACCAATCTGCATAGACCCTTCTGCCTAGTTTCATTGCAGAGGTTCCTGTTGACATATCCTCAGGACAGACAGACAGGAGTGCTTGTTCCCAGAGTCCACATTCTGGAAAAATTGGTTTCTATGGATACCATGCTGCTGTAACTCCTGAAGGTGGGGGTGAGGGGGAGACGCTGGATTGGCTGAGGTCTGCTGCTGCTGAAAGTTCCTGAGACCTCACATCCCAGGACTGACCCTGGAAGTTGTTATCAGCTGACTCCTTGCCATTTGCTGCATGTTTCAGAACTCTGTGGTGCTGGGTTTGAATCCTAGACTATCTTGAATGTCAAACAGTTTTCTTAGACTACAGTACAGTCTACGCAGTGTGATGCTGTGTTTTAGTTCTTGGCTTCAGCTGATTGGCAGCCCCAGATACTCTCAATGACATCAGTGTGCTTCCGGGAGAGCCCAGGCGCTTTCTCTTTAGAACCACATGTTCTTTACTCCTCTCTCCCCTAGAGAAACTTAGGTTGATTAAGGCATAGTGATCACAGACAATTTTGTGGTAGATACCTTAGGCAGGGGTTGACACCGTAGTCCCCTGAGCTAGGCCTGGGGTCACTCCTGCGTATCTTAATTCCAATGCCATTAACTGGATTTTCTTTTCTTCAGAGAGTTTTTGTGTGCACTGCATGCGTGTGTGCACACACACCCACACCCAGGAGGGTCCCCCAACCCCTCCTTCTTTTCTCACTTAAGCTTTGGCCTCGGTCTCTCCCATTACAAAATGATTCTCGCGCCTTCCATCCATCAGAATTAGGGGGCAGGCCCGTGGCTGGGCCTGTTGCGGTGAGCTTACCGTTCTTACATCAGGAGTCAAAGAGTCCTTGGTACATGGGATGGAGTTCACTGACCTTCAGTGTGCCTTTGCTCCCTCCCCCCAAAAATCTGAGATAAATTCAATACTTTATTTTAAGGCATACATGAAAGCTATAAATCTCCTCTGGCATTGATATTGTTAAACTTAATTGAGAAAATTCACATTAAAACATTCAAAACTCCAAAGGGACTCTAATTAAGAAGGGTTGATGAGTCTCCAGTTATAATTTTTTTTAATAATTCAAATACACAATTTGCCAGAGTATAATGGATTGCAGAATGACACAGAACACGTTGCTGAACAGATACTACTGCAAAAGTTTAGTATGACGAAGTTATCGGGAGTAGTTTTGAAAATTTCCATGTTCTGAGATGTCCCTGTAGTGGCTGCTTACCTCTGCCAGGCAGGGATAACCTTTCATCTCCGGCGCTGCCAGGGCTCAGTTACAGCACCCTGGCAGGGTGAGGTGATGGGGAGGAGCGAGGGGGCAGGGCGGGGAGAGAGGAATGAGCAAAAAAATCAATTCCAATTACTTTGATGACAGTGACTTCGGGTGTTCTCAGAACGACTCACAGGAGAGTCCGAGATGCTGGCAGCCCGGACCGGCGCCGCGGGGAGTCACATCTCAGACGAGAGCACCAAATTGCGGAAGCAGTCTGGATTTTCCGTCGGGGGAAAGGACAAATCTCCCAAGAAAACCTCAGAACATGCTAAAGACGGAAGCCTCAGCCCCTCAGGGCCAAACCAGCTTAGGGCTCGGCAGCTGGCTCTGCTACGAGAGGCGGAGATGAACTGCTACCTAAAGCTCTGCGACCTGTCCACCGAGCAGACCACCGCCTACACCACGGGGATGCCGCACAGGTAAGCCGCGCAGGTGAGCCGGCCGCGGGCTGGCTGTGGGAGAAACTGGCTGACGGTGCCCTGCGGAGTGGACCCCTGGCACTTTTCCCGGGCTCCGATTGCTTTGCAGCTTTTCAGAATGGGTAAGACAAGGGCCGGGACTTAATGCACTGGGACAGCACTGCCCTAGATTGTGCCCCAGAAAACACTCCTGGGACGAGGCTGTGAAGGAAGTCAAGACCCCTCAGGACCAAGGCGAAGGAGCTCTTTCCCCCTCTCAATTAAAAATCAGAGGAGTTCAGGGGTTGCAGAGGAATGCTCCCTTTCCATTGCCTGCGTTTCCTTTACCTTGAAAATGTGGGTGAGAAAAGGAGTGTTTTGCCTTTCTGAAAAGAGTTGACCATGTGCACTTGTTGAATGCAGGGGCAGGTTGGCAGTAGCGGCCAGAGTAGGGCATGCCACCGCAAATATAGCGGCCCGTGCCTCGCATCCCAGGCGGAAAAGGGTGCTTTTCAAGCTGCCGTAAATATAACGCACATCCGTATAGATTTTCTTTCTGTTCTTTCTTCTGCCTCGGGTTCAAATAATTCATAGGAAAAATAATTTCACAAAACCCTATGTGATAAGCCCAAATGAACTGAAGTGTACAATCCTGAAATTTAAGGATACTTGTTTCCTGTAATTTGTACCCAAAAAATCTCTTAGGAATTAAAGATAATTTTGCAAGGAAAGTTATCATGAAGGTAAAAATCTATTATGTCTGTTTTCATTAAATGGTGGAGAAAACCCATTAGAAATGAAGCACAGTTTCAGGGCAGTGGTCAGAATATGGGAAGTGTGTTTTTGTGGAGACTGTGTTAATGCAGACGTTCTGCAGCATAGTCTACTTAGCAAGGTGCTCAGAGTGTTCTGAGTAGCCCTGGCCTTCATATTTCTAATTTCAAATTGACATTACAGGAAAACTTCTATGGTAATTGAATTAACTGACTCATATAGGCTAAAAACCTAGGGAGTAGCACACTGTAAAATACCTTAGTTGACTTTCGTGTTTTCCAAGGCAATAATAGCAACACAGTATTTTTTTTTTAAAAAATCAACATTTAAAAAATGTAACAAAATGAAGCTTCTGCAAATATTCTGAAAAATGCATTCAGTCTTCATGGCCTGAGTAACTTGTCTAAAGTTCTTGTATGAGCGTCTATGCCCACAACTGGGGTACGTGGAAGGACTGCAGCAGAACAGCCTCATTCAAAGAAGGTTTGAGCGAACGCTCAGGATTGGGGATGTATCTGATCCACCTCACATCTCAGATCATTATGAATCTTTCATATCTATAAATCCTAAAGCTATTATTAAAGATCCATTGGGGATAAAAGGGTTAAATGGTGAAAGAAAGCTTTGATAAGGGTTTCTTTCCACAGCATGTTCCACAGCTTACTCCAGACAGGAACGTTTCTTTAAGGAGTCTAATACTGAGCCACATGGTTCCTGTTCTAGTGTCTGCCAATGAAACAACATTTATCAATCAGAGTCAAATATTAATTGTGGTAACCAGATTTAAAGAGAAACTTTTGGGGAAAAACAAATCTTTGCCCTTTTCTGCCTTACTTTCTGAACTAGGTAAGTCTACTGTATAGCCGTTTGTATAACTTAGAAAGCTAAGGCAAGTGTTGGTGCCGGATTCTTTCCTCTTTACACCCCAGTGTTGAAACTACTTACCTCGGTGAGTCCTTGAGATTACTTGACAGTGACGATGACCAGGGTCCAGTCTTTTCTAATTTTAACACCAGAAATAGAACGTGCAATTCCCCAAGCCTTTTATAGGACGGCTGTTAAGAGTCTGAAGAAAGTTTTTCTGACTTTCGTTTGTGCTTCCTTCCAAAAGTATGGCTCAAGAGTAGTCTCTTCACGAGAGACCCGTATGTGGAAAGTAAATATGATTAACTTACAAATATTAAAACTTTATCATTCATGAAACTTTTTTTATAAATAGGACAGAATGAGAAACTCATTTAAGAGTCCTTAAAGAGTTGTTACATGTTTGTTACTGGCAAAACTTCTGTTAGTAGTTAGCTAATACTCATCCATAAGGAATTGACAGAGAACTCTGGTTTCCTTTCTGGGAAGATGAAATGAAAACATTTTACAATAGACTAATCTTGTTCTTGTGGGATGTGAGGATTGAATTATGTTCAAATTCTGTGCTAAGAAATATAAAGGGTATTGTTAGAAAATTGAGAGAAATCATCAGAGGTTCGGAGGAGGGCTCAGTGGTACTGGTATATTTAGGGATACCAGGAAGCAGGGCAGGAAATTCACATTTTGTGAAGAAAGTAGTTCTGATCCTGTTTCCTGGGCTCTGTCTACAATCATACAATGAAACAGCCTCACATAATTTGCTCCATACTGACATATTGTCTTGTTTAGAGTAGTCTGATGACTGGTCCAGGTGTGCAGGTCAGCTTGTTCATTTGCACATCTGGGAGGAGCAGTGCAGGGTCAGAGTTGGGACAGAAGGCAGAAGATTAGCTTTCCCCTTGGTTCTGCTCTGACTGCACGTGATTTTTAAAAAATCATTATTCTTGAATAGCTTTTTTCTTGATTGCAAAAGTAGCATTTGAGCTTTGCAGGACCATCTTGAAAACAGAAAAATATAAATAAGTGACAACTATTTTTAATATTTTAGTGTGTTTTGCCCAATCTTTTGAATTGAAAAGATGCTATATTTTCTGCTTATGACCTTTCATCCTACTTAAGAATTATGCTAGTCTATTTTTCTCTTAAAAATTATTAATTTTTCTCTAAAGGTTGTATCTATTACTACATTATTGCTTATCCATTGTTTTGATTTCTATTTAATATTTTCATAAATAATATTACAATAAATATGCATTTCATTTTTTTGTGGTGGTAGGAATTGAACTCAGGGCCTTTGCCCTCAGCTATAACCCAGCCTCATTTTTTATTTTTGATTTGAGGCAGGGTCTCACTAATTTGCAAAGCTGCCTGAGCTGGACCTAAACTGGCAAACTTGCAATTTTCCTGCTTCAGCTTCCTGGAGTGCCTTTTCTGAACCAGTGATCCATCTTTAGATTTTTAAAAAACATATTTCTGGTTATTTTATTAGAGTAAATTTATGGAAGTGGGAATGAATGAGCATACATACATATGGGTATATGTATATGGGTACATATATAAATATTCATTCTTAATACATACTGTGCAATTGCTTTCTAGAAATTTTTCCAAAGAAACATCCCATTGGCAGTATTCAAGGGTGACCATTGGATTATTTTCTCTATACTAATAATGCTTATTATTATAATGTGTGTCATTATATAAATGATATATGATGGAGTCTTTAGCAGTGAGTTTTGTAGTTAAATTGTTGGATAAGTTCATTAATTTTTTTGAGTCTCAATTTCTTTAACCACAACAGGACACTATGAAAGAAATGTAAGAAAAGTTGGTAAAATGTTTCTTTAAAAATTGTGAGTAAATGTGGTAAAAAATAAAATAAGTCAATATACAGGTGATTTGAAAGAATAGTGTAGCCAGATGCAGTTACACAGGCCTGTAACCTCAGTGCTCTGAGGCAGGAGGATCACAAGTTTGAGCCAAAGATGGGCAATTTAGTGACTCAGTGAGACTCTGTCTCAAAATGAAAAGTAAGAAAGGGCTGGGTATTTAGCTCAGTGTGAAGGTCCTGGGTTTAATATAGAGTACCATGCATATGCAAAGTTTTCATGCTGTCTACAATAAGAGTTGAGAAACAACCCGGGTGCATTTAATGCTTATGAAGACAATTAAGGATGAGAGACTAAAAATACCTGGCAAAAACATGTACTTCACTGAGCACCTGAGGATTGAACATCCTGTTGTGCACAATTAATATTTATGAGAGACAACTATGTATTCTTACCAAAGAATTTTCAAGAATTCAGATGATCAACATTCTCCCAAGGAAAAAGGGTGTTGGGGAGAGAATGCAAAGTGCTTTTAGACACTGTTGGTATTAGCATTCTATCTTAGTTGCTGTTTCATACTGTGACTCAGTACTTGGCATCCACAACTTAAGGAGGAAAGATTTATTGTAGCTTACAGTTTCAGAAGGTCTCAGTTCATTCATGGGTGAGTGGCTGAAAAATAGTGGAATCATATGGTGGAGCTATAGTTAGCACTAGAACTGAAGTTCCCAGGGGCAGAGATCCTTATAGCATCGAGGAAAAGAGAGACTGGGAAGAAGGGTCGAACCAGATCATGTCCCTCCAGGCCAAGCCCTAAGTTCCCACCCCTTCCAGCCTGGCCCAACCTCCCAACGCTACACAGTATCCATGGGAACGTGAGGCTTTTAGGGGACACCCCAGATCCAGACCACCACACATTCCAAACCATAGCCAACTGGCTGGTTAAGTTGAAATAACTGAGAACATTGAGTGAAATAAATACAGGAGTGAAAATCTGACTATCACATAGTGATAGGGGTTTTTACCTCTTAAAATATTCCTTATGATCTAGGGCAATAGTTAAGTCACATTTCAGGTATTTCTTTTATTATAAAACTGCTTGGCTTCTTAGGAAGAGTTCAATTCCAGAAGTCCAGGTGTGATTCTTTACAAGAACAGTCAGTTCTACGAGGTGAATTTTGACAACTTAGTTCCTGCCAGCAGTTCAACAGCCCAAGAGCTAAGAAGATCCTGGCTGAGTTTATGCAAGAAGTTGGCTTGTGAAGTTTCAAGCCTGAGACCAGTGAATGAGCACTCCATAAGCATTGATTGCTTATCTTATTTGTGCAAGGCCCTATGGTTGACAAAAAGATGAATTGGCGCAGAATCTAGTTGCACACAGTGTAAGAGAGATAAGATGCACTAAATAAAAGATTTTATAGAAAAGAAGCTCATAAAATACAGAGGAAGGAGTGAGTACACCTAGGAGGAGTGATTGAATCTACGATTGGAGGATGTTCAAGCTTGAACAGGAAGGAGTGGGGGACTGGAGAAGTTAATTCATGTGGAGGGAGGATGGGTCAAAGGCACCAATGCCTGGAAGTGTAAAATGGCATTGAAGACCTACTTGTATTCATGAGGCTCCTCTAGGCATCCTGGAAAGGTTCTTGGAGGCCTGCGTGAGCATGTGGGCAGGAGACTAGAATGTACCAGAGAACGGGCATGGGGAAGACAATGCAAGATGGCTGCTGTAAGAAGTAGTGGAGAAAGCGGGGATGGTGTTAAGAAGGAAGCAGTCGCTGGCGAGTGGCCCATGCTGTAAACTCAGAGCTCCAGAGGGGCTGGAGCAGAAAAATTACAAGTTCCAGCCTCACTTAGGCAACTTATCAGTCTGTATCTCAAAATTTTAAAAATATTAAAAAAATAAAAAAGAGGTGGGGATGCAGGTCAGTGAGAAGATGCAGAATCCAATTTTTAGTACAAAAAAAAGCAGTCTTACTGCCTGTTGTTCAATAGCAAGTTTGTAGGAGAAAGCTAATCCGTAGCGTTTGAGAGCAGAGGAAGGAATCCAGTTGCAATAAAGCAAAGTATATAGTCTCTGTGTACCAAATGCAGGAGTTACTTTGGAAAGAAATGTTGGTAGGGCTGCAGATGGAGAAGCCTGTGGAATCTTGTGATCCGCGGACTGTAGTCAGTAGTATCACCTGGCAGTCTGGGAAAGCCCCTTTGTGTGAGAGTGCCTGTTGGTTTGGGGGCTCGGATCATGGACCCTGAAGCTGGTCTGATAGGTTCAAGACGTGGATCTTCTACTCACCAGCCGTGGCATTTCATTTCCTCAGCTATAAATGGTGGTTAATGATCCCACCACCACTGCAGTGTTGTTATGAGGATCAAATAATTTCTGTAACACAACAGAGCAGGGCTTCATACACACGAAATGTTTTGTTAAATACAGGCCATCTGCATGCCTTATGTCTATGTTATTATCCTGAGACTTATTATTTGAAGCTTCCAAAAACGAAGGATATCACACCTTTCCCAGTTGAACTTGTTTTGATTTTGCAGACAGGTATAAGAATCTTTTGTGAGGATCCCATGAAAGGATGTAAACCATCTAGTGTAAACTATATACTTGATCAGTTGTTTTAAAGAATCTTTCCATTTTATTAGATTAAAAAAAATAAATCCAGTAGGAACTATGGGAGAAGGATAGAAAAAGAAACATAGAAGGTAATTGGTCAAAGATCAGAAATGATAAATGATAGGAGCCCAGAGTCAGGGAGAAGAAAGATTTCGAAGGACTAGACATCTCATTTGATGACAATATTCTGGCACAAACCTTGGGGCCCAAAACAAGGGAGGGGATCAGGAGTTGGGAGCCAGATCCTAGGGCTTGAGACAGTTGGTGATGCACTTCTTGTAGGTAGGCCTCATGGATGATCTTGAAGCCCGAGCAATGGCATAAGGTATGCCTGTCACAGAGTCTTGGTACAAGGCCAGCCAATGGGTCACCTAGCAGACTTTTTGGATAGGGACTTTTGGGGGTCACTCTTGAGGGAACCATTCCTCAAATGTTGGTCATCACTAAACGTGATGAAGGTACATGAGCAACACGCAGGAGGGAGGATGGGTCTGGTCCCAGCATGGGGAGTCAATAAGAAGCTATGGGAGCAGAATCAAGTCCCTCTGCGTCCACACTGTCCTCCCTTGGGCCCAGCTCCCCAATAGGTGGCACTGTCACTGAACGACAGGGCACTTTTGCTTCAGGTTCACTTGATCAGTTTTGCATGCCACCCCACCAGCTTCTCTACTGACCAAGAACATGAGGATATGATGGACAGAACCCATGAATGGCTTCAGGGGTAGAGTTTGGAGGGAAGGGAATGAACTATCCTGGATTAACTCCAAATTAGTTAAACTGTTTTTTTGACAGAGCTATTGATTAGGTGATTTTCTCATGATAGAGAAAGCTCTTTCTTTCCTAAAAGATAACAATTCTTAGAGCATGTTTTCCTGAAGTCTGTATTATTGCAATGTTTATAGAAGTCACATAGAAGTATATTTTTAGTGATGTTGGAATACAAGAATTTTTTTTTATGTAGGCTCCTATAACTTTAGTCATAAGCTAGGAAGGTGCTTTCTAACTCATTGGTTTTTTGTGTTTGGTCATTGGAGCAAATACTAGACTCTGAGTGACTGGGCCAGATGACAGAGGTGAGCCTCAGAGCTGGGGAGTACAAGTTCCAGCATCCTAGCAGGAGTGGCCATACTAAGATTTTTAAAGTTCCCCGGAACTCAGTGCTTCTGGAAACTAGACAATGCTTCTCCACATGGAGAGGCACCTGTGTGATCATTCTAGACCTGGTCACCTGGTTTCTTGTCTAGAGCTTTTTACCTATTTTCAGTGTTTTCCAAACTACAGTGTGCTAGTTGTACCTGAGATGATTTTTTTTTTTTTTTGTGGGGAGGGAGGGGGGAGCTTTGTAGACATTAAGTCTCTCAAAGAATTTGCATTAATGTTTAGGAGAAATGCACACCATAACACCTCAAACCTCAAGACGGCTACAGTAAAGGACAAATTTAAGTATTAAAATAAATGAGCCAATGTAGAGGAAAACATTCCCACACCATGAGTAGGGTGAAACTCAGGCCAGACAAAAATCCTGCAAGTTATTAGCTAAAGACTAGTTCATCTCCTTCACGTTTACTGATTACCTAAAGAGAGCACGCCTTCTGCTCTACACATTCTATATTCATTCTACTTAATCCGTGTAACAACTCCATCGACTTGTTACTACCGCCCAGACCCTCTGTGTGGGTTAGGGTTCCGCCTGTTTGCTTTCTGTTGTTGACCTCTGTTCCTTCTTTTCCCATTCAGAGGATGAGCTATTTCCCGAGCCATGTCTCTGCTGAGCATGCTCGTGTACCTCCCATACCAGCCTGGAGCCACGGTTCTACTCCCCCTCAAGGTCAACTCCGTGCCCCTCTGAGTTACCTGGAGCTGTTGTTCTGCTCCCGGCCAGCTCCTGATGTCCCCCAGCGTTCCCTTTCAGCTGTCGTTGTGCCTCTCCTTGCTCACAGTCAGCTCTTCTAGTTCTGCAGCCATGTTCTGAAATTCTGCTTCTTTTCAGTGGGTGACGTCATACCGCAACCTTAAAATTTAGCCTTACTTACAAAGCTTAGTTTTATTTTTATATAGCTTATATTTTATATGTAGTTTATTAACTTTTCATATTTCTCCTTCGGGTTGTGATGCAGTTCTTCTGTTAAACAGTTGGAGGTGCAGGTCTTGCCCCACCTCCTGTACTAGCCCCCAGGACTATACAGATTGGGGCAGATTAACGTAAGCTCTGATGTCAGGCTGATCTGCTCCAAACCCCGATTCAACCACTCACTATCTATGTGACCTGGGACTTCAGTCCTCTTGCCTATACAATGGATATATGAATGCTATGTTTCCACAGAGTTGGGAGGATTGAATGAAATACCACCTATAAAATTGTTAGTGCTGAGTTGAGTGCAGAGCTGTTATTGCTACTCCCTTTGAAGCACCCTCCGCCCCTCTGTCACTTTGCCTCCACATCATTCCCCAGAAGCCCCCCAGGCATAAGCAAACGATCTTGACGAGTCTCTGCCCTCCTGTCTCTGCTTAGAGCCTGATTCTTCCAAGATTTTCACTTGAACCCCAGCTGAAAATGAATTTACTATTAACATGGATCCGACGTCTGGCAAACCCTCTCCTCATCAGCAGTGAATCAAGTGGCTCGTCTGTGGAAGAGAAGGGTCTAGGGTTGAAGCCTAGCTGTGTTGCTGGCTGTGTAAATTTCAGCAAATCACATCCCCTCGCCAATCTTTAATTTCATCACCAATGTGAGGCAAACTAAAACATCTGTGCTATCCATCTTCTAGGATTTTAAATATTAGATCAAAAGTATATATGAGAACATTGTGCTGCCACCCACTACCTATGTGTTTGCTGTTACGCACTTTTTGCTACCTTGTTCTCTGGAGCACCAACTCTGCTTTGGCCTGGGGCGTGGCTTGACAGCACGGCTACCCTTTATCTGCTTTTCTGGTGAATGTGAAGGTAGGTATACAATGTTGCTGTCTTGCCATACTTCATGCAGTTCTAGTACAGAACTTCTGAATGAAGTAACAAAAGATGAGGACATCTGCCTTCTTTTCTTCATCAGTAGCTATTAATTGAACACTCATACACATTGGTACTTCCTTATACTTATTTAACTGAATTCTTTCCACTAACCCCTGTGTACAACAAGCTGCCTATGTTTTGTTATCTCCACTTTACAGAAGGAAACTGAGTCTCAGGAAGGATTCTGTAGAAGTTTTAGTCAGCAAATAAAATAGACAAAGTCAGTACATGACTATGGGAGTCAAGTGGCAGGCGCTGCCTCTGATTCCCACCCCCCTCCATTTGGACTACTGAGATACAGTTTTGTAGTCTTAGCAGTTCTACTTTTCACCTTCCACAATACTGTAAGGCTCCTGTATGTAGGATGTGGGGCTCTTCCCTTTCTCTCCCAACTGGAACCTTTGCTTCTTGCTGTGCACATGTTTAGCAAGGGGCCAGAGGATGTTAGAAGTAGCTCTTATGGAGAGGAAGTCTCTCAGGTGGACAGTGAAGATCTGTGTCATTGAGTTTTAATATTTATTTAGGATTCTCCACTATAGAAAAATTTTTTTCCTACCAAAAGGGCTATGTAAACAGAGGCCCAGAGAGGCACCCAAGTGGTCTCTTCTATCAGAGGACTTTAACTCAATTCATTACTAGGGTTTGAGTTGGTCTTGAGCCATCTCTCTTTTATCCAAGTTTTGAGAGGACACAACATTGAGACAGCAGTGGCTGCCCAAGGCTTTCTTATTCTAGCCTGTGGCTGTCCCTGAGTGGGATAGGCTAATGTCTTGCTAAAGGATTATGCTGTGGTATCATGTGCTTTTCTCTGCGAGAGAAAGAAATAGCATAGCTTTTCAGAGCACTTGCTCATGTTTCTTTGCAGGTAACAGTTGACACAATGCCTCCTCTCTTATGTATATGAAATATCATCAGAATTCAGTCTCCCAGTTTTAGGAAAAATATGCATTCTAGGGCAAGGAAAACACAGAGTTTTATTTTCATTGGTACATACTTTGCAATCTAATTTCAAAAAGAAACTTGCCAAATATTTCATTAGTCACTGGGAAATTATACTGGGCTCCCAGACTGATAGCTGGCCTTGGTTCCCAATATAGGGAGGGTTCCTGGTGATTACAATACTGGTCATGGGTAGGCTGTAGGTAAGCAGCTGTATGACATGAAGTCTATTGATTTCCTCAAACATCAGTGACAAAATGCCAAATGCTGACATCTCAGTGACTTAACATGAGAAAGTTTATGTCTTATTCATGCAAGTACAAACCTGGTCATGAGTAAGAAGTTCCATCCACTTGGGTCCTTGGCTGATGGAACTTCTGTAGTTTTCATATTTCGTTTTCTGAATGGTTCCCTAGTAAGATGTTGACCTCCATCCAGCTGATGCAACAGGAAGGGGGGGGGGGCGAGAGAGGGAGAGAGGGAGAGAGGGAGGAAGAGAAGAGAATGATGGAGGGTTCATTTATTTTGTGAGGCAGGCCCTGACATCTGTGGACAGAGTGACATTGCTGAAATTTCAATCATATGACAATACTTCACTGCCAGAGCCTCTAGATGTATGCCCAGAAAGAGGGAGAAATGAACACAGTGGTCAGCTGGCCAATCTCTGCTGGTAGGCAGTTGTTGGAACAGAGCAAAAGAGGTGCTAAGGAGAATTTGGCGTCTTCCTATAATGCAGAAAGACCAAGCTACTCCTTTCCTCTCAATGTTATCTTTCCCCCTTCTTGTAGGCCTGATGGGCTGAATTGCCCTTTCCTTAGCCTCATCTGGGCCAGTTTCTCCAAGTTTCTGTATTTGGATCTCAATTTTTCCATTTCACTTCAGAAACTAGTGGGTGGTGATCTGATACTTGCCTGGCAGGGACACAGGACACTGACAAAGTCAACACAAACATTCAGCTCTTGTTTTCAATATTTCTGAGTTTTGCTTGTTGCCCTAGTATTTTTCTTGTGGCTGGACAAGCCTCCCTACAGCTCCTGGTCATCCTCCTCCTCTTGGTTATGAGTTGGAGTTTCTGCAGTGTAGCTAGTCATACCTCTTCATGTAACTGCCCAGACTCTAGACATAGGCTGATGTCTTATAAGGCTGGATCAGGCATATGAAAACAGAGGTCAGCAGGCATCTGTTGGCAGCAGGGAGAGATCACTAATCCAGTTTTATTCTGTCAGCCCTACTAAGCTGTGTGGGTTTTTCTCCCTCTTTGCAAAAAAGATCTAATGTGTAATATGGTGTTAAAGTTGAGGGAAGCCCCCAGGGGGCCAGATCTGATTTTTCATAGGGTACTCAGGCCAAGCCCATGCTCAGAAAAAGATGAGAGCTTCCTTCTTCAGAATTTGAGGAATCTAATTTCTTCTAACGCTTGAACAGGCAGGCCAAGAGTAAGCCAGTTGGAATCTGAGACTGTGACTTTCCATCTTACCTGCAGTCTTCCAAATTTTAGACAACAAGTTCCCACAAATATTACTGTGGTGTTGCCTGATGTCCAGGTTCAGGAACTCTTGATATTGCTAAGAATAATCAGTCAAGTTTATGGAAGATTTCAAATCAGGAAGAGATTTATTGAGAACATAAATCTCTCTTGAGGAAAGGTCCAGAGGGGGTCTCTAGTGAGGATGCCCTAAGCGGTGTGCTGTTTGCCTCTAAGCTGGGTACAGTAGCACATGCCTGTGGTCCCAGCTACTCAGGCTGAGGCAGGAGGACCAGTTGAGATAAGCCTAGACAACACAGAAAGACTGTATCTCAAAAAGAGAGGAACTTATACAATAGTATGCTCATGCAAGCAATGTTCATTACATACATATTAAGACAGTGCTTGAGCAAGCGCTAAGCCAAGCGCTAAGTACCTGAGTTCGATTCCCCAGCACCACATAAGCTGGGCGTGGTGTTGCACGCCTGTAATCCCAGTACTCGGGAGGCTGAGACAGGAGGATTGCCATGAGTCCAGAGCCAGCCTGGGCTCTGAAGTGAATTCAGGACCAGCCTGGACCACAGAGTGAGACCCTGTCTCAAAAAAAAACCAAACCAAACCAACCAACCAACCAACCAACCAAACAAAAACCATACATTTTAAGATAATGCACTGACAGGATTCTTGATGACAGACAAGCCAGCCACTCCGATCCTAGAGCAAGACACAGCATGGTTTTGTATGTAACATTAAATAAAACTGCACATCCTTAGCAATGTGCTGATATTCATTCTTTGAATCACAGCCTTCAAGATAAGTGCACATTTTTGTGTGGAATGGTAAGGAATTTGGGGAATAATTTGCTAAGAAAATTAACATTTGTGTTTGCGAGGCTTTGAGACATTACAAATATCTCCCACTTGAAATACTTCAGTGAAAAAACTCAAAGCCCAAGGTGCAGTTTATAGTTTATTCTTTGTATTTAATTTGATTACAGCAATGAGCATTAAGTATTAAAAAAACCAAGCTGTCCGAATGGGTTGTTGAATTGTCTAATTACCCCTGAGATGATGAAGGCGCTCATCAGCATAAACAATTCTGCAAGCTGAATGTGCTGGAAGGCCAGCTCTCTTTGTCTCCAAGCTTTCTAATTTAAAAGATGTGACTATTCAAACATCTGTTGCTCGTGGAACAAAAGAATAAGTGCTTAAACTTGCATGCAATATTTTACATTAACAATGGTCATCTATCCAAAAGAAATGATGATAAGTATTGAGCTTCAGTGTATCTTTAAAGTAATTTTAGTCAATAAATAAAGTCAGTACTCGTAAAATGGGAAATGGAATGAATTTACACTCAAGGATAATTTTATTACCATGCCTACAATACTAAAATAAATTTCTAGTAGTCAAACTAGAAAATCAGGCAGAATTTATTGAAGAGGGTTGGATATCTAGTATGTTCTAGGTCTAGGAATATAGAGTGGCATAGTCAGTGCTTCTACTCTGAATAATACTGGCTCTTTTCAGGGAAGACAAGACTAAAATATGGCTGTATTGGTGTGGTAGTAGAAGTGTGAATGCAGAGTTACAGAAATATAGAGCAGCTAGTTCAGGCAGGACACTGAGAGAGAAGGAGAGAGAGACAGAGGAGGCAGAGACAGCATCAAATCCTAAATCCTAGCCACTAGACCACCAGGGAGCTTCTGTAGACAGAGAGACAAAGTAGAGAAGTGTGAGGAAAATCTACACACAACATGAACCATTTCAACCAGTCTTTTTCGAGGATGGGTGGGGGTTTGTGAGAATGCAAGCTGATGAGGAGGCAGGTAGGACGGGTAATGAAGAAATCTATACACAATGGAATACTATGCATCTATAAAATCCAACAGCATGGAGGCTTTTGCAGGCAAATGGAAGAAACTTGAGAACATCATGCTCAGTGAAGTGAGTCAGAAGCAGAAGGTGAAACGTCGAATGGTCTCTCTGATATGAGAGTCCCAGATCACAGCTCTTATGGAACTTAAAACGAAAAACAAAGTGAAACGGGAGGGTAGGGCGGGGGCGGGATGGAAGGGGTAGGTAGGGGGAGGGACAAAAGGAGAGTGGGGAAGTCCTTGTCACCTTGACAAGATACCTATGTGCACAAAATGTTCAACTTCATTGTAAACCTTAAATTTTGCGCTTATACATATCAATAAAATGGGGCGGGGGGGGGGGGAAGACTATAGGCTCCAACTCAAGAACAGCGTTGACTTTTTCTTAGGCTAAGAGTTAGCTGAATTACCAAGTTGCTGTTATGATAATCTTTCTAAACATAGAAAATGTTCACAATCCTCACTCCTCTGACATTGTCAAAGAATAAAAAGTTTCATTCAAGTGATTATTGTCAACACTTGAAACTTTCTAATCTATATGTCAGGGCTTTATTTTTAACTTTTTTAAACCTAAAAAAACCTTGACAACTCTAGTTTATCTCAACACACGTCAACTATTGTGCTGTGTTGAAAATGTTCTCAGGGATTGTGAGGCATATAAAATGATTTGTTTTGAAAGTCAAAGGTGTCGTTTTGCTACTTTATTTTAAATTTTGACTTTTGAATTTTCTCTCCTCTATTATTCTTTCTGTAGCCTCAGCTGCTGCAAACTTTTCTTGATGCTGTCACTATGCCTGACTCTATCAGTTTTGTGTACTTTATTACCTTTCCTTAGGCAAGGAATGGGAAATAAAACCAGTCTTGCTCAAATTATGACCAAGAAAGATCATTTGGTTTATGAATTGAAATACTTTTTCATGAGGTATGAAGTATGGGCTTTTTGATATCTTATTTGTTTATCTGTTGGTTCTTGGTTCATTTGTTGTTGAGCAAGGTTGTTAAAAAGGAGACCCCCCAAAAACAATCAGTTGTGACTTTATCTGAACTCAGATTTAAATCCGTTAGGGAAAATGGCAGATGCTGAAATTGCTTCAAGTTGTTGTTTATCCTGGGATAATCCTCGAGATTTTAGGAAAGCAAACCACATATAACACAGTATTTCAAAAATGTTGATGGGACATTGGTACTTAATGAGTAAAGAGAAAAATCTATCCCAAGTCAAGTTAGCAATGAGAACTGTTCATTTGTCTTCCATGGCAGAATACAAGATTTTCAACAAATTATTTTTTCAGCAACATTGCCTTGGAACTCAGTGATTCAACATTTATAGTTATTACCCAATGCAATGGAATTTCAATAGTCTGTTGTACGTGGAGTTTTGGAATATATGAACAGAGTTAGCTTATTTAGATTGTAGAGGTAGTATTGTCTTCCGTTTATTTCCCCAGAGGAAGATGCTGAGACTTCAAAGAGCACTCAGTGACTCAAGTAGAATCCTGTAGGGAGTGATGCAAGCCCCAACCCCTCTGAGCCCTGAGCCTGCTGCCCTGGAAACATGCATTTAATTCCTGTGATTGACATAACTGAGTTCGTGATATTACAAATTTACCAGGATGTTTGTTCTCTTATTTTTAAAACATGAGAATTGAATCGGCTGATTTCTAAGATGTCATAGCTTAGTTAGAATTCTAGCTAGTTTAGACTAGTCTTCAGTGCCTGGAGGATGAAGAAGTGGCATATTGGCTCACTGGGATGACCCAGCGAGGCCTCTACCAGTGCTTTGCATTCCAAGACTGAAACTATGCGTTTACTTTTCATGACGCTGCTGCATTCTACTCGTCTGGCTTTTTCTCTGACAAGTTCCAGACGCTGTACGGATAATGTGTCGAGGAAGATAGATGAGTCCTATGGTGGAGCACATGGACACGGTGACCATGGCCATGTGCAGTGCTTTGCAGCTTCCAAATCTGCTTTCTTTACAGGTAATTTGTGAGCGATAAGGTATTATTTCTCATTATATAAAGGATAAATTAACCTTCTTCAAGAAATCTTCTGTTTAGAAAGTATAAAGTCGTATTTAAAATCCATTAGTATCTGTTTTGTTCAGATTGGTCATACATAGCTGTGTATGCCCAACACTTGGGGTACAATCCACACAAATTATAATTTGGATGGAAGTCCTTGGAGTGTACAGTACAGAAACCCTCTCTGGCCCTGACAGCATTTCAAGTGTTAAAAGCAGTAGTCATTACTTATTGAGTTATTTATTTTGTGCTAAGTGCATCAAGTACAATATATATATTTTTTTAATTTCACAGCTGTATTAAGTAATATGGTGAACTGTACTATCCAGAGGAGTAAATTGGGACTTAGAAAATGCTTATGTAACAAGTGTGCTTCAGGGGCAGGACTTGCGCGCAAGCCTTCCTGATCTCATGGCTCATGATTTTTCTACTATATTCTGTTCTCTTTCTGTGAGAATTCTTCTAAACCGTGTCAGTGGAGGATGTGTCCTCAGCATCTTGTAAGCACTACTGCATTTCTGACCTCAAACATACAATGAGCTTGAGGCCTCATCTCCCACCCTTTCCCCAACCTTCTCATTTACCTCTCCTCCAAGATATCTGGCAGCCACATTTTGAGGTACATCTGGCCTTATGGTGCACTTTTGCATACCTGTTCCCATTGGCCATTTCTTTGCATTAGTTTTATATCAAAGACCTGATTGGACATGACTGCGTAATTGCTGTGGCTTGGATCTTAATTGTCCCCCCCCCCCCCAACATGTTATGTACCTACAGATACTGCGTATTATTGGGAGGTGGCACTTGGCTGAAATGGGCAGATGCTTGGAATTTGACCTGGTGGGGTATGTGCTAGTTCCACCCTTCCTCTGTGACTTGGCTCTGCTCTGAAGCCATGAGCTTTTTTCTCTAGCTCCAGTGCTGTCATATGTTTCTGCCATCTCCAGCCACCCACCTGTAACTGGGCTGTGACTTTTTGAAACTGAGCTAAAATAAATCTTTCCTCCTCAAAGTTGTGGATGTCAATCAAGTATTCTGTCCCAGTAATGAGGAAGTAATTAAGACAGAAATTGGTACTCAGAGTGGGGGGAAATTGGCACCCAGAGTGGAATTGTTGTGACTTTATCTGACAATATGATTTGGAACCCCTTAAAACTGGTTTGCGAGAGGAATTTGGAAAGGATTGAGGATGCTTGCTGGAGAAGTCTTGGAGTGCTCTCAGCCAAGCCTGATGGAAGATTCTAGTTGGAACTCAGAAGACCAGAATGATAATAGAAGTGTGGATTGAAAAGGCTGGGCTCAAGAAGTTTTAGATGAAAAGGAGAATTGTATTGACAAGTGGTCTAAAAACCATGCATGCTACACTCTGTAAGAAAGATTGTCAGCATTTTGCTCTTGTCCAGATACTTTGCCTGAAAACTGAGATTAAGGGCCGCTAACTACTTAATCTGGTGGAAAAAAGGCAGAAATAATAGCAGAGAAAATTGATATAAAAAGTTCACTGTTTTGCAAAACTGAAAAGGCCTATGGTGGCAGAACAAATGAACACAGAGAAATTAGAGATTAACATTAAAAAGAAGCCAGAAACTTACAATGAGGAATGTAGGAAAGATGCCTTGATGGCATCTGAAAAGCCAACAAGACTCCAACTTTTATGAATTAAGGGGTGGAGAGAAAAAAGTTTTGCTCTGAAAAATATATCCCAGGATATCCTGTAGGACCAAAAAAAAAAAAAAAAAAAAAAAAAGGGTTGTTTAACTATCTAAGAGGCCTTAACAGTAATAATTATCTAAGGGGGGTGGGCAGGCTGCTGCTCAAGCCAGCGACAGACTTTGGTGATGTCCACATAGTCTTGGTGTTACAGGTTCACAGAGTATAAGATTGTGGGTCCATGGAGGCTTTTCACCCAGATTTCAGAGAATAGCCTTGGGCGCTAGAGAGAGTGCCCTAGAAGGACAGTGTGTGATGGTGTTTTTAAAAAAGCCCTAATGTGCAGTAGAGACCACAAAAATTTGGAAAAGCCAGGAAAATGTATCTCATCTGAAAAAAAGGTGCTTGTTGTGAGCAGATCCAGTCCAAAATAAAAAAGATGAAAGTTGGCAGCTGGTGGCAGTGCGGTGGGGGTGGGGCACCCAAGCAATTGGGAGTCCACATCTCACCACATTTTACCTTGGGTGCTGGATAGGTAGGTGCAGGATTTAACCCTGTCCTGCCAGGTTTAAAATCTGTATTGGTCCAATTGCCTTTTAGGCTTCTATTCTACCTTGTAAATGAAAATATCCTGTGCCATTGTATGTTAAAAGTGCGTAACTCCTTAGTTTTCACTGGAGCTAGCAGTTTAGCTTGTGTCTCAGAGGAGACTTGTTAGATTTGGACTTTCAACAGTGTTAAAACTGTTAAGACTTTGACAACTCTTAACAAAAGACTTTAATACATTTTACATAAGGAGGTAAACATGAATGTTTTTGGGTCTAGGGTTGAAATGTTGTGGTTTGGATCTGGATTGTCTCCCAGTCTCCCCATGATTACCTCATGAACCTATGGATACTGTACTGTTGGGAGGTGAGACCTGGTGAAAAGGGGCGGATGCTTGGTACTTGTCCTGGAGAGGTGTGTGCTGGCTCTGTCCTTCCTCCTAACTTGGCTGTGTTCTGCTATGCTGTGAGCTCCTATCTCTGGCTCCAGCCGCACCGTATGCTTCTACTGTTTCTAGGATCCCACCCATAAATGGACTGTGACCTTCTAAAATTGTGAGCAAAAATAAATCTTTCCTTTCTAAAGTTGTGGATGTTGGGTATTCTGTCCCAGCGATAAAAAAAAAGTAACTAGAACAATCTCCTTCGCAGAAAGAGCTAGAGTCATGCCCGTAGCAGTGAGGAGAATCTTTACTACAAATGCCAGACTTTCTACTTGAAGATGCCTTCTGGTCGAGGATATGGGTTTATGTGGGATAAATGCAGAACACCAGAAAGATCCAGAGGCCTAGTTCATGTTTGTAAGTCCTGTAGGGGCCAAGGAAGAGCATTAGACACCTAGTCACCCATAAGTATGCACTATGTTTTTCTAAAGCAAGGCCTTGATTTATTTATTTATGCATTTTCTAGAAATATGATACATCATACATTAGGAACAGGGTTTTTTTTAAAAGCTATTTTGGAGAAACGTAATAAATGAGCAGTAAAGATAAGGAAAAAGGACAAAATGAGACTAAGCAAGGATACTACCCTCCAGAAGCCAGGGAAAGAAGCGAAGGCGGGCTTAGCATAGGGCTGCGCCGTAATTCCGCGCACTATAGTGTGCTGTCCCCTCCTCTATCTTCCAAGACTGTTTTGTTGTATTCCCTGAAAAAAAAGTGACCTGAAAGAAGAAAAGTGTCCACGAATAGTGAACAGAGAGGTTCAAGATTAGCCTTGCTGCTTGATTGCAACTTCTGAAAGAGTCCTTCCACCCCAGCCGCTCCCTGCCTTCCCCGGTGACAGTGTCCTCAGGGGAATCTTCTCACATCCACGCTTCGTCCACACAGGGCCTGGGATGTGTTCTCGCTGCTCACCTGTATCTGTAGGGCACTGTTGTCCAATCTGGCTGGGTGTCTTTCCGCTTTCCCACCAAGAGCTGCTGAAAGATAGAGCAGATGCTTTGTTCACTGTGTTTCGTTGATCACATGCATACAGTGAATAATAAAAGTACATGATGAATGTTTGCATTTATGATAGTACAAATTTTCTGTGAATCCCCCCAAAATAGCCCATTTCCCTTTGGATACACTCATCCCATCATGTTTGCTACCTTCTGAAGCAGTTCTGGGAGCCTCCTTCCTTGACTGTCTTTGGGAGACGTGAGAGAAAACGTGGTGGATGCTGCTTCTGTGTGCCATCCAGCAGAAAGGCAGGCTTGTGGAGACATTGCCTGTGCCCTCATCCACCTGACTTTCCCTGAAGTCAAAATGACCAGGAAAGGGAGATGTTTTGAGTTGATAATGAACATCAAGGCAGCCACAACAGCGCAACTAAAGACACTCAGAAGAGCTTCTGAATGTGACAAAAGAGGTAAGTGTGTTCAAATTGAGGCCGACTGCTTTGGAGAAGGGTTACTGCAGGTTCTTTTAATAGAGAGCATAAAACATTTGTAAACAGGAATTGTATTTAGCTGCAGTTTTACCGCATGCAGCCCTGGCAGAGGCAAGGCAAAGATCGCAGTGACAACAGGATCAGTCCCTCTGGTCCCAGGGGATGAAGGCCGACATCTCAGGTGTCACTTGCAGAGCACCAGTGAGCAGATGAATGAAAAGAGCAAGAAGACCAACAGGGAAAGGCCGGGCTGGGAAGTGTGAGCTGAGCTGTGCCCGGTGCCCCAAGTTTACTTGGGTGGGCTCAGTGCTCCTCCAGCCCCACTGTGGGGGAACAGTCTCACCCCACTGGCCCTACCAGCTCTGGCCTCAGATTTTGATTCCAGATGGAGAGCATGTTTCAGTGCCCACAAATCTAGGATATTATGTTCAACAAGTGACCTCTTTAGCTGAGAAAAGTGTAAAACTAGACTATAAATGTATTTGGTATATTCTAAGAATACTAGTCTCATGAGGCTGGTATCTTGAGAACTAGCTAATAATGCATGGGATCCAAGTCTTTCCAGTCAACATGGAGAGACTCTTCCTGCTGTGGAGTGTCCAGTCCATTTGGTCTTGTTTTGTTGTTGTGGTGGTGGTGGTGCTGAGCATTGAACCTACAGCCTTTGCAGTGACCTATAACCCCAGTCACTTTTTATATTTTATGTTGTGTCAGGGTCTCACTAAGTTGCTAAGTTTCTTAATCTGTGCTCAAACTTATGATCCTCCAGCCTTAGCCTCCAAGAGTACTAGAATTACAAGCATGCACTACCATGTTCAGCACCCATGAAGCTTTTAAGACTCACAGAATATTAGATCTAGAAGAATCTTAGCAATTACCTAAGTCTCACCCAATAAATTAACTAACGGGACAGAGAGGTCAAGACCTACCTAAGGACATAGCTATTTGTGAAAACACAGCAGGGATGGGTGAAGCCGGCCGACCACCTGGAACTGAGTCCTAGGGCCACTTGTATCCCATTAGCAGAACGAGGCCAGAAGTGCCTGTCTCATCAGACAGCCTTGCTGCTTTTTACCACAGCCTGCTGACTCTGCATGAAGCAAGTATGGTAATCATCATTCCTGAGACATAGAAGGCAGCGAGAAGGACATTCACCGGTCTCCTCGGCTGCTCAGAGGCATTTCTTACAGTGCAATCACATTCAGTTTAAAAACTGGCCTTAACTGTATCGACAACCAAAAGGAATGATGGTTCCCTTATTAAATACCAGTTTTGCTTTCTGCCTCCAAACTTGGGCCCTTATGACAAAGGTAACCTTCTAGACCTTTATGAGAAGAAACTTCAGTTTTAGACAAATACTGGCTTCCTCTCCCTTTCTCTCTTCCTGGGCTGGACTCTGTATTCCAGAGAGGAGGAGAGACTGCAGGGGAGGGGCTCATAGTTCACATTCCAGGAGCAGATTTCTCAGCTCACCTCTGCCTTCCTGGGGGACCCCCACTGCCTCGGCCTCCAGGGGTTCATTCTGCTCTGGAGGAGCCACTTTCGGAGCTCACAGAATCAGACTTAAGTGGCAGCTGTTGTGAGTGGTGGAGCCACAGCAGCCGCCTCACTTAGGAGCTTCAGTTCTTCCTTAACTCCCCCCTACTGTGTGGCTTCTTGCTGATCTTTCCTGTCTTTTCCTTACAAGCTGTTGTTTTTTCCTGGGCACTCAGGGCATTGTCCTCTTGGGTGATAACAGAAATAAATTAAGGGGAGAGAAAAGGGTCTGAGTTTAAATTTAAAGCAAGGAAACCATTAATTCCCACAAAATGGTGATTGGGCATGATGTGTTGATTATAATGAAGGTTACAAGCTTGTATCAGATACAGTACTCCCTCATAAAAACAGAGTGTAGGGCTGACGGTGTGGCTCAGTATTTAGAGGGCTTTCCTAGGAAGCACAAGGCCCCCAGTTTGATTCCCCAGCACCATGTAATAGCTGGGGGCATGTGACACATGCCTGTAATCCCAGCACCTGGGAGGCTGGGACAGGAAGATTGCTATGAGTTTGAGGTCGAATTGGGCTATAGTGAGTTCAAGACCAGCCTGCGCTACAGAGCAAGACCCTTTCTCAAAAAACAAAAACAAATCAAAAAGCAAAAAAACCCAACCAAAAAAAAAAAAAAAAAAAAACCCAAACCAAGTCACAAAAAAACAGAGCCCTTCTGGTTTTGACTGAGAGTTAAGAGGTATACTTGTAGGAAGAGATGTATAGCACTCTGAGAGCCTCTGCTATCTCTATACTACTTGTTCCAAAGTAAGTATGTTGTGGTTAGGATCTGGAGTGTCCCCCAAAATCTCATGTATTTTAATGTTATGGATTGTCTGTGGAGCCATGTAATGTTGGTAGATTGGGGTCTGGCCTGGAGGGGTGGATTGCAGTTGTTGGGATTGGGGGCATGTGAGTTAAGACTAAAGGCGTGTGAGTTAAGACTAAGGGTGTGTGGTGGCCACACCTTCTATACCAGGATGCAGGAGAGACTAAGACTGGGACTTGGACTAGTCTCGATTAGTCTCACTTGCCTGCCTGTGTGTGATGCCCTGAGAAGCTGCCTCCATCTCTCTCTCTCTGCCATGTACTTCAACTGTTGCTGGCCACCCCTGAATGGACTGTGACCATCTGAAACTGTAAGCTACCATAAACCTTTCCTTTCCTAAATTTGTGCGTGTCAGGTATTGAGTCACAGCAATGAAAAAGTAACTAAGACCAAGTCCGAGTACGATGGTGAACAAGGAGACGAGCTGAGCTAGAGATGGAAGGGGGGCACTAAATAACTGGTTCACATCATAAAGATAGCTTATTCCCATCTCAATTTCTTTTTCAGTTCTTTTGATTACTTAAAAAAGGAAGTTCCAGATTTGTACTAAAATATCTTAAGTTCATCTCTCTAGCAGCGTCATGTTTTCCTTTTCCTTTTCTGTGGTACCAGGAACAAACCCAGGGTCGCATGTAAGGTAGGCAAGTTAATGTGATGGGACAGGATCCTGCGAAGTTGACCACGCTCACCTTGAACTTGAGATTTTCTTGCCTCAGTGTCCTGAGTAGCTGAGTTTATAGGTGTGTATCACTGTGCCGGCCTCCCTAATGCCTTCTAACCTTAATAAAATCCCAAAGAGATAGGACTCTGGTTCAGAGTATTTGACATCGATAGTGTCCAGCTGTAATTTAATAGCATTATTCATTTTTGTGTTATTTTATAGACCACACTTTGTGATAAGATTTTTCAGTTTATGATAGCAGCGATATAATTGGCTCCTTACTAAATATGTTAGTTTACATTACTGCAGTAAGTTACTATGGCTCGGCAGCTTAAGTAACGAGACAGCTGTCTCTCACAGATCTAGAGGGTGGAAGTCTGGGATCAGAGCCCTGCAGGGTCAGTCTCTTGGTGAAGACCCTGTCCCTGATGTACAGGCTGCTGTCATCTTGCAGTGTCCCCAGAAGTGGAAAGACAGTGTGCCACTTCTGGCCTCTTATGGAGGCACCGATCTTATTGTAAGGGCTCCAACTTCATGACCTACCCATGTCTCCGGTGCCCATCAGAACTTATGATTTCAACATATACATAAGATTTTTGTTCATCACAATAAATAAATTCATTGTATTTTAAAAGACAATTTAATTTCAAACAGGAAGTGAATAACAAGATATAAAATATGGCCAAATCACAAGGGATATGCACATATCTATAAAATAGTTTAGAAGAGTCAAATGAGGGCTATATATTTAGATGCAAGTAGAATTTCAAGGAATGAATGAACACTGGGGGCTGAGCGGTCAGGAAGAAATTCTTCCAGGAGGCGAGTTTCAAGGGGGCATATGGGTATGTGCGAAGTGTGGGAGAGCCAGGAAATAGTGGGTGCTGGAGACACTAGTGGCAGTCTGTTGAACCAAATTAGCAAGCGGTGTATGTCCAGGGCTCATGGTTGGAAGAGAGTTTCAGAGTTACATGGTGAACAGATCCTGTGCTTCCTCCCCCCCCACCCCCACGTTTTCACTGAGAGGTCATTGTTTGTTCACATGCAACTTTAAGAACCCATAGAGATCTCATATGTATGCCATCCACTTTCTCCAAATAATACTACTATGTTCCTCAAGTGATGATGCCTGTACAACTATGGTTCGACAGCACAACCAGGTATCACATGTACTCATTTGTGTGTATTTGGTTCTATACAATTTTGTCTCACACAGCCAAAAATAAACACACAAAAGTTTTACCAGAAGAATCTCTTATTCATCTTTTAAAGTCACAATCACCTTCCTTTTCTCTTTCCTGATTCATGGCAGCTACTAGCAATTACAATTTATGCGGGGCCGTAACTTAGTGCAAAGGCCCAGTGTTCAATCTCTAGCATTGAGGCAAACACACGGTCATATAAATGGACTCATACAGTATATAACCTTTGAGTTCTGGTTCTTTCCCCCTCTCATTGTTAAATTTCATCTCAGTTGTTGCTTTTACCAAAAGTTTTTTCATTTTTAAAAACTGCTGAGTAGTGGTCTATGCTATGGATATACCACAATGAAGCTATTCAACCACTGCTAATAATTTGGGGAGCTTCCAGTTCTGAGCTAATGTGGACAGAAAGGCAGGTTTTTGTGTAAAAAAATTTTAATTTCTCTGGGATTTATCCAACTGTGCCTTAGCTGTGTCATATGGTAAGTTTGGCATGTTTGGTTTCATAAGAAACTGCTATACTCGTCTTCTGGAGTGGCCATGCCACTTCACGTCACTACCAGCAATTTCTCAAAATGCATGCCAGCATTTGGTCATGTTATGTAGTCATGATACGATGATGTAATTGGATATTAGTCGCTCTGATACAATATCTTAAGTAGTGATATCTCACTATTCATTTAATTTTTATTTCTCTGTTAGCTAATAATACTTTCGTGTGTTTATTTATTGGCTATATACCCATTATGGTGAAGTATCTGCTGGTATCCTTTGCCCATTAGCTAATTAGACTGTTTATGCTTTTATTGTTGTTATTAGAGTTCATTACATGTTCTAGATATAACTCCTTTGTTGAATATATGATTTGCAACTATTCTCTTAACAAGGTTTTCACAGAGAAAACATTTAATGCTGATGAGATCCAGTTTATTAATTTTTTTCTTATGAGTTGTGCTTTTGGTGTCAAGTCTAAGAATTCTTCATTTAACTCTGTCTTCTGAGGATTTTCTTCTGTTTTTACCTAGAAGTTTTGCAGTTTTTTTACATTTTACTTTTAGGTTCATGATATATTTTGAGTTAATTTTTGCATAAATATAATCTTAGACAAAGATTCTTCTATTTTTATATTCTCATTGGTTTGTTATTTAGAAATATTTGTTTACTTCAAGGCACAGTTTGTTGGAATGTCTGTCATTTCTTCATGCACTTGTTCTGACATTTTTACCAAAATTCAGCTGGGTGTATGCATGTGGACTTTTTGCTTTTGCAATCACACTTTGCTGATTTTTCCTGTCACTTGAGAGCAACGTCTGCAAAAGCAGAAGTTAGGGGAACTTTTCACTCAAATAAACCATATAACTAGTATAAAATATTATGTGATGGTAAAATATTTTATAATTTAGAGAAGACTCATTACACATTCATGAATCATTCCCATGGCCTGTGGTCTTTAGAAAAACAGGAGATTTGGCTCATATCCTACCAAAATGTTTCCATTTACATAAATAGAAACATGTGGGAAAGAGTGCCAATATTTTTATTGCCCTGGGGCCAATATACAGTTGCTTACGCTTGACTTGAGACCTTTAAAAAGACAAGTAAAATAATTGGCCTCCGCCAGGATCTCTTTTGCCAGGCCCTTGGTATAAGCATGTGACCAACTGAGATTTAGGAGCCTGTTCACATACAAAAAACAATGGAAATCTGAAGAAAACTAGCTGATCCCTTTTAAGGGCACACCAAAGTCAGCTCACTCAAGTTATTCACACTCAGACTTCAGGTGCTGTGAACCTAGCTTTGACTCCTCCAGCTTTGAAATATGCATCTCTACAAACCTGCTTGCGCAGACATCCCCAGCCCTAAATTGAGTCTGCCCAAATCCAGCGAATCAGCTCTGAAAGGCAGAAGGCACCTAGCAGTGACCAAGACTCAGCCTCAGGCAACCTGCCGGCCTGTCAGGCCCAGCGAAGCTGCAGAACGAAAATATCTGGAGAAGTTTTTACACGTCCATGGAATTTTGCCACAGGAAACGACCAAGGCAAAGACAGGCATGGCATACAGGTACTGTTGATGACAGTGACGTACAACTGGGATGTTATACCGAAGTTGGATGCTATTGCAATTGAGAGATAAGGCATGAAATAGCAAACAAGATGTTGTAAGGGCAAGAAAAATAGATGCGCTGAGCCTTCTTTTAGAGTTGTCTTATTTCTTTTAGCTCTAAGGATTACATAAAAGGTAACCAGGTTCTCTTGGGGAAGGTCCTGACCATGTACTGCCCATGGAAATATCCCTGGCTCTGAGAAGGTGACCTAGGAGGTCAAAATGAAGAATGGGGTTCCATTCCTCTTTAGGCAATTTATAAGTTGAGTAGACATTTTTTTTTAAGTGCTGCCTGGTCTACAAGTCTGTTATTTTTTTTTTCCCAAGGCTGAATCATGTGGTCTGTGCTAATAGCTAATAAAGTAGTTCAAGTTCTTCATGAAATGACAGCACTTTTTATCAGTGAAGCCCAAGATAGATTACTGGGTTGTGTGCTAGCCTTCTACTACCATTATTTATTCTGTGAAAGATTAAGGACAGGAAGAAATTTTTTTCCTGGTATGGGGTAGGATGTGTAATCTTTATAAATTGCTCAGAGATGAGAAGTATCATTCTTTTTTGAGAACAAATACTGTCCCAGCGTTTGGTAAGATACACTTTTGCTAAGCTAAGTCTCTCAGCAGCATCTGCACAAGCATTTCCTTCACTGGCACCTAAAGTTTTGAACATCCTGGAAGCTAAGTAAAAACCGTTTATAAGAGCAAGGGTACTGAGCACAGCAAATGTAGTTTAGCTTTTGTAAAGAATGTTTGTTGTAGCTAAAATCAAAACTTGTCCTTCACAGGATGAGATTGGTTTTCGTGTACAAGATGTTTCCAGTGACTTCAGTTTTCTATAATACACAGGTCTATTTCAGAATAGTAGCTACTGCTCTAATTTATCAGCTAATTTTATTAATAAAGCAATTTGCAATGGCATGACTCCTCTCTGGAGGGCAAAGTACTTTATACAGACTCCTTATGTAATCAAGGTCTTGTGCAGAGAGGAATGAACTTTTGTAGATTCACAGGGAGCCTTGGGTAGCCTACCATCATGCTTTAGAAGCAGAGCTGAAGAAAACCCTACCACTTTCCCCAGAGAACTCAGGCTGCCCACACCAGGGCAGCGGAGGCGCCAGGCTATACCCGCACCTATCTCCTTTCCTGCCTTGCGGTAGGCGGGAGCCTTCTCCCCTGGCCTTTCCATGTCACTTTCTCTGGCCCTCATGGGTGGTAGTGAGGTTGGTATGTGGATGTGGATCAGATGAAGAAGAAAATGTGTTGCTGCTTAAATAAAAATGATCATTTCCATGTCTTCATCATGGGGTAGGCAATACTGCTGTGAATTCTTGCATAAAACTTCAGAGGGCATGTTGCCTCCGTCAAAAGCCCCAGATCTAACATCACTTCTCTGTCTTGTCCTGGGTGCTTATATTTAGACCTAAATATAATCCAGAGCTGTGCTTTTTTTTTAAAGGATTATGGATTACAGGAACACTATCTTTAAATAAGTGAAAGCAACTCTGCTTTAGTTGAAGTCGGGGCCCCGAGCCCACCTGCTTGGGATGGGGGGCAGTCAGCCTGCGCCTGCTCCCGAGTCTCCTCTATGGGCGCCATTCACTCTGTGGTTCAGGAGTATAGGCGTGGGGCGTCTCGTCTAATGCTTTGGTGCGTAACACTCTGTGAGCTGAGCATGTCAAATTCTGCTCAAGGAAGCAGGGTCTCGGATGAGCGTATGTGCTGCTAGGTCACACTCTAGTAAGAGATTTAGCTGTTTGTTACCTTTAAATCAGAGCTTTAGGAGAAAAAGGCACACTTAATTGATGAATGGACACCAGAAATAGCCAAGGTTTTGAATTAGGATGAATTTGCTGTGCTATGACGCATCTTCGTTCATTCTTTAATTGTTCCCTCCTTGGATTTTCCTCGTATGTTGCTAATTCTTTTTTTTAAGACACTTATTCATTACCCACGATTAAGGCATTCTAAGGCATGTGGGAAGGGTGATTAGGAAAGAGGACTAAGACGTCTCTGGCTCCTCCTCAGCTTGACTTCTGACCTTGATTTGGTACAAACACATGTGGCTTTCGTATTATTCTTTCTTCTGACATTCCCCCCACCACCACGTGCAGAAAGGGGAGGGCGAAGAGACCATGGCTACACTAATTGACCTCTTTCAGCCTTGTCTTTTCTGTGTTCTTTTTGAAGAATATTATTTCACATGTAGTGGAAAGAGAATGAATTGTAGGGCTGAGCAGACAAGAATTCAAGTCTCAGCTCTGCTGGTTTTAGAACTGTGACATCAGTGCCACCATGACAGACAACGCCTAGCACACAGTCGGTGCTCACTAACTGTAGGTTTTCTTCACACTTCTTCTGTAGCATCTCTCCACCAGAATAAGGGTGGTGGGAGATAAAAGCTCCTTACTGGAAAAATATAAATTGATAACAGATTATTCTCAGATGAGAAAAAAAAGAATAAAACAACCTGCTGTAATTCACAGCCTGCAGGCTTTCATGCTGAGCTGCAGAAGTCTGTGGTCTGGAAGAGCTGGTTGAGCTGCTTTCTCTTCCTAATTTGGTCAAATGCCATTGCAGCCTTCAGCCCAATACCAGCTGCTTGGGTCCCTCGATCATCTGTGAGAGAGCATTGTGTTGTGTTTCCATGGAGACTTGGTTTTATTTCTAACTAAGGTTGACCAGGAGAGGGGAAAAAATTAGCAAATATGTAAACACATGTATCAAATGAAAAGAAGCTGAAGAAATTGTTTGAGAATAGTGCAAAATGTGCCAACTTAGTGCACAGAACCTTCTGTTGATTTAGAATTTTCAGCAAAAATAGAAGTTTTAAAATTCATTTTATTAGTGAGTATAAAATAGGTACCCAAGAGGGTTTTTTAGTCATTTCAAAGAAGCTGCAAGTTAATTGTCTCTGTTACATAGCGTCGTACTCTGAGCCAAACAGTAAACACCCACCTGAGTCAAGGTTAAAGTACACTGAGGGGTAGTTTTATGAGCAAAGCACACACACACACACACACACACACACTCACTCTCTCTCTCTCTCTCACTCACTCTATATTGAGACCGGAGACATAGGAAACATCTAGCTTTGGAGCAATCTTACAGTACCAGCTTTGGCAGGAGGAATGCCAATAGATGTAAAACAAAGTCCTAATCCATGGGCCAGCAAGCTTTTCTGTCAAACGCTAGATAATCTCACTTTAGTGAGAATGGCCTACATTAAGAACTTGTAAAACAATTGTTGACGAGACTACAGAAAAAAGGGAATACTTTACACTGTTGGTGCAACTGCAATCTGGTTCAATCATTAAGGAAAGCATTCTGGAGACTCCTTAGGAAGCTAAGTTTAGAAACCCCATTTGATCCAGCTACAGGTCTAAGAGAAATAAAGTCAGTCTATCATAAAGACACATGCATATCCATGTTTATAGCAGCACAATTTATAATAGCTAAATCCTGGAAACAAAGTACTTGTCCATCAACAGAGGAGTGGATGAAGAGGATGTGATAACTATACACATTGAAATACTATGCAGTCACAAAGACAGATGCAAAATATTTGAAAGAAAATGGGCCACTGTAGGTCAGTGACGCTCATTAAAATGGACCAAAAGACTGATGACTATCGATGGGTGTCCCTTGTGTGAAATTCACAAAAATAATTACATAAAGAGATCCCGACATGAGATAGAGAGTAGGAAAAAGGGTGGTGGACTGCTAGGAAGAAGCCGAATCTCTGAGAGTGGGGTGGGGGGATGTAGTGAAAGGGTAAGAGGGAGGGAAAAAGTGGCCCAAAGTGGTATAGATGGGCACTGTCTCCCTAAGCTGTATGTTTTCAATGTGGTATTGATTCTGCAGCTCATGCAGAATGAATAAATGAGTAAACAAAATACCTTAGAAAAGCTGTGTAGTAAATACTGCAGGCTTGAGGGCCACATTTGCCTTTGTCACTACTGCTGAGCTGTGCTGGGGTGAAAGTAGCCAATGACAGTACACAAGTGAGTAGGCGTGTCTACGCTGCAATATATCTATAGACCTTGAAATTTGAATTTCATAGAGCTTTTGCACATCACAGATCTCTCCCTTTCCTCCCAAATCATAAAAAAAGGAAAACTTAAAAACCATGCGGCAGTGGGCCATCCAAAAGCAGATGGCGTCTGGATTTGGCCAGGGGCTTTGTTTTCTGACCCTGGTTACAGAATGAAGTTTGCGGTTGTTTTTTTGTTTGTTTATGTTCAAGCCTCTTTGTTTCCACAAGTGTTTAAGGAGCCACATGCATATAATTCATAGTGACAAAAGTAAATAAAAACTATGAAGAACAAAATGAGGCAAGAAATGCTAAAAGAAGAGGGAGACAGGGCCAGGGCAGAGGGGACACGCTGTGGACAGGCTGGTGTCGTTGTAAGGGGTCGGACAGGATTTGGTCCTGCGTGTTCCAGCAACGCTGAACCCTGCCCAGGAAAGAATGAAGCCTTCACACACGACGGGGCCTTGTGGGAGGGGTGAGCTGGGAGCTGCACAGTTCAGTGCCTCTTCCTGACCTGGAGATCCAAGGAGCTTCTCCTGTGGGTCTTCATTATGTAATAACTAAGATCCTCAATAACATCCAGAGAGCAAACACCCACAAGGCTCTGGGGGTCTCTTTTTCTAAGCCCCTAATATGACAAGGTGGGATAACATCAGACAGTAAGTCAGTAAAGACAAGTGGATTGGTAATAGAAGGAATGGCATAACTTTAATCGAGACTATATTGGAAAATTTGAGTTATTTTATTTATTTATTTTTGAGACAGACTCTTGCTCTGTAGCCCAGGCTGGTCCTGAACTCACAGCAATCCTCTTGCCTCAGCTTCCTGAGTGCCGGGATGACAGACATGCATCACAATGCCCAACCGACTTTACGTGGTGCTAGAGAGTCGAACCCAGGGCCCTAAGCTTGCAAGGCAAGCACTTTAACTGCTGTGCCATTCCTCCAGACCTGAGTTTATTTATAATTTAAAAGCTGTCCAACAGTGATGATTCCGGTCTCTCTCTGTGTGTATATACAGATGACATTGTATATATATATATATATATATATATATATATATATATATATATATAGGATATGTATTATATATAAGTGAATTTATATGTGAACAATAACGTTAAATATAAAATATAATTGTCTGTGTTCATGGAATGAAACAGCTGTTTCTCAAAAATAAAAAACCGTGCCGCTTGCCAATCAAGAATAAAGTTTTCCTATAGCCTTGAGCAAAAGGTAGGGAGGGGCAATGAAGTAGGAGAGTTGGGGATATCTTGAGATTACTTACGTGGGACAGATCTTGGAGATGGCCAATGGTAATTTCTGGTCTTATACCTGACAGAAATTGAGGCTCAAGACATTGAGAGATCTGAAATTGTACTTTGACCTAGTTAAAGAGCTAAGACTAGAACCTCTTTCCCTTGGGCCCCAGTTTGATGTTCTTTCTATATTTATCCCCAGCTTTGTCTTCGTCAGGCCTCTTCTTGTTTCTCTGCTCTCTGCACCCTGTTTGAGTCCTGCTGCTCCACACACAGATCCTGCACCCTGTGCCCTGACCCCTCTACTCAGATCTCTTTCCCTGTACTCAGATCTCAGATGTCTTGCTCTGTGGTCCAGGCTGGTCCTGAACTCACTATGTAGCCCAGACTGGCTTTGAACTCACGGCAATCCTCCTGCCTCAGCCTCCCAAGTGCTGGGATTATAAGCATGTACCGCCACACTCAGCATTATGTAGTGCTGGGGAATCAAAGTTAGGGCCTTGCACCCGCAAGGCAAGTGCTTTAACCACTGTGCCATTTCTCCATCAGGATTAGCAATTCTAATATTTAGTCATCCTGAAATACACTTGCTCTTTCAAAGTGCTCAGTATGTGTGTGCTTCTTAGCTGTGGTGTAGTTAATTAGAAGTTGTGGACCAGGAAAAAGTACACCAAAGAGAAGTAGGACCTTTCTTTCCTCACTGACAGTGCTCTAGACTCCTCTATTTTCCTTTGCCTTAGGAGTTAAGTTTTATTATATTGCTGAGCCTCAGCCTTATCTGTAAGATGGGCCTCATTCAGTTTAGATGGTGATGCAAGAACCACATGCCACATACACGGAAATGTTTGGCTCACTACCTTTCAGTGTAGGAGCATATGAATTCTCTCGCTTCAACCTCCTTTATGACTCGAACTAGAAATCTGCACTTCCGACATCTTTAGACTTGAGAGGAAAAGTGGGTAATCACCTAAAATAATAGAGGGACAGAAAATCAACATATATGAATCGAATCTTGCAGAACCTTGTCTCTGTTCGGTCCTCATTAGATTTTACAAGTTTCTTGCGTCTCCATTGGAAATAGATCCTGCAGATCGACTGAGGAAGGCTGTTTGTGTGTATTTGGCGCAGGATCTTGCTCTGTGGCCCAGGCTGGCTTTGAACTCACGGCCTCAGGCTCCCAAGTGCTGGGATCACAGGCTGGTGCCAGGATGCTCAGCTATTGTTATTTTTCTTCCCGCCTTACCTGCGGGCTCCCACTTAGTCAAAATGGCTTCATGACATGCTGGGCTAAATTACTGTCCAGACAGGAGAATATGAAGATGTGCTTTCTCAAACTCCGCTCTTCCGGCATCTCATCTTATTTCTGACATATGAAGATGTGCAACAGAATGAAATTGAAAGGGCCGAAGCTCCCACCAGCTCACAGTCCCTGTCCCGTCAGCCACCCCAGCACCTCGTTAGACTGGACACACACGGGCGCAGAGGCTTCTGCTGCCCAGAAGCTGAGTTTGCTGAGGGGCAGCTGCACTGGCCTGCACTGCCAGACAGTAGACCAAGAAGGAGCGAGGACGTGGGCCAGGCCTGTGACGCACAGGAGGCGGGAAGGGACTTCTGGGGTAGCGCTGGTGGAAGGCTTGCGTCACACACATTGTCCAACAAGCTGGAGGCCAGGGCAGGGCTTGCGGAGAGGGGAGGGAATCTGAAGGAAATTGCACTCACCTAATGGCTCTTCTCAGCGATATCGGGGAAACGAAGGCTTTGCTGAATGGCCAATTTTCACTGATCTTATAGTGAACATTCCAAAGATAAGTCTGAACGATTTTTTACTCCGAGCACCTTTTTTGGGCTGTTATCCTGAGAACATGGCATCCCCGAAGAAGGATTTAGACTGGCTTTCTCTCCCCACCCCCCTTCTACTCCTCCTCCTGATCCGCTGCTTGGTTTCCTTATCTGTAAAATGGAAGTAACCCCTCCTCACCGGATAATACCACCCGTGCCGGGAGACAGAGCAGACCCCCAGGAAGGATGATTCTGCTTTTAGTAATATCACACGGCTGATACCGCGTGGAAGTTGAACAGTGTTTTTGTTCCTAAATTGAAGTCAGTGTCATCCTTTCAGCTGTGTCCCCTAAAATATCCTTTTACCCTACATTCCTGTGGCTTGTTCTTTTCAGGGAATGGTTGGCATACTTGCACCTGCTTGAAAAGTAGCCATGGCCATGGCTGCAAATCAGTAGCCTGTGGAAAATGCTACGAGCGCAGGGGGTTATATTACAAAGTGCCTACTCGATTAATTTTAGACTGGCCTCATTTTGGTCAGGCACAGGGCTGCACTGATTTTCTCGGAGCCCTCTGGCTGCAGTCCTCCTGCGTCCACGTTTCTGAGGCATGCAGATGACAGGGGCTGGCTCAGAACCTGTGTGATGGCTGCGAGGCTGAGAGGCTGCGGGCTAGGGCGGGAGTGACAGGAGCTGTCAGGACAACAGGCCGTGTGTATTTCCTACTGAGCAGAATGGAAGTTTTAAAATAATAAGTACATTTTCACAGTATCGGATGAAATAGAAAATGCTTTAGAATTTAAAACCATGAGCACTGCTTGAAACATTATTTTTGGGGTAGATACTCAATCTACTTTGAGATTTCTGCTGTGATCTTCCAGGGTATAAGCTGTTTATGCAGCATAATGAACACATCAGAAATTCAGAGCTCTAGAACAGCACTGAGACGCTTGAACCACCTTTCCTCGCATGGAAGTTATTGACAAGTTTTATCTGAGAACAATACGCAGTTTTGAAAGCTGATTTTCCTGACAAAGGAACAACCATGAGTCAAATATTTTTTCCACTAGAGAAACTATTCCCGAATTTCCCTGCGGTGCTTATGAGTGCCGCTAGGATGCGCTGTGTCATAATGAAAGGGATATTTTTTTCTGGACCAAAGCCAGCAGGAAGCTTTACCCAGACAATTCTACATTAGAACTTAAATTTGAACTTATAATAGAGTTCCTCTAGTTGCTACGGAGGACATTTTCTAGGAAAGAGAGGAAAATATAAGTTATGGTGGCATGTACTTGGGAGTCTGAGAGGCCCTGATACCATAGCAAGCATATGTTATATTAAATTCACTCAGATATTTTATAGTGCAAATTTTCTATGTATCAGAGTTTCCAAACATGCTGCACCTTCTTGCGCATGGCGGGTGGAGAAGAGAACAGCAGAGATCTCGTGCCGGTCGTCTCTCACAGGCTGCTCTGTTGGTGACTTTGCCCTGCTTCAGGTGCAGGCACCTTGTGAGGCAGGTAAGGCAGAGCAGATGGCACCCTGAGGAATCTGGGAGGCGGGGCTGCAGGCGCCGCTTGGCAGACGGCCAGCTCAAAGCCTCCCAGAGTTCTGGAGACCACGGCTGCAAGTCAGATCTGTTTTTTTGTGCCTACCATCGTTTTCTGGTGTCCCTCCCTTCCCCGGATCCAAGGAATTGAGCCCAGAGCCTTCACAGTGAGCTGCATCCTCAGCCTGTTTTGATTTTGATGTAGAGACAGGGGCTCACGAAGTTGCTCAAGCTGGGCTCATACTTGTGATTCTCCCGCCTCAGCTCGGAGAGTGCTGGGATTACAGGCCTGTGCTACCAGGCCTGCCTTGCGATCAGTATTGCAGGCTACCGCTCCATGACTGGTGTCTTTGGCCCTAGCGATCCTCTGCCTGGCCTTAGCTAGATGCCAACCTACTTTCCCTGAGATTTCAAATACAGCTACTTTGTAAACAGGGTTTTCTAAATATCACTACTCTCAAGGGATGAATCTCTGATAGGGAGTCCAGGAGGCAACAGAGGCGTTTTCAAACAAGCTGTCAAGTTCTTACAGCCAGTTTACTTAGGGGAAAAAAAATTTATTTGAAAATAATGTTAGAAAAAGTAGCAAGAATGTATAAAGAAAACCTGTAGCCTCTTTATCCTCTAACATATCCGAACATTTTGCGGCAACCTTGGCTCATACTTCCTGGAGCTCTCTCCCGGCACCCGCGTGTCCTTGTAAGTGTCCTGGGCACAGGCTGTCCGCCCGCAACGCTTTCCTCTTCAGGATTGCTAAGAGCGAGGACATTCTTGTAGGCACTCCTAACATATGCTTACCATCCCCATTCCGATTTTGCCAGCTAACATAACGCTCTTTGTGGCATTGTTTTAAATCTTGTGGTGCCGGACCTGGTGTTGGGTCGCATACTGTGTTTTGTTGGCCTGTCTCTGGAGCGGTTCAGGCCCAGTGAGCTGTACCAGGCGCGGGGAGGGGCGCTGCGAATGGCTGCGGGTCCGCCTCTGGTGGAGAGGGGGCGCTGTGGCGCAGCCGACGCGGCAGCGGGTCTCCCGGCTCCTACTGCCCTTTGGATCCAACACTTTTCCGCGGCCACCCAACCGGATCTGTCTCGCTTTCCCCTGGGGCTCGAGGTCCACAGCTGAGGTGGATCGCAAAGGCGTGACAGACGGACCCACACAAATCCAGCCATCGGGGTGCGTCTGCGGCACACACCCCCGGGGTGCGCGCTGGGGACGGGCGGGAGGCAGGCAGGGTGCGGGACGGTGGCGCCGGTGCGGCTCCCGGGCAGGTGCCGGGAGCTGCGGGGCCCCGCCGGGTCCTAGAGAGCGTCGGGGAGTCGCCTTGGAGACGCACCTGCTCCGTGGGAGACGAGGTTTTTTGAGGAGGGGATTTTGACCCAGTTGTCTTCAGTCATTTTCCCTCCAGGACATTTGTTCAGGTGGCACGAGGCGGAGGCGCGGCCAGCTGCGGCGCTAGCGGTGACGGTCGGCGGGGGGCCAGCGACCCGCCGCGGCCGGGGCTGCACAGCACACCGCGCGGGTGTGCGCTCAGAAGCGCGCCGGGGCCTTGGGCAGGAGTGGCGCTGGCTTCCTGACCTTTGTATGCACCTGGTACCGCTGTAGCTATGTCCCGAAGGTCAGCCCGCATCTAGGGTCTTTGTAAGATTCATTAACTTAGCACTTTTTCCTCTACCCGCCCGGTCCCTGCTTGCTTTATTTCTGCCTCGCGATGGAATCGAGTTCCACAGGGTAGGCATTGCATCTGTGTGGCTAACTGCTGTGTGCTCAGAATCTGACACCTACTGTAGAACTCAATAAGTACTTGCTGAATGCACGAATGAGTAAACAGAAATACAACAAGTAAGCCTTGGTTGTTCACTGGTAAGCAGTCAGCTTGATTACCAGGCACAGTAAGACCCTCCCCCTGCCTCCCCATCCACAGCCTTCCCACCTCTGGCTTCACAGCCTTCTTTACTGCCACCATCCAAGGTGTCTTTATTTGGGATGGGGGGAGGGCATTGTTCTCTCAGGAAGCGGGCCCTTGAGCCCTGGATTTGGGAGTTCTGTGAAGTTGCCGTGTCGTCCTTACATTGCCGCATTCTCTACTTCGTGTTTCTCTTTGGAGACCTGTTGCTTCACTTGTCATTTGATTACAGGCTTTTCATTGAATTTGGGGTAGTGACTTTTATGGGTTAACTTGGCTGGACACAGGGTGCCTGAGAGATTAAACTTTACACTGGGTAGTCTGTGAGGACGGAGAGATTAACAGTTAAATCAGTGGACTGTATGAGGAAGACCCTCCTCTCCACGGTGGTTGAGCCCCACTCAGGCAGTTGGCAGCCTGCGTAGAAAACAAAGTTGACCCAAGCCAGGGTGAAGGTAACTACAGCTGCCTGATTGAGCTGGGACATCAGTCTTCTCCTGCATTTAGACTCAAACTTCCACAGTAGCCTGTCCTAGTTTTTAGGCCTTTGGACTGAGACTGGAATTGTACTATTGGCTCGCTCACTGCAGATCTTGAAACTTCACAGCCTCCATAATAATTTGATCCATTTCTTTGTTATCTATCTATCTATCTATCTATCTATTCATCCATCTCCTCTTGATTGTGTTTCTCTGGAGAACCATGCCTAATGGAAATTTCTCACTGTGCTTTCCTCTAGAAAGTTCTCTGTGACATCACTGTCCAGTCTGATCCATTATGGGGTTCTGGGTTCTGGCTTACTTTGACCAGATAAAATAGCCCTTTTTTCATTTTTAGTCTTTCATTTTTTGAGACAGGGTCTTGCTCTGTCCTGGGTAGTCCTGAACTCACTATGGAGCGTAGGCTGGCTTTGAATTCACAGCAATCCTCTGCCTCAGCCTCCCAAGTATTGGGATTATAGGCATGCGCCGTCTCTCCTGGTTTGTGTGGTGCTGGGGAATCACATGCAGGGCCTGGTGCTTGCTAGGCGAGCACTCTGTTGTGTTAGTCCTCCAGCCTGGACAGTTGTATGTTTTACTTCGTGTTTTTATGCTTTCTTCTTGGGTGCAGTGCTTTCTGCATGTGGCTCTGGTGGATGTTAGCCTGATGCCTAAGGACCCACGTTACAGACCCCAGGCTTCCCCTTCACCCCTTCCTGTCACCAGCTCTTCTGTACGACTACTAATCATTCCTTTAAGTTTTTGGCACAGTATCTATATTTTACTGAACACTTGGCTATTTCCTTCCTTATAGATGCAAATTCACACTTTCTTTCCCCAGCCAGTCCTGAAGGCTTACCTTGGGTGATGCAGTCTCCATGCACACAGTTAACAGAGGCTAAGTTCCCTACTTTCTGGAGGATTTCACTCAAGTGCGAGTGAGGCGGGCAATAAACAAGTTAACCCTGAGACCGCTATGCTTAGCAAAATGGGTTAGATACATGAGGGCAAATATTGACTAGTGTTTTAAATATGATAAACCCAAAGTATAAATAAGTAAAAGAGCAAAATAAGAGTAATGGTAGGAAACAGGCAGGTAGGTTTTGTGGAGAGGAGAAGGGGATGTAGGGAAGCGGGGAGAAGAGGGTGGGAAGAGGAAAAGGAAGTAAGGACGATTAAGGTGCGGTATGGACAGGCACACACTCCCTGCGGTGACTGCGATCATTATGCATCACAAATACATCCTAATGAATACATTTGAGCAAATGAATAAAATATGTACTGCTTTAAATAAGATAAAACCTGGAGATACAGAGACCATAGGAAGATGGTTATGAGTGTCAAGGAATGGCTGCAATTTTAAGTGCGGTAGCCAGAGAAGACCCGAAGGGAGGGACCAGCTTGTGGAGAGAGAGGGCGGTAGACAGAGGGGACAGTATGGGAGGGAGAACTGTCCAGGAAGCCAAGGCGGCAAAGCAGGGTGAACCATGACGGAACAGCAGGAAACGACGTCAACAAGGTAAAGGGGACACTACAAGGTCAGGAGGTCTGCAGACTACCTTTGTTTCAGAGAGATTCAGTAGGAAACCTCACAGAACTTAGCAAAACAAAAGTATTTGTGGTTAAAGTAGCCACAAGACATACCCTAAAATTAACCCCAGGAAGGGGTGGTTAGGCATGGCATTCCTAGTTTCCCTTTCCTAAAAAAGTCCAGTGGATATTGCTTACTTCTTACAGCAACAATGTGTGACAATGCTTGTGGAAAACTGTCAGTCAGGGAAGTTAATCTAAATATCGGTGTCCAGAGATTTAATGAGACTTGGTCATGTGGTCATGATGTCTGCTTGTGTGACTGAACCTGGTCTTCAACTCCTCTGGAGGTGGTGCTGATACCATGAGGCCCAAGGTTCACAGCATAAATTAAATACTCATAGACCACCCAGCATGGCCTAAGGCCACCACATAAATAAAGACACCAGGTGTGATTAAAAATATAGTTAATGTTTAAACTAAAAAATATTGCAGGGGCTGGAGGCAGACCTCTGTGGTGAAAGTGCTTGCCTACAAGATCAAAGTCCTGGGTCTGATTCCTACAATACATAAGACAGGTGTGGTGGTGCATACCTGCACCTGGGAGGCTGAGGAAGGAGGGTTGTCGAGAGCTCTAGGGCAGCCTGGGCTACGTGGTGAGTTCCGGACCAGCCTGATCTACAGAGAGAGACCCTGTCTCAAAAATAAAATATGGCAGTAAAGACTACATTAATAATCCCTCTTACTTTGAACATACTTATCATACTTTGCATTTTCTGAAGTTCTGGAAGTTCTCGTTCACTAATGTTTTTAAATGTCCTGTATTGGCTGGCTCAATACCCTAAATCTATGTAAAACACTTACCTTTTATGGTCATTTTGACTTTGGAGAAGAGCCAGGAGTCCCACGGTGCCAGGCGTAGAGAATAAGGGGGGAAGGGGTGAGGACGCAGCATAACGTTTTTGTGAGCTGTTGCTTCTGTTGCTGATTCTGTTGAATGGCACTGGGCGGCAGCACTTACTGCGTAGTTTGGGTGATACCTCGTACTCAGGATAAGATGTTCCAGGGGTTAGAGATTAACTCCCAGGCCTGCGGGCAAGGAGCCAGATCTTTCTTTGGGCAAAGTTGATTGTATCTTACACACAAATCAGGTTGTGCAGGGCTTTGTGTTCTGTTTTAAGGATACCTGCATCTAGTGTGAGTGAGATGAGACCCTTTGTGAGCACGCCGGGAGTAACACAATTTCACTTGTTTCGAGCGGGTTCCTGTGAATACAAAAGTGGAAAATGAGCTGAAAAATGGGAGAGCTACAGGTCAGGATGCAAGTGGTGAGAAATAATTGGATTCTAGATGTATTTTAAGAATAAAGACAAGAAGATTTGCCAATAAGTTGAATGGGGCAACCAGTAAAATAAATAATAAAAAGTGATTTTTTTTTTCTTTTTTGGTGGGGCATTTGAGAAAGCCAGGTGCTCTCAAGGAATGAGTAAGCCTGCAGTAAGTCGTGGTGCGAGAAGAGGGAGGAGCTCAGGTTTTAGACAGGGGAAATGGCATGCACACAGGAACGGCATGGACAGTCATATCCAAGATATAAAGCTAGAAATGTGGGGCCACATACCCAGTGCGAGAAAATGAAGCTGTGAGATTAGCGAAGAAGCAAAGAAAGGAAGAGACAGAATGCTCAAGGACCCAAACCCGACTCCAAGGCAAGGAAGTGAAGCGGAGCTAAACAGTGAAGCGACCTTCGGAGAGGCGGGGAGAACTGGCCGCGTAGTGCCAAGAGCCACACCTGAGAGAAGGGAGGTCCATCGCGTTCAGTGCCGCGAAGGGGGAAAGCGGGAGAGGACGGACAGGCGCCAATTCTAACAGGGCTCGCTGCTAGAAAGAGCAGGGAGAAAAAAGCCACAGCCGACATCATGCAGATGGCGTATCAAGACCCGTGCGTGTATGCGGCACTATTTGCAAAGTCAAGCCTGAACTCATACTTCGTAGAATTCTACCGCCATTGAGCAGTCTCTCTCAATTTTTTTCTACTTATGAATGCATAGAAAAAAAACCATAGCTGAAAATTTAAAATCAGCCCAGCCTCGTAGCAGAATACAGAAGGATTTTCTGGTAATGATGTTACTGGCTTATTAAAAATCATATTTTATTTAGCACTTCTACTTGCTTGGGCTGTGTATGTATTAGGGGTGGAATGTTCCACACCGGTTAAATCTTTCACATGGACCCGATGTTTGCTTTTAAAACCAGAACATACAGATGATTTGCTTAACAAACAAAATGGATATAATTGTTAAATTCATACCAAGAAGATTGGGAGGAAAATTAATCAAATATTAGCCATGGTTAATTTTAGGTGGTGGAAAATTGGATGATCCCCTCCCCCTCGCTCTATTCTTAGTTCCTAAATGCATGTATATTGACATAATAAAAGGGACAAAGATTGTGGTTAACGTAAATAAATTTTGACTTTAATTCTTAAATTTTAAGAACTTAAGACATAGCTTTCAAGTTCTTTTTTGAGATAATGTGAGTGACCTTAGATCTATTAATACAACAAAAATGAGATAAGATTCACTAGACTGACCTGTGGTGAGGTTCATATATTAAAATGTGTTCTGAATTTAACCTGGCCCGCATGTACACAAGCCTGTAAAGCATCCTGTCAGAAGGCTTCTATTTCACAGATAACCTTGAAGAGTATAGTTAGACCATCTTTGTCAAATATAATTGTTTTTTTCCAGTAACAGAAACTAACCCAAACTGGCCTACATTGTAAAGGAAACCTACTGGCAAAAAAAAAAAAAAAAAAAAAAAAAAAAAAAAAAAAAAAAAAAAAAAAAAAAAAAAAAAAAAAAAAAAAAGCCTGCAGTATGCGAAACTTCAGATGCAGATACAAATGAGCAGGACCCTGTCTGCCTCTCTCTGTCTGTCTCTGTCTCTCTCTCTCTCTCTCTCTCTCTCTCTCTCTCTCTCTCTCTCTCTCTCTCTCTCTCTCCCCTCCTCTCTCCTTTCCCGTGGACTCTCTTGGTGCTGGCTCCGCTCTCAACTCCATATAATGGATCAGTGGCAGCTTTTAAGTTCTTCTGTCATCAGCAAGATGGCAGCTAGCCCTCGGGGTCACACTCTCCCTCACTCACTATCTGCAGAAGAGACACTTTTCTGGAAGCTGTCTTCTTATTGGTTCCCAGGGTTGGGGTTGATTTCCTCTCTTCCTCTGAAGCCCTTTTGTGTCTGGGAGGTGACAGCTGCTGAGGGAGTTCTGTAGCTGCTGTGCCACAGGCCTCCCGAGCCACCCCACAGACAGCGCACAGTGCCTTGGAACACTCTGGCCGGGAGGAGAGGCCAGCGGATGAGTGCAAGGCAGCCTGCACGTATCAGGTGCCTTTCTTGCAAGGCTAGAGGAGGCACAAGTGGAATGAATTGGAGTGGGAGTGAACTCGTGCTGAGGAAGGTTCCGACGCGCGGAAGTTGGGGACGACACTGCTCCTCTGTCGACTCGCAGGGGCTCTGCCCATTCCGGAGCTGGGGATCTGGTTCTTAGCGTCCCCTTGCTCTGGAAGCTCTTACCTTGTATGTGTGGGCATATTTTTCTCTATTGGTAGATATTTCAAGAGAGTTGTGCTAGTTGATCGTATGACTAAAGCGAGTGGAAATCTTATCTCGTTTAACCAAAAGTAAGAAGGTAAACATTAACTTTAAATGACATTTAATTTAGCATGGAGCCTAATGTATTTTTAATAAGGAACACATTAAAAACTCATAAAGTTGTTGATTTATTTGTTGGTTGGCTTCCTTCTTCAATAAATACAGTTCCATCAACGGTTCAATAAGTGAAATAATTCAGGTTTCATTTCAAATTTGGCTACAGCACTGATCTCTCCACGCATAATCTTTGTATGCAAAGAGCGAGTACACAGAATTTTAGAATCTGTGGAGATACTAGGGATGATTTCAAATGCCCTGAATACTCTAAAATGTAGGTTTTCTGAGGTCTGAAGTGGTTAAGAAACCTTGTAAGAATTACAGGGATGATTTGCTGACTTCTAGATAAGAGGTTAGCCGAAGATTTTTGGCCTATCAGTTTGCTCTTTGCATAATGAAATTGTTCAAATTAACAAAGATTTACTAGAGACTATGCCCTGGGCAGTATCGCTGGGCTCACAACAGTGAAACAGTTGGTTCTCTTCCTAAGGAAGTTTCTGGAGCAATACCAACAGTAGGGAAGAGATCTGCGCCAAGTGGATAATGGGAGATTGGGATGATACATGCAACATGGTTGTTGCAAGCAGTCGTAACAGTGGGATATAAATGCTCTCTTGAGTATCAGGGTTGACTTTATAGAGATGGCAAAAAATGCACAGAGCTTTAACGGATGAATAAGGTTCAATGAGTGGCTTAAGACTGGGAACTCATTTGATATAAAATTTGAGAACCATGATGATGATTATGAGTATAAATTTTGGGGACTGACCAGGATGAATGCTGGTTTTCTAGTTGAGTGACCTATGCAATTATTGATTCTCTGAACATTCTTTTTTTGCTGATTCATTACATGGAAGTAGCCCTACCTATCCCACAGGGTTATGCAGAATATTAAATAATATAACGACTGTATGGCATATAACAGACTAGAAACCTGGGAGCACATGGCTGCTGTTCTCCATGTTTGCTTCCTCCTCCTCTGCCTGGTTCTTCTTTTTCTCATTCACTGTCCCAGGTCCTCTAGGTGAAGAGCCTGTTGGAAGATGGGATTAGGAGGCAGGAGAGAAAGTGAGTTAAGGTTTCAGGAGCGAGGCATGAGGAACATTGAAGGAGTCTTAGGTAAGGTGTGATGAGACAGAGCTGACATCCTGAGAAAAGTATTTCTGGGAAAGCTGTGCATAGAAAATGGACAGAAAACTATTTTAATGTTCCAGGGAGAGGACTTGAAGTCACAAATAAGGGCAGTAGAGTGGGAAAGAGAAGCAATCCCCAAGGAAAAGGTACTGGGAGGCCGGAGCAGCGGGAGGGGTTCTGGTACAGTTTTGCTCAGGGCATTCTTGTTTTAATGTCAGTGTGTACCTAAAGGGATTGTCTAGAGGAAAGATGCTTGAGGGTCTGTAGGGGCCTGGAGGTGTGGCACTCTGTGGTGGTGGCTCTACTTTGATGGCCTGCTCTGGTTCCTTCCCCTCCAAAGGGCTCCCACTGAGTTACTTTAATCATGCTCTTTCTCACTCACATAAAAGGAAAATTCAAAAGGCCCTCAAACCATCAAATTGTTTCCCCCTTTGAATTTAAAGCAACTCCTTAAACTACCGTATTCCCCAGGCAATTATCTCCTCAATATAATTTGCTAACTCAGAGTAATCTCGAATAGTTTGCTTTGAAGTAGTTTGAGACTCCCTCTAAGGCTGGCCTGCTGCTGCTCATTTGTGGGTATTGAGCCTCCCAGGTATGGTCTCCACGCCTGGAATTCCCCCTAAATGTGTGCATGGCCTCCAACCCTTCCTGCCTACTACTTTTGAAAGACTCTTTGGGGCTGGAGGAATAGTGCCACAGTTAGAGTGCTTGCCTAGAAAGCTCAAAGCCCTGAGTTCAGTTCCCCAGAACCACATAAGCCCAATGAAGTGGTGTACACCTGTGATCCCAGCACTTGGAAGACTAAGGCAGGAGGATTGCCATGAGTTCTAGGTCAACTTGGGCTACATAGTGAGTTCGGGACCAGCCTGGACTGTAGAGTGAGACCTGATGTCAAAAAAAAAAAAGAGGAAAGAAAGAAGACTCTATAGTCTCAATTAAAAGACAATCACAAGATAATACCTCTTTTACATGAAAAATAATATTGACATCTTAACTGGTTTACTCAGCACTTAGATATTTACAGTAGTTTCAGGTCCGTCCCAGTGGCACTGGCCTGTAATCCTAGCACTCTGGGAGGCTGAGATAGAAGGATTACTACAAAACGAAACAAACAAAAAACCAATATTTTCATATACAGTCAGTTTAGAACTGTGTTATATTAGCAAGAGGCAGAAAAGAGCTGAAACAGACATCATACTAAACAGAAAGGAAGGTTGCTTGGCTATTTATATGGATTAGTGGTTGAAGTATGGTCTCCACACGATTTCTCCACCTAGAACCTCAGAGCAAGGGTATTTGCAGATATAATTAAGAATGCCATGGTGAGGTCATCTTGGATCAGGATGGGTCCTGAATTCAACACTAGGGTCCTCATAAGAGACAGAAAAGACAGAGAAGGCCCAGAAGAGATGGAAGCAGGATTTCAATGACATGGCCACAAACTGAAGAGCACTGGAGCCACTGGAAAATCAAATAGGTAAGGAAGGTTTCTCTCCTGGGATCTGTGCAGGGAGACACCCCTAACTGTGGACTCCTGGACTCCAGAGCTATGAAAGAATGAACTTCTCATTTGAAAACATTCACTGGTTATAGCCTCTCTAGGAAAGAAATACATATGGTAAGAATTACAGATACTGTTGAAAGCCAAACAGGCGATAGTAAGTTAAAAACAAGCACAACTCAGAAGGGTAGATATGTACTTATTACCCACACATATGAATGTGCATTGAGAAAAAAGAGAGAAGCTCTGTGGCTTTTATGACTTGCAGTGTTTCTTGTTTCATGGTGGTTTTCATAGCCCTTTTCTTGATGATCAAATTGAAAGATGAAATAATTTTTTCACATACATATCATCCCCTATTCTTCCCAGAGGACTGATGTCAAGAAAGAAATGTTGCTATCTAACATCCGACTTTTGATCACTAGTCACAAGATTCTTCCCTCTCCCAGAACTTCATTTCATGCTGATTTTATATCTAAATAGTATGTCAGTTTTGTCCATATTTTCTTTCTGAATATAAATATCCATATACATAGTTAAAAAATATCTCAATTCTACCCTCATATGGGCTTCTGCATTACCTGTTAAGGTGGGCTCATGTAAGAAAATATATAGTTTTACATCTTACATAAAACGATTGGTTGTTGATTTAATTATCTGTAAGATATATATGTGAACCCAGATGAAAAAGAGTGCAGAAATTTTTGGCAAGATGTTTTAACCTTTTCTGTAAGGTTGACTGTGCTTTAACTGCCTATATTAAAAACAAAACTACTCACATAACTTTCTCAAATGTGGCATAGTTTTTATTATTTTTGTCTAGCTATTGCAAAGCATTCTAAGAATTCACAAGACCTCAGAGTATTTAGAATACTGTACGCAGAATGCCTAATTTTCTGTGTTAGGCATATGTCAGCCTTAGAAATACTTATCACTTGAAATCATGGAATGGCTTTCTAAGTATTGTCTAAGTATAACTTGAATAGGCAGGGAACTTGGAGTGTATGTATACTGGAATCTTTTTCTTTTTTCTAGCAAAGAAGGTAGAGGAAATAATTTAAAAAGCGCTTTAACTACTTGTATTTGCACATGATGTGAATCTGATGCTTCTACTAAATTGGAGTCTGTTGCTTATGCAACTAGTCGACAAATACATTTGAATACCTACGACATGCAAAATATTGCACTAGACACTAGTAAAGGTAAGTCACTCTCAAGTCAGAATGTCCCATCAGCTGCTGTCAGTCTTTTCCTTTTTGTGGACAATTGAGTTGTCTCATTTTCCTTGTATATTCAGCTAAATATTCAGTTCAGAGTTATGTTGAGAGAATTGTAGATGTCATTAAGATGTAGGGCCTCTTAGTTAGGAAGGATGTGTTGGTTGGTAACGTCTCTCATGAACATGGGGATTCCGACAGATGACTCCGACTGATGAGACAACGCAAGGCCAACTTAATATCTTCAGTAGCTCATACTCTTTGGTTAAAAACCTCACCTAGGAACTTGACCTTGGCACTGCCTTGAGAGGAATATGCCTGCTCTAATTTGCTCCAAATGCATAAAAACAACTCTTCCTCTGCTTCATTTGGCTAGCAGCTTCAAACATAGACCAAAAGAAGCAAAATCCTCATTGACATTTAAGACAGAAACAAGACCAGAAAAATAAGAAAAATCATTGTACAGTCAGTCATAGAATGAGCAAAACTTAAGTGCTCTGAGAACAGAGCTAATTAGAATGATTAGGGAGTTTAGAAAACTACTTTTAAATACTTAAATGTATGTGTAGTTTATTCAATCATATTTGCAAGTAGGATTCATAGTGTACTACACGGTAGCCAGTAGTCGTATGTGGCTATTACAGTTATATAACTTGGGCTGGAGCATAGTTCAGCAGTTAAAATGCAAGTTCAAGGCCCTGAATTCAGTTCCCCAGCATCACATAAACTGAGTGTGGTGGTGTAAACCTGTAATCCCAGCACCACTTGGGAGCCTGAGGCAGGAGCATTGCTGTGAGTTCAAGGCCAGCCTGGACTACAAAGTGAGACTCTGCTGTCTCAAAAAAAAAAAAAAAAAAAAAAAAAAGTCAAACTTTTTTTTCTTTTGAGACGGAATCTTTTTCTAGGTTGGTGTGATCCTCTTGCCTGAGCCTCCTGAGTAGTGGGGATTATAAGTGTATACTCTCACACCTATCATTCCTATTCCTTAATATTAAATTAAGTTAAATTAAAGACTTAGTTTCTTAGCAGGATTGGATATATTTTAAGTGTTGTAGGGTGCATGGGGCTAGTGGCTGCTGTGTTTGTCAAAGCAGCTCTGTCATCCAATAGAAGAGTCCTGTGTTATAAGAGCGAGGTCAAGGCAAGAATCTCAGATTCACAATACTTAAGGTCGTCTTTACTTTTATGTTTTTTTCAAGGTCATCTTTACTTTTTTAAAAGATTGTCTTTACTTTTATGTTTTTTTTTAATTTGACATAGTTCCTCTATCTTGAGCCAAGCCTGATATATGGGTCTCAATTGTCACCCAATGTCATCTTTATAGTAAGGTACAGGAATTATGATCAAAAAGTTTCAAAGTAGTACCTGACAGTGAGATTGACTTAGTAACTTGTAAATAAAACTCTCTTATGGAAAACATGTCAGAATGTATCTCATCAAAAACCATTTTGATGTATGTTAGTCTGCATAGATAGGCTTTCCTCACGTCACAAAGAAGCATCATTTTGTCTTGGTGATTTAATTCCCACAGGAGCATATTCTTGGCACCAGCTGGATCTTCTAATCAGAGAAAGAGATATATGAGTTTTGTCTTTATTTTTGTTGGCTCATTTCCAGCCATCACTTACTGCTGGGTGTAGACACTGAGGTGAAGAAGCCCTTTTAATTCAACTGTTATCCTGTTAATTCACTCCCCTTTACAGCAATGGCTGACTTTGTACAGAATTATAAATCATGACCAGTGTTGTATGGCTGCCACAGCACAATGATTCATCTAGAGCACCTGCAATGCTGATGATCTCCGGGGTGATGCATTGCGTGTCACCCTGCCTTCCAAGTGAGGCACTGAATGTTGATCCATGCTAATGTACAAAGTTGGTTCTGGGCATCACGCTGGCGAAGCCTTGTGTATGACCCTTCTCAGATCTAAGTGATTCTCAACTCACTCGGTGCGCTGTCTTTCAGAATCAATTACCTAAGTACAGTGAATCTGGAAAATATGAAGAATGGCTCATCCCATCCTCTCTGCCTTTTGAGTTTGCACAACAGTGCATCTCCAATGTGACTAGACAAGACAGGCAGGAAGCGTCAGATGTGTGTCTTAGAAGAGAAGAAAGCACTGTACTTTCTGAAGTGTATTCACACGTGATATATCCTCTTCCGTTCTGTACCCAAGCAGGGAAGGTTCCCGGGCTATAAATGAGTCAGCTGTCTTGGAAGAATTGATCATGTTCCCATCAGTGTCCCACTCACTCTGTTCCTCCTCATGTCCTTCTGTTTTTAATTATGTGTGTGCATGACTGTCTTTTTCACTGGGTTTGAGGAAGGCTGCAGAGAGAGTCCATCTTCTTAGTTACTTTATTCACCTGGAAAATAGCATGATGGATGGCATGTGAGTTACCGCTTAGAAGAAGAAAGGCAGATGTACCATGAAAGTATGTAGAGAATGATGTTTGTTCAGGGGAAAAAACATGCTGAATTTTGTTAGCTTGTAGTTTTCTGTACCTAAATTAGAGAAGATGTTGTTTAGCAAGATCTGCATCACACAATACCAAGTACTGAGATTAGATCTGGATTCAGGCCCCTTTTATTCCTCTTCTGCTCTAGAATGGTTCCCATCAAAACTTTCTGTTCTTTTTCTACCAGTGAGTACTTAAAACATCCCATCTCTATAGCTAGCCCAGCAAAAGGAAAATGAATTTCACCTGCATTCTGAGTAAAAATAAATCGAAGTGTCTAAATAAGAAGGATTTAAAAGCTGTGCCAGTGTGTGCAGTTTTTGTCCCTAGAGATAGTGTCTAAGACATTTTAGATGTAAAAAGAGACACGGAGGAGGGCTTGTGTGAGCCTGCAGCATGGTGCCCAGTTGGACAGAACGCTGATGATTTTGCTGCTCCCTGATGGACACAGGCATAGGAAGTTTTGCGTGGCTGGGGGTGTGTGGCTTGAGCTGAAGGTCTTGCTCAGTGCTTAGGCTGGAGATTCAAAAAACAGAGCTTAGAGGAACAAAACAGGAGACTAAAGAAGAAAGCCATCTTCACAATCAACAGGATTCTTTTCTTTTTTAGTTACACGTTACACAGAGTGAGTTAACAGTCCATCTAACTTTATCATGTGGCTTTCCTCCACTATCCCCATGTCGTGGCTCCTTTACAGATCTTTTCACATTCACCTTCCCTTTTTCTGAGGAAATCCTTATTGTTATATTTGATGTAGTTACTTATGATTATCTTTAACTCAATGTGTTTATTATGGTTTCATTATCTTTTGTTCTCCTGAACATTTCTGGTTTTACTTTTCTAATGCGAGAGATCAGTTCTCAGCCTAGACTAGTATTCCCAGTCCTCTTGAACGTGGGGCAGGGGAGGGACTTTTTGCTAATTTTTTCTCCCCAGCCTTCCTTGACTGCAGACAGTCATTGAAAGGCGTGTGAAGGAGTTTTACATTGTTCTCATTTGTGAGAAGAGATTTTTGTGACGTTAGGAACTGAGCTTGGAAATCACCTGGCTACTAGCTGCAGTTTTGGCTCCTTATTTCTTCTCACATGTAGATTTTCAGAGAATACTTCAGAAAAAGGGAAATGCTGGACTTAGAAATAATAGCTAAGATAATTTGCGGAAGTCACAAGGGAGAGTAATATCTGAAATAATGCATTTTGGGCTTTAATTTTAAATGTAGTGCTGAAAATAATTCTTAAGGTTATGGCATGGGATAAGGCAGAGATGAGTGGTCCGCACTTCCTGTCCAGAATTCCCAGGGTCTGTGGAGATAGATACAAGCAAGAGGGAGAAGGCAGTAGTTTTGAAAGCAGTAGTGCAAGGATCTAGAAAAAAAAATCATGTATCAGAACTTGAGGTATCAACAGAGTACAAGTGTGGTCCACCCTCAGGGGGGATCCATAGAAAAATAATTAGTGACAGGCCCAGGTGTGGTGTGCGTGCCTGCCATCCTAACTTTTGTAAGACCGAGGCAGACGGATTGCCAGTTCAAGGCCAGCATGAGTTGCACTGTGAGACCCTGTCTCAGAACTAAGAAGGCAGGGGGAGTAACAATGCCAAAATAAATAATGCCAATATGCTATTTCTATCAACATTCTAGAAAATTTTTAAATTAGTTGTAGATAGGCAGTATTTGTATTTAAAACTTTATTGATGAAAACGTCTGAGATCTGTGTACTTCTTATGTGGGTTTACATCTTGTGTTTGAATCTCATCTGTTGTTTGCAAATGTTTTATTTGCTTTTGTAGTAGTGACATTATTGAAGATACCCTTTTCAACTAGATGTGTGGTTGGAATTGGTAAAAAAGAACAGGTGGTATAAATGACTGTCAGTCACTTTGTGGCAAGGCCTGGTTTCATTTAAGCCTCCTTCTTCCTACTAAAGTTTTAATAAAAGATTAGGATCTCAACATAATGTCTTATGAACCAGTTTGTATTTTTGGTGGTTTAGTGTGGCAGGACATTTCTCCTGGACACAGGCACAGCTCCGTTGTGCTGGACCGTCTGTGCAGGGCACTATGTCCTCATCACGGACCAGCTGTGCTCCAGGAGGTGCGGCCCTCTGCCTGGCCCCATGATGTGTGTGGCACTCAAGAGATGTGCCTAGCCAGCCATACTCCCTTTATGAGATACGAGCCCAGACCTCCCCTCTTTACCATGGATCCCAGGATTCCCTGTCTGGGCTGTCTGTGAAGCCTTTTCTATGGCTCTCCTCCGCTAAGCATAGACCATCTTCCAGGCCACCAATGGCCAAGCCAGGGTAGGGATGTGCAGGCAGGATGTTCCCAGGAGCTGTTCTTTTCAGGGACCCATACAGGAAGTGATGAAATGAAAGAGGATTCCTTTTCCTAAAATTAAGTGTAAGCTTGTCCCTGTCTCATACCCACGGAGTGTCAGTGCGAATAAATTCGTTGGTAAAATGAAATCACTTATGGGAATTTTTCGAATGACCTCTAGGAGGCAAGGCCACTACTGCTTTAAGTAAGAATGTTGACTTTCTAACAGATAAACTTTTTAAAAGATGCCATAAAACAAATCCTAGCAATGATTTGTGCATTCGCTATCAATAGAATAAAATATTATTTATAAAAATGTTGATTTTGAAGAAAATATCATTGGCATGTATAAAACTGGTTTATATTTTTTAAAGCAAACAACCAGCTTGAATACGTTTTTTACCAAAAGAAACGAGTCAGTGGAGGTTGGGATTAGATTATAGGGTTCTAGAAGTACAAAGTGACATGGTGTGAGTTATCCCTCCCCAAGTCGGGAGCACTGTTTAGTGGACGAGCTGAGTTATGTGGGGGCATACCTTCTTAGTATCCTATTTTTGGTATATATTAAATAAGAAAGGTTGAAAAAATGGCTTCTCCTTTTTCTTCTGTATTTGAATGTCCAGAAAATGCGCAAGCCATGTTCCCTCTGTAAGATATGTGACACATCTGTCAATGGAACATACCCCCAATTTGTGTACTATTAGAGAACAGGCATACTGCAGTCTTCATTTAAAAGAGTTTTCTGAAGTCTCTACCAGATTTGTTCATTCCACACATAGATATAAGTTTAGTGCCACAAATCATGCATAAATCAAAGTATCTGAATAATAGAATTTAATCGTATCTTTGCCTTTCAGAACATCGAACCTACACATGAAGCTAGGGATGCTGATTAGAAGTCAGCTTGAGGAAATAGCAAGATGATCTCTTTTGAGGATCACAAATTCACCTAGTACTTGATCATTAATATAGTCCTTTGCTCCACAGTAATTTGTACTGAGAAATGGAAGAGTGTCTAGAATTCACATAAAGGTTTCTTAGTAATCCAAGGACTCATGTTACTTCTTCTACATTTTAATGAAAATCTTTTTAAAAGGTGAACTTCTTCACATCTATGGCCCTGATAAAGATCTCTCATCTCTTCCCAGAAGAAATTAGGCAAAGAATGTGTGTTCTGTAAACCTATTTTGATACTAAAAGATAACTATGATTTATTATTCCTCTGTTAAATTTAATTACAAATACTTAAGAAATCTGTATATACTATCTATTGATATATAATAGACATTAATAAGTTCCTGAAAGTGATATTTTGTAAAGAATGATACTTCCCTGGTGATTTTGAGTGCAACATAGAAATGGCATAAAAGGCGCATTAAGCCTTGATCTCTTCATTTGTTGGGCTTTTCCACTGGGGAGCACAGAAAGATGGCTAAAGAGTGACTTGATATGCCTGAACTTCACAATAATATGCAGTGAATTTAGGCCCAGATTTATAAAAACAATGACGTTCTGTTTATACTCAAAGAGGAACTGGCGCAACTCTTTGTTGGGGATGACTAAGAGAAGTTTTTGTTCTTGTTCTGTTTGTATTTCCTTCATGAGCTGTTCTTGCCTCATGAGATATTTGGGTATTTTTAATTAGAGTTCTCTTTAGAACTCTTCAAAGTTCATTCCAAGTGCAGTGTCCTGATTGATTATGTTTCTTAAGAGGCCATTCTTTCCTGAGCTGCCTAAGGTGTCTCATCTAGAATCTTCTCTTAGACTTTCCAAGGTTCTACTCCTGTTTCCTTTGGGCCCAAGCACAGTATGTTCTCTGACCAGCTGAACTGCTTCTTCACACTGAGTGAAGAGGAATTGTGCATGCTGCTGTCTCCAGGTGAGGTCTGCAGAAACATGGCTGCCAGGACCCTCCCTAAGTCACAATTCAGAGGTCACACCACTGCTTTCCGCTCAGAGGTTTTGTGCTTTTATTCAAATGTGATTTGTCTGTCTTGTGACCTACACAAAGATAAAAATTTATAGTTGATATCCTTCAGACATTTCTATCAAATGTGAGCAACAGATGACAGGAACTTCACACACATGTGTGTGCATGCACACTTAAGCTATTTTTTGTTTATGTTATTTGGACCTGTGACACCCTTTCCAGGAACACCCATTGTAAAAGAAAGAATAATTTATATTGGTTTCTCTTTCCTGTAACTGTCGTTGAATAATAGTTTTCCTGAAGAATCCTAATCCATAGGACTACATTTAAATATAAATTTCTCCCCAGGGGTCCCTTGGCCACGGAGAAATTAGCACTGACTGTAAAGCAGAGTACTTGAAAGAATTTCCTTGAGGGAAATTAGGATAGCAAGAAGGAAAGAAATTTATACTTTTCATTTATTGGTAATACTTATTTTAAGAAAATTTATATCATTAAGACCTACCAACGGGTGAGAATGTGAAATATGTCCTCCCTGAAGACAATCCTTCATATTTGCATCACGTTTTCTGCCTAGTGTGTATGTTCTCCAGTTCTCCAAGTGTTTATTTCGAGGGCTCTCTATTTTCCCTGTACCCTCCAGAGAGCTGAAATACAACAGAGTTTGCAATCTTTACGTAATAATGAACTGTTTTTCTAGACACTTTCTGAAAATTTATTTTGAAGCTAGTGGCAAAACTTTTCAACTTAATTGTGATTTCATTTTGTAAGTTTCTTTTTCAAACCACAGACTGCTCTAGGGTCTCTGTATTTATTCACTCTGATCAGGAGTTTCCTAGGAGCTTGAGAATATGAGTGAATCAGGAAGAAGCATCATTACTAAGATGTCTTATCACAAACACTTTCCAAAGGCATTTCAACTTGGATGCAGTGGACTGGGGTTTGTATTTCTTGGCAATATACCCAGGATTTATAATTTTTAAAAATGCAGGGCTCAGGAAATCTTGAGAGGAATCCCTGAACTGGGAACAAGATGGACACTTGGTGCCTAATGGATTCATACATAAACCTGGTAAATATCTTGGTATCTGGATTCTTCAGAAATTTTATTAAAACAGATACTATGAGCAACACACACTCCAATTCCCTCTGGTGCTGTGTTACAGAGAGATAGGGGGCTTTGTAATAGAGTTTTCAGGCAATTCACTGTTACGTAATTGCTGTAATTTGTAATTTGGATTTGGGGTGTCCCCTAAAAGCCTCATGTATTTGGATGTAGTGGGATAACTGTAGAACTGTGTGTTATTGGGAGGTGAGGCCTGGCTGAAAGGAGTGAATGCCTGACCTGGAGATTGTGTCCATTTGTTGAGGTCGGGCGAGCCCAGGGCAGAACTTTCAGATGTGTGTTTTTATTGACTTGTGGGCGAGGAGTGAGGGAGGGGTAACCATTTCTGGGTATTGGGCCCAATTGGAAGCTTGAACTAAATAAAGAAAGGAATAAGAAACATTGGTACAGCTTCTTCCTGGGATGCTTGGGCCTTGCCTGAGTCTCCACACATGTACTCACACCTTCTGCAGTTGTCTTCTGTCTGCAGTGCCAGCTCTCCAGCCTCTGCCATGTGCTTCCACTGTTGCCAGCTGCCCGTGCACAGTGTGAGACCTTCTGAATCTGTGAATAAATCTTTTCTCCCTTAAGTTTTGGGTGTTGGATGTTCTGCCACAGCAACAACTAAGTAACTAAGATAGTAATTCAAATGACAAGTTAAAAAGGGAATTTAGGATGGGATGGTGAAATGATCGGTCACTTATAGTTAGGTTAGGGGTCAGATGCAAATGATTATGGAGACATGATACCAGCCTTTCTAGGTAATTTGAGACAGTCATTGTGACAGGATACAAGACACAAGTTGAGAACCTGAGCCTAAGAATCTCACCAAGAACTGAAACAAGACTAGGACAGGAACTGAAAAGTCCTCCAGGCAATATCAGAAGCTAGGAATAAGCTTAGGTTTTACCAGCCACGGAAAGAACTGAGGGTCCCTGAAGCTTTGTTAGCTAGAGTGCTTCCAGCCTACCCAGGTAGCCTTATACAACCTCACTGATGATTCTGGATGTGAAAGTCTTTGTTGTTTCAGGGCAGTTTCTTTCAGGAACTAATTTGGTTATTTTAGTCATTCATGAGTCTGAAACATTTTTCTTCTAGAAGGCTCATCAAAGAGACTAACAACAAGTGACTAGCAAAGCTGAAAAGCCTGACTAGAAAAGCCTGGAAAAGATCTGAATGTCGTAGATTTCAACAAACTACTGCCAACTTCAGGACACTTGTCACAAGATCCTCTCACAAAATCTGTCTGTTTTGTAGAAGTGGACTTATCACTTTCTTTTGAGAATCCTACAGTGTCTTAAAAAGCTCATTCTTGATTTTTTTTTTGGTGGAGGCAGCAGAAATGTTATCAAGGTAGTTAATGAGAATGAGATAGCCAAAAGATTTCTGAGTTATGAGAGTGATGGAGGACCTACCAAGGAAATGGGAATAAGATGGGGTGGGGGGGTGTGAAGAAGGAAGAAGAAGAAATTTTTTTCTAGAGGTGTAATTCTTCATAGTTTTAACCAATTAAAAATGTTAAGCACAACAGAAATGAATTATTTGGATAATATGAACCATAAACATCTGTTGCCAATAGAAAAGAAAATGGCAAAATCCCTCTTGATTCCACTTCTAGTTCTAAAATCAACTGTGAGATTCTGAGCCAAGTTCCTTAACCCATCTAGGGATATCAGTTTCTCCATCTATACGTGAAAATATTAGCTATAAGTTCTCTTTCAGCATTAATATTCTATATAATCAAAAATACACTGTTATATATGATATTTTATTTCATATGATAATTTGACATGGCCATAAGGTGCCTATTTGGCTAAGTGTTAATTTGCAAGGGTCTTTCCCACAAGATAGACATTTGAGTTGATGCCCTGAGAATAGCAGGTTGCCCTTCTTGATGTGGGTGGCTGGCATGCCATGAATTGAGGCGCTAAAGGGAATAAACAGATGGAGGAAGGGGAAAGTTACTTTCTTTGTCTAACTTGATCTGGAACCTTGGTCTTCTGTCTGCAGACCAGATCATGTAACTGACTATCCTGGTCCTCAGGCCCTGCACTTGGATTGGAACCATACAGACGACAGATTATTATGGGGCCTTCATTATCACATGAACTAATCGCATATATATATATCTCCAGTTGATTCTATTGTTTGGATAATCTTGACATTATACACTTGGGAGCAAACGTTGCTCAATCTCATGTCTGTCCTTTTTGCCTGTGATTTTACTGAATTTGACTTTAGGAACTGCTCTAATTTTTCTCTCTGTTTTCTTCAAGTGATACTTGATTTTTAGTGGTTTGTTCTTGGGTAGGAAATGGAGACATTATGTAGCCGGCAGTGGACTAAATGCACAGCTTCTAGAAGAGTTACTTTTTTCTTTTTTGCAGCCAGTGTCTGGATGAGAATTCAGCAGGAGGAGCTCTTTAGCTGTTGAACAGCCGTCAGGAGGGTAACTAGTTGGCAAGATCTATGATACCCAATAACAAACTCTTTCAGCAGAGAATGGCGGACCTTTTTACCCACTAAAGAATGGGATGGACTCTTCCCTCATACTCCAAAAGTTTCAGCATGCAAAATATTAACAGAAAATGAGAAATCCGTTACGTTTATACCTTGAAGGTGATTACTGCCTCCTAAATGTCTAGTGTGGCTGAGGTCCAGAAGAGCTGGAGGAGCCGATGGTAAGTGTTGTCGCCTCCGCTGGCCCTCTGGTCTCGGCAGGCCAGGCAGAGCAGGAGCCCTGTAGCCTCAACAGCAGCCATATAAATGATCAGCAGGAAGCCAGGTGGTGTCAGCTGCCAAGGAGGGAGGTTTGCTGGTGCGTTCTCATTTCTAGAAGATATAGCAACTTCTAATAAGATGTAAATTGTTAAACTCCTCTTCGAATCTCTTAGTCGAATCCTTCAGAGCAACTTAGGGCTTCTCTGGCTCTCCTGTGATTTGCTTATCTGTTTGTTTGTAAGGGGATACCAGGGGACTTAGAGCGGTCTCCCCTACGTGATCAGCGGAGAAGGCTTCTGATCTATTTCAATGTGCTTATGTTTGTGTCTTTCAAGACTGTCATCAAGGGGAATCAGAGGTGCTCTGGGTTTTTTGAGGTCTACTTGCCCTGACTTTTGCACCCCTTTTCTGTGGCTCTACCTTGTAGTTCTTAATGCATGGGGTTCCCATGGTCCCCTTGCCCTTTTTCTGTCTTTCTACTTGCAGGTCCCCCACAACACTTTGGAAGCAACAAGATGACCTCAACTTGAGTGTGTGCAATAATGACTTAGTTTACTTCAGGGCATCTAAGGTTAGATAGTGCAACATCTATTAACCACAAGGAATATGCAGGCAAAAATTTGGAAATGAACACGGGTTTTTTGCATACTGCATCCTTTATATCACTTTAGATGGAATACTAACTCCTAGCCATACGTGGACAGTTCTTCCTCACTATGAGAAGGCATCCTTAGAATTGTGTAGGAAATAGCCAGTAAAAATTTGAACTAAGAGTTTTAATCTTTTTGAGTCATGGATTTTTTTGAGATTTGTTAAAATTTATGAACTTTCTGTGTAGTCAAATGTATACCAGCACATACATCCAAAGTTTACATACTATTTCTGAGGGTGGCTCCAGAGTCACCAGGCATCATCTTGGCATTCAAGGGTTAGAGAAAGTTTGGCATTTGGAGTAAGGAAAATGGTAGTTTGAGTTTCCACTGTGGTCTTAGGCAAAAATTTCTGCATGTCTGTGGACCTGTTCTCTCACTTGTAAAAGAAAAACCATGAACTATCTCAGTTGCTCTCAACTCCAGATAGAATAGCAGGGATATGCTGCCCTTCTCACCAAAGTAGAACAGACACAATCTGGAAGGCGGAAGAATGGGGTTTTGAAAAGTCTCCCCAGGCAAGTGGATGAGTTCCAGCAGAGGCAAGGAGACCTCTGAGGTGACCTGGAGCGCTCCTATTCTGTGACTGATGCTTGCTCCAGAAATTTGACCCCTCAGAGTCAAGCGACTATTTCTCTAAATAGTCTCTTGTGGGGTTTAGATGCCTGGCTTTACTCTTCCTACCACTCTGTCTCATTGTTTAAAGGGAGGAAGTGTAGGAAGGGAGCAGAACCTTTGGAGAATTTTTTTTAACATCCACTAGATTGAGAAAGAATTTATCTATTCAATCTTGAGAGCTCAGAAAATCTAATTTATCTTTAATTTAGAAGAATCAATATGCTAAGCATATCGTAGATACAGAGTAAACTTTTTTTGACCAAATAAATTTATGTTTCAAGCTTTGTTTTTCTTTTTTAGTGAGATAATTGTGCTGAGTTGCTGTTTTCCCAAATTGGTTGAGAGTCACCAATGTTACGTAAGGTTTTATATTTTGCGAAGTAATTGAAATAGAGATTAATGTACTGATTTATTGAAATTTAATAGATATTTAATAACTTTTTATTATATGTGTGGCACAACAGCCTTTTTGAAATAGTGGACATATAAGAAGAGATTGTATAGTCCCATGCGAATATCAAAAAGTATGTAAATACTACTGTTGAAGAACTCATACACCCCTAAGCTTTTCCTTCGCATTTCAGAAACAGGGATCCAAACCTTTTGTTATGGTTTGGATGTACAGTCTCACAGAGTCACATGTATGAGAGGCTTGGTTGTCAGTCTGTGCTGTTAGGAGGAGGTAGTGGAAACATTAGGGAGGAAATTACATCGCTTGGGAGGGATAAGCCATTAAAAGGTAGACTGGGATCCTAGACTCTTTCTCTCTCTCCCTTTTGCTTTCTAGCCATCATGACAGGAGTATCTTCACTCCAACATTTTATTCCCATGTGTTTGACCTTATCACTGGCCCAAGTGACCATGGACCATGGACTGAAACCTTTGAAACTGTGAGCCAGCATAACTCCTTATTCCTGATAGGTCTCACCTATTTATAACAGTGATGACTAACATACCTTTAAAAAAAGACAACTCCCCCCCCACCCCCGAATATAATTTCTAGCTCCCTGCTTTGGACTCTGCCCTCTGCAGTTTTTCTGACTGATTTTCACTGTTATTTCATATATGCAGTGCCATCCACATGTATGTGCTCGAAGTTGGGGGAGCAGCCCTTTTTGGACTCCCTCCAAAGGTACGTAGGATACAGCTGAGGTAGTTTCATCAGCAGCTGTATCTCCCTGCCCACCATTGTAGAAGCTGACGGTACAATGTAGGACTCTGCTGCTGGCTGGGGCGCTAACCTAGACACCAGAGGCATCCGTGAGGCAGATTGAAAGCGGTGGGACACACGCTACTTTGGCAGTGTTGTAGCTCAGAACGGTTTTTATTTAAGAGAAGATGAGGTTGCTTCAAATGCTAGAATCCTTTCTCAGAAACTTTATAATTGACTATAATAGAAAGCTGCATTTTACTTATGGTAGCAGTTGTGTATTTGGTGTAAATTTTCCTGATGCAAGTAATAATATTAATGGTAAATACTATTTTATTTTTATTTAGCAGGCTTTGTATTAGGCATTTTAGTACTGACTTATATTATTTGATATATATTGAAAACTTTCTATTTCAGTTACCCAGGTTCTCCTCACAGCAGCCTTACTAGCTTGCTGCTATCATTGTTACCATTGTTTTTCTTTTACAGATGATCAAACTGAGGCTTAGAGGGATTAAGTAATCTGTCAGTACCCAGTTAGCTGGTAAATGGGAAAGCTGGGGCTTCAGCTAGGTTTTCTAATAATTCTCCTAGTGAACCCTCACGGCAGTCCTACAGAACAGCTGTGTGTGTTTCCATTTAGCAGGTAAAAGCTGGGCCTAGTGGTGTGGGCTGAGGCAGGATGATCACAGGTTTTAGCCCAGCCTTTACAACCTACTACTGACTTAATCAGAGCTTTTCTCAAAATAAAAATGAAAAAAGGCTGAGGTGTAGCTCACTATGAAGTCCTTGTGTTCAGTCCCCAGGGCTTCATAATACAAAACCAAACAAAATAAAATATTCCCCAAACCAATAAATAGATTTTAAAAAAGCTTATTTGAAGATTTAGCAATCTGGTAATGGTCAGATTGTTTGTAGCTAGTAAATGATGGAGCCAGACATGCAATCAGGCTTAGAAGCCAATGCTTGTCCTTCTGTGCCACACTGACTTGCCAAGGACTTACAGCATCTTACTGTATGAAAGTTTACCTATGTAAACTTTTAAGAGAATAGAAAATGTTCTACTTTAGATATCTAGTAAGAGAGAAAAATTCTTGGTACCTGGAAAATTTTATTTCTACCGTTTCTTCTGTTTTGAATACAATAATACTTAAATGAATTATTCAGTAAGGAAATTTCTTTCATACAATCCAAAAGGAGCTCCTTTGAATATCTAAAATTTGCAAGTCTCTGAATTAGGGACAAAGACGTACACAAAACACAGTCTACCCTTGGGCACAAGGTAGCATTCCAGGCACCATACATGAAAGCAGATAAGCAAATTAATATTAACAGAGTGTCACATGGGGTCCGAAGGAGAATAACAGAAGACTTCACGTGGAGAATTTGGAAAACAGATTAGTTGGGTGTTGGAGATGGTCCAACAGTTTTCTACAGTTGCCACTATAAAGTAGTAAAGATTGGGTGGCACAGTAAGAAACAGAAATTTATTTTCTCACAGTCTTGGAAGCTAGAGGTCCAAGATCAAGGTGTTTGTAGGTTTGCTTTCTTCTGAGGTCTCTCTTTGGCTTGCAGATAACCTCTTTCTTGCTGTATGCGCTCATGGCTGCCCCTTACCTGTGTTTATGTCTGTACTGTAATCTCTTCTAAGGACACCAATACCACGCATGGGATGAGAAGTGACTCTGGCCACCCCATTTTAGTTTACAATTTAAAGATCATGTAACCAGCATACTAGAAGTTAGGATTTCAATAGTTGAGTATTTGGGGAAAGAATTTAGCTTGTAATCAATGGACACACTATCCAAAGAGAAACTCTAGGCAGAGGAAATGACGTAAGACTAGGTTTAGGAGGGTAAAGGCAAATTGTGCTTGGGGAAAAATTAATCCCATAGGATGGGAAAAAGAATCCATTTCGGGGAATCTTGAATGTCTAGGTGAGGAGTTAATGCTTATGTTGGTGGGTAATGGAGTAATTTAAAATATTTTAATAGGGGAATAATTTTATAAACCCCTCCTTGAGGAATACAGATGAAGCGTTGTATCCTGGGTGAGCTACAAGGAGACAGACAGGTGGCAAGGATGTCATCCACCTAGGATGCCATCTAGGAGAACTCATGGTGGAGAGATGAGGGCAGGTTTGATAACGGTGCTAGTAGAGTTGTGCCTTAGTCACGTTTTTTTGTCTCTGGGGCACGATACCTTAAAGGAAGAGAAGTTGATTTTAGCTCGTGTTTAAGAGATCTCATCCAGTCACAGTCAGCCAGCAGTGGGGGAAGATAGGGCAGGGGGTTTAGGCCTAGACCCTCCTAAGAAACAGGAAAGCTGTTAGCTACCTGGTGACAGGAAGCAGAGCAGAGGAGAAACGTGGAGCCAGGGGCAAGAGCAAACCCATCAAGGCCATGCCCCCAGTGGCCCATCCTGCCAACCAATCCCTGCTTCCCAACAGCCCATGTATAGAAATGTTTGCGATGCGAGCTAGAGTGGGCAAGAGAGAACCCAGGGAGAGAGGTAAGTGAACACAGGACGTCAGAGATACCATGCCACATCCAGGAAGACAAATTAAGTCTTCCTAAGCTTTTAGAAGAAGTTAAGGAATTTAAGTGGGAATTAAGTCTAAAGGGGTAGAGTTTGATAGAATTGAGTGGGAGACACACTCATCAGAGCCATGGGATTAAGGACAGTGGTACTTTTGGAGGTCCGATCCCAGGACCCACGTTGTGATTGGCACACTCACTGGAGGATTTACTGCTGCCATTAATAATAAGCCCAGAAATCCTGAACCAAACATTTAAAACAGTGCTAGTTAAGTGGTGAAGGAAGGTGTTGCCAAAGAACTCCTTAACACCGAATACGACTTGGTTCAGAGTGTGCCTAGCTGACCCTTGGGCTCACCCAGTAGCCAGCCTGTGTGTGTCCTTCCTGGTTCCCTCTGTAGAACATTGCAGGCTTAGATGCCAGCTCTTCATCTCTGCCTGCTCCTTTGTAGGGATTGTAGGAGAGAAATGGAATTTCTGACTTTACTGACTCCTGGCTTCATCTTCTCTCATTTTCCTGGTCTATTGAATGGTAATGAATGTAACTGTACATGCCCTCTGGCCTTCCCAGGTCACTGTGAGGTTAACATCAGACCAAAGATAAGTATATGTCCTTTGTAACATGGTGTTTGAGTTTGAACACCACTATTTCTGCCATTTACTAAATATGTGACTTGGAACAAATTACTTAATTTTGGTGACCCTCAATTTCCTTGTGTATCAAATGAGGATAGTAATGATGCCTACCTTGTAGGATTATTGTGAGCTTTGATGAAGTTTATGCAAAGACCATAGAACAAATTCTGGTGTTTAGTAAATGCTGTAGCTGAGTTAGCTGGTATTTTTGCCACTATTACTATTAGTGGAGAGGTGATTGACTTGCCTAAATGCATGCACACTGTTATTTTGTTCCTCCAAGGATCCAAGTGTGTCAGATGATTTCACAATACGTGGAGATGACTTAAATTAGGTAGAGGAGGAAGATGGTTGTTTGCTTTCATCCTCATGCTACTGCGTCCTCCCCTCAGCCTCCTTGTGTTCTGACATTGTTTCCTACTGGCTTATTTCTGCTCCTGCCAGGCCCAGCTTTGATCAGTTTGCTGAAGCTCCAGGCCTCCTCTTCTCCCCAGAGAGGACCTTACTTTCCGCTCAGCTGTTTGGGGTCAGAATATGGCCGATAAGGAGGTAGAGAGAGATGGCTGTAGGAACAGCAGGCTTGGGAGAGTGTTTCTTTAAGAAAGAACACTGCAGGGTGTTTGGAGGCCAAAGGCAAGTTGTCAGCGAGCTAGAGCATCAAAAGATGCTGATGAGAGAGTGTAATTGATGGAGGGAGTACTTGGAGCTGGCAGGAGGTGGTGAGTTCAAGAACACAGGTCTTCGAGAACAAAGTTGGCCAGGTTTTAAAAACAGTCTTCATAAATCATGTGAAATAAAGTCGTCAACTTTTGCAGTCTAGCATGACCAAAATATCTCCTCTTTGCTTCCACCCACCTGAAAGTAAGGTCAGTTCTAAGCCAAATGGAGAAGTCTGTCAAAGTGTATCCTTTTCTCCCTTGGTCCTTATCTTGCTTCCGGTCTCATACTTCCCTTCCATCCGTGGCTCCATTATGTCCCACACCACAGCCTAATGCTCTAATCAATATTATAAAAGCTGGAAAAAAACCTCTTAGGCATATTAATTAATTAAAACACATGGCACCTTCATGTCTCTATTCTCATAGGAGGAAACGAAAACTCTGTGACTGTGGGAATAAAGCTTAAGGTCCCACAGTGCCGATGATGGAATTAAAACCCAGGACCGTTGGTGACAGGTCCACAGGTCTTTCTGCCGTTCTGCACTGAGGCCCTCTGCCAGTCGTCTTCCACAACCTTGGTTGATATTCCCCCCACCTTTGCAATCCCCTCACAGCTCCAGTGATCCAGTCCCCAGAGCTGGTCTCCAGCCTCCATCCCTCCATAAGGCAGGTTCCAGGCCTCTGCTCAGTCTTTGAACCCTTCCTTTTGTGCTCCTGTGCCAACCTTTAGAATGTTCTTTTCTTACTCAGCTGTCTTTGAATTCTGTCTGAATACGGCTTCTCTTTCACTCATGACCCTCCACCACGGGTACCCCTGAGAGCTTCATGCTGGCTTTTCATGCATTCCCAGGAGTGGTCTGATCCACACCCTCGTTGGGTGTTCAGATGCCTTTTCTGGCTGCTGGATCAGTGGTACTATTATCGTTGCCAACTGGCTATGTCTACCTTGTCGACACACAGTCACTTCAACTCATTAAGTCTAAAAGTAAGTTAACATTTATCTTCATATCTCCGGTTTGCTTCTTGCACTCCTCCAACTCTATCTCCTGGGGAAAAATACCGTGAGGTCGTGACTGCTCAGGTAGAAATGTGAGCATCTGCCTGAACGTGGCTTTCCCATAAAATCATACCTCATCTGCATACAGGAAGTCATTAAGTCCTATCCCTTCTACTTTCTAATTATTTTTGAATCTAGATTTTCCACATTATTTTGTACTTTACCCACTGTACATCTTGTTCTCTCTTCAGGCTTGCCTCATTTGATTCCATCATCCATAGAAAGCCAATGATTTCAAGTGCCAAGAAAATCATGCTGTCCCTTTACGTAAAATCCAATAATGGTGTCTCTGGCTCAGGCATCACTCCTGGCTTCATCAGCTCACTGCACGGTAGCTTTCCTTATAGCTTAAGCTCTCATCAGCTTCACTCCTTTGAACCTCAGAAGTTCACGCTTAACTACATAACATATTTATATGCACCAATTTTCTTTCCTTTATGTTTTCTCTACGTCCTTTCACACTCTGGTCATTCTGACATGGAATCTCCCTATATTCTTGGTGCATTTCTAATAGTGAGGTCTTGTGAGGTCTTGAGGTTATCACCTATGTGAATAAATCTTTTCTCACTTTCCCTATATAGGTCTATGTCTAGAGCATTATTTAGTACGCTTTCTATAGCTTTCCTTGTTTTTTTCCCCCTTGTTATTAGAGTCATCATTCTAGAAAATTTTAGAAAATGCAAAAAATAAAGGCTAAAAATTACTTATAAATTCATTTATCCATGAATTATTTTTTTAGCATGTTAGTTGATCTCTGTCTGGTATATTGAATATATATATATATATATATATATATATATATATACACACATATATTTGTGTGTATTTATAAATAAGAATCAAATTATATAAATTATTCCATAACCTGCTTTAGACAACTGAAAAAAATTATATTAAATTTTGTCAAAAATTGATTTTTTAAATTCAAAAAGTATATTCTTATTTTCTGATTTCAAATTATAAATGAAAATCCAAGCAGAGATTTGAGTATATATCTTAATGGTAGAGCACTTGCCTTGCAAGTTCAAAGCCATAGATTAAAACCCAGTGACAAAAAAGTACAGAAATGTACAATTTAGGCAAGGAAAATCCTTCATTATTTTGTCAAAAATTGTAAATATTTTGGGGAATAATTTTACAAATTTTTTTCTGTTCCCCTACTAATTAAGATATACATTTAAACATTTGATTGATGGGATAGTATACTACATGCTATTCTGGAGTTTTCTGTATAAGTATTTTACAATGTAGTGTTAAAAATGTAAATACAAACTCTATTGATATCTCAATTATAATTATGATTTTTAAATTTTCCTCCTTTACTATGGCCTTAGCCTGGGGAAAACAAGCTGTTTTCCTGTAGGAGGACTTAATATTTATTGTTTCCAGAGTATCTTGGAGCATAATCAGAAGAATATCCATCTGGAGAGGGGGACTCCTGCTGTAATTTTCTATAATTTGGGTGTGGCTCCCCACTCCCCAATCACCAAGGGTTGATGCATTGGAGGCTTGGTCCCTAGAGTAATGGAGTTGGAAAATTCTGAGAGGCTTAAGAAATGGGTCTTGTGGGAAGTGTTTAGGTCACTGAGGGCATGCCCTTAGAAGAATAAACATAATTCTCGTGTAAGATAAAGAGTTCTCTTTTGGTTCCCGTGTTGTGATGTAATTGCTCCCTCTTGCATGTGTTCCTAATATTGTGATGTCACCTTTATGACGTCCTCATCAGAACTGAGCGGATGCTGGTACAATGCCCTGGGACTGCCAGAACTTTGGGCTAAATAAAACTCTTTTTATGGAGTTATCCTGCTTCAAGTATTTCATCATATTGATAAGAGACTAGCTAATATGTATCCTAATGGTCACTGGCAACTGGCCAAAATTTGGCAGGTTGAGTTTCCTAATTGTTACCGGAGATGGCTGAGCACAGTCCTTGCGTTCAGAACTTGCCTTGCCCTGGGATAGTTCCTTCATTCCCTAGTTCTACTGTACACTTGTTTTGCTCTTAAAAATTAAAAAGCGCTGGTAGGCACCTTTGTCTGTGTTCAGTGATCTTCTTGTCTAATGACTCCATTTTTGCGACATGCCTGCCCTGATTTTCCGACTTTGAACTGTGAACTTTTAATTCTTCTTTCTGGTCAAGATAGAATTGTTGATTTTCATGTGATGGGCTCATAAGGCTAAGGAATTACGAGTTACCTGACTTTCTGTGTTAACCTGTTCCATGACGTGAGCTACTCACCAAATCCTGGCAGGAATCTCAGAGACATAACCTTCCTACGTCTCAGAGGGAAGATGGTGTGAGTAAGCAGTGATCCTTTCACCAGAAGAAACAGCAGATGGTGGTTCAGGAGCTCCATGTTTGCCTACGAAGGACAGAACACTGTTGCTCATGGTGATCTGGGCTGTGTCACCATGTCATGCTAGGGAGAAGGATGCTGGGGCTGGTGCTCAAGATTTGTTAAACCATGAGGTGTTTCTCTTCCCATCTAGTCTTCTGTCTTCTCTTTCTTCCATTTAAATCTCAAGTAACCCATAATGTGGAAGCTTAGTTAAATGGAAGTGGTCATGAAATTCAGGGAAAGAAAAGGTTGCTTTTTTCCCTAGTACTTGTTAGCTCCCAATGGACCGTATGTTATATTGCCTTCAAACTGTACAGGCCATATGAGACCTTTAGTGTACTGTGTCTGACATAGCATTACTATGTCAGGACAAGAGCAAGGAGAAGCCCTGTCACATACTCTTACAAAATAAATCATCACTAAAGTCTCTTCTGAGTTATGATGGTGAAGGAAAATTTGATAGGTATAAGAACATTTGACCAAATATTAAGCCAAAAGCAATTATTAAAGCAATAATTTAGAATTTTTATTTCTTCAGGAAAATATGTACAATTATACAAAAGAAATTCAGCTGCAATTAGTGTCTGAATTGTATTGAGTCATTAATAAAAAACTTTACTATTGGAAAACATTGGGAAGTTCACCACCCCAGCTTCCCGGCATCACTTTTGCTGGTTTTCTCAGGCAACTTTCTAAAAACAGTTATCCATAATTTGCCGACAGTGAGCTGCATGTGTCAGGTGACCCCCAAGGGTCACACTGCCTGCTAATGCCATAGCCATCTTAGCTGTGTAAGTACCCACAATGGTTTTTACACAATGATGTCATCACCTGATGATGCTTTTCCCATGATGTGCCCCATTATCAGGTGACCTATGACTGGATTGGAAATTTCCTTTTCTTCTGACCTCCTTCCCCAGTCTCCACACCCTACTGCAGCTGCAAATTACCATATTGTTCCTTTCTTACTGTTAGGATCAAAAAATTGTGGAATTATTTTGTACTTATTCATAAAAATATTTAGCTCCAAATATAATTTTATCTTTCATTTTTAGACATTGATATGTTCCTCATGATAGGTGAAGAACATGAGAGGCTTCAAAAGTGACAAGAGTTGATTGAATACAGCCTGTCAGTTATAAAGCAGCCACACGAGTTGGTAATAGCAGCCAGGCCTGGCCGCACAGGCTTGCAATCCCAGCACTCTGGGAGGCTGAGGCAGGGGGATAAGGTCCAGGCCACCCTGGGCAATTTAGCACCTCAGTGAGATCCTGTCTCAAAATCAAAACTAAAAAATGGTCTGGGTATGAGGTTCAATGCAAAGGCCCTGGGCAGGATCCTCCATAATGAAAGTCAATACATGAATAAGTAGCTCGTGTTGGGTATTTGTCATTTTAAAAGTAAGTGTCAATATGCGTCTGCCAGGTTATTGTGAGACTGGGTGCAAATTACAAAATCTCCCTGGGCTGATTCCTTGTCTGCAAAATGGGGGTAATAATGCTGGCTCTGCTGACTTCACAGGGCTTTATGAGGGTTGATTAAGTTGATGTTTAGGAAATAAGGGGACACTTTTAAGATAGTGTTAAATAATAAGAATACATAATAGAGAGATAATATAAGAGCATGCTGCTCCCAAACTGCAGGGGTAGAGCTCCTAACTTGAGGACTTCTGCCCTTGTTAGAGAATTGAAGATGAGGTGGATTCATGTATAGAAATAGGCAGAGGAACAGATCAGAGCCCACAGAAAAGGCCTCGGGGAAGCAGTTGGTTGAGGGAGGGTCTGCTCTACCTGCACAGCAGCCTAGTAAGAGTCCACTGCTGTCAAACATCAGTACCTTAGCATCACCACGTTATCAGGGACCCCAGTTTTCTAGTAAAGAAACTGCTCTCCCATCCCAGGGCCAATTTGCTTTCCAGAACAGAAGCACTGGCCTGCACCGGGGCTTGAGTTTCACCTGAAAGTGACTTCACAGGAACACTTCTGTAGATGGACTTTTTAAATACTGTCCCATTTTATTATTCAAACTGGCTGTTCCTGTCAACAAAACCCATACACAACTGCCGCGTTTTTATGCCACCAGTGTGGAACCACCCAATGTATTTATACTAGGTGGGGTAAAGGCCCTAGAGGGGCTCAGCCAGAGGCCAGCCGAACTGCAGGTTCTTGGAGCTATTGTAAGTTAAGGGAAATGACCTTAAAAAACACTCCTAAAAATGTCCCTTTTGTTCCACAGATACAAACCTAAATGAAGAACTGTCAGCTGTTGATAACATTTGCTTTTGTTGCATTTTTATAATTCCCAATTTGCCCGAGCTTCGCCCAACTCATTTAATGCTGTCTCCATGAATAGAGAGAGAAAGGCGCGATTCCCTGGCTGGCCTTGGCCAGCCTCACACAAGGGACAGGATTTGACTCCAAATGTCTTCCTCTCCTGCTGGCTCCTACCTGAAGTTTTACAGTTAGAATTCCATTTCTTTGGAATATCCCCTTCTGACCTACTTCTTCATCCCTAGGCAACTGATTTGATTTTTGTTACTTTAAGTTTGCATTTCCTAAAATTTTATATATGTTAATGGACTCACATTTTAATCTCTCTTTCTCTCTGAGTTGGCTTCTTTGGCTCAGTGTGATAATTTCAGCATCCACTAACATTGTTATAAGCATGAGTTTTTACTGCAAAGTTGTATTCCATAAATGAATTCATTGCAGTTTGCTGATTTACTCACATCGTGCTGACTGTTGGGTAGTATCAAGTTGTCATTAACGTTGTTGTAACAGTCTTTGAGGATTTTCCACAAAGCCTGCTGTTATTAAATTCTAATTTAATTACAGTGAGGTTAAAGAATGTATTTTATATTACTTGAATTAAAAAAAATTATGGAGACCTGTGGCCCAGGATATAATATTCTTGGCAAATATTCCTTGAACATTTAAAAAGAGCATGTGTTTTGTTGCTGTTAGGTAGAGTTTTCTCATCAGTTGTGACTAGTTGATTGATAGTGTTGTTCAAAGTCTTCTGTATTATTACTGATTTTTTATGTCTTTGCTTATTAATTATTGAAAAAGTATTAAATTCTCAATAGTAATTGTGGCTTTGTCTAATTTTCTCTGATATTCTAGTGGTATTGTTCTGTGCATTTTAAAATTCTGTTATTAAGTATGCAAATATTTAGGTTTGCTATGTATCATCAATTATTTTTCTCATCAAAATAAACTCCTATAGCTCTGGTAATAGTTTTTGCTTTGACTTATATTCATATAAGCAATGTAGCTTCTTTTAAAGTAGGTGTATCTTCTTCAGCCCTTCTGCCCTGACTTGTGTGTTTGCACTTTAAAGTAGGTCTCTTGTAGGCAGAATAAGTTAGGTCTCCTTACTCAGAGTGACCACCTATGCTTTTTAGCTGAGTTGTTCATATCATTTGTATTTTCCAAGTGGAGAGATTTTTACTTTGTGCTGAAATTTATTTATTTATTTATTTATTTATTTATTTATGAGGCAGGGTCTCTCTCTGTAGCCCAGGCTGGTCCTGAACTCACTATGGAGCCCAAGCTGGCCCTGGATTCATGGCAATCCTCCTGTCTCAGCCTCCCAAGTGCTGTAATTACATGTGTGTACAATGCCCAGCTTATGTGGTGCTGGGGATTCGAACTTGGTTACTTAGCTTTTGACTTAGCACTTGCTAAGCAAGTGCTTTAACCACTGAGCCTTTTCTCCAGCCCTGCTGAAAGTTATTTAAAGCAGAGGTTGAATATGATAGTGATGCTTCCAGCCACAACTCATAGAAAAGGAAAACTGAAAGCCTTGTTAAATTAATACCAATAGATAAAAAGAAGTGTGAACCCCTACTTTTATTTATTTCCATGAAATGAGCTTGGCTTTTCAAGACCCTGTTCCTCTAACTGATTATTATAAAATAATTAAAAATACAATGGACTTGTCAACCATCAAAAAAAGACTTCAAGAAGATTATTTCTTGTACACAATGCCTGAGGACTTGGTAGCTGATTTTAGATTGATATTTTAAAATTGTGCCTAATTCAAGGAGCCTGATTCAGAAATGGCCAATGGTGGCACAAAAACTTGAAAGCTATTTTGAAGAAGTTCTAAAGAAACTTTATTCACAGAAAAAGGTTTGTAAACTAGAATTCAGGAATGAATCAGAAGATAATAAATTTAGTGATAATTCAGATAATGACTTGCATATTCCTAGAAGAAGCACCTCAGAAGCACTCAGGAATGCCAGTTGCTTAAATATACAGCACCTTTGGCATGAAAAATAATTATTTTTAATCAATATGATTATTGGTGTGACAGTTGGAGAGATTATGTCAATTTGGAACCATGCCTGGATTAGGGTTTGGGAATCATGCCCAGACTGGGCATTGAGAACCAGCTTGGATTAGGGTGTGAATGATTGGTGGGCCGGCAAATGAGGGAAGAGCACCCACCCAGATGTGGGAGGCCCAACTGGGACTCGAACGTATAAAAAGAAGGAAGAAGGAAGATTGTCACAGCTTCTTCCTCTCGGAAAGCTCTCGCCTTCACAATTGTCTGTGGACTCTGACTTGCTACACGCTGCAAATCTTCATCACAGATTCGCCCCAGTCTTAACTTGTGCCTGTCTGCCCATTGCTGATTTTCAGTCACTGATCTTCAGTCTCTGGTCTTTGCCATTGTTCTTCAAATAACCAAGATCTGCGGCAGACTCTCACTGTTCTGGTCGGGTGTTCTTCCCTGCTGAGCAGCCATCGGACACTGCTCTCACACGTGCAGGCCGCCATCTTGGGCTATCTTTATCCTCAGATTTGTGAGCCTTCTGAATAGATCCTTCTTGTTATAATTTCTGTAAATTCTGCCTTTTGAAAAAACCCAAACTAATATAATTGGTATGGTTGAATTTAAATTTGCCATCATTAAATTTGGTGTTTTACCTGTTCTGTTCTCTTTCACTTTATTTCTGTATTTGCTTTGATTTTTTTTTTTTTTTGATACTCTGTAGTCCAGACTGGTCCTGAAATCACTGTGTAGCCTAGACGTGGTCTATCACTCATAGCAATCCCCCTGTTTCAGCCTCCCAAGTGCTGAGATTACAGGCATGTGCCACCACATGTGGCTTATATATGGTGCTGGGGAATTGAACTTGGGGCCTTGTTCTTGCTGGGCAAGTACTTTCACCACTGAGCTATTCCTTCAGCTCTAAACAATGTGAATATGATGTGCCTTGGTGAAGTTTTCTTCAAGCTTCCTGTATTTGGAGTTTTTTATATTCTTCGATCTGTTGTATTATAGTTTTCATCAGATTGCAAATTTTCTAACCATTTTGTTATTTCTCCAAATATTTTTGTTCTATTTCTCCAACCATTTAGGCATTTTGTTGACATATGAATACATTTAGTAGCTCATTTATGCTCTGCTCATTGGTTTTTATTAACATACCTTATTTTTAGAGTGGTATTAGATATATAGTAAAATTGAGCAGAAAATTCAGAAAATGCTTTCCTCTTTGGCCCTACAGGGTGCCCTGAGGTACCCCTCTCAGAGAAAGTCTTGTTTTCACACCTTTTATCATGCAGAGGGTGAGGTTTTGCTAATTTCTAAGATGTCTTGGGGGCCTCTTTTCCATAGTCCTGATGCAGAATACTTCTTTTTTAATGCTAATCTCTTCAACAACCATGTACTCTTTTACCCCGACTTTGCAGTCATTTTTGTTTGGCAAACTGCAATTTTTAATAAGTATCTTTTTTCTTCTGTTTTTGTTTTTTTTTTACCTATCAATGTAGAGCTGGCTAAAACTTGCAAGCAGCATCCACGTGAAAGCCTGAACGCTGGGACTGGCTTGGAATTTCCTCCACCACAGTTTACCACCCTTCATCTCAACTTCAGGCAAATTCTCAGGACAGGTCGAACTGCTGATATAGTTTTTGCCAGAGCATTGCACACACAGCTCCGAGACCAACTGCCGGTTGAGTCCTCTTTCCCATCTGATCTTTAGATAATACTGTAATAGGTCCCAGTCCATTCTTGGGTTGACTGGCAAGGGTAGAAGCCCATGCAAACTTGACGAGAGAAGGTGCTGATCCCGTAGTGTGCAGGAAGCAGAGGGAGTGAAGGGCAGAGCTAGAGGGTAGTTATCCTTTCCAGGTCGTGCCCTAGGAATCTGACCCTCCCCACCAGTCCCCACCTCCTAACGGCACAGAGAAACAACTGAATCATCTTTCAAACAGGAGGGCTTTGGAAAGGTGTTCAGATCTAAGCCATACTACCCCTGCTCCAGAGTAATGTAGATAGCACAGAAGTACTATCTATCTCTTGCTCATCCGGAGGAGCTCACTCCTGAAATGAGAGCACTGTCTCCAGAGTAAATAGTGCTGAGTTTAAAACTCAGCCGTAGCCCACATCACTAGTGGTGTGGTGCCAGATCACACGCTGAACCTTCCTGTGCACATCTTTGTCAACTATAGGGTGTGAATAGTAATGTTGCTTCAAATAATACTACAAGAATGGAATTTGTTAATTGCTCTTCAAAATGTCAGGTATTCCTAAATCTTAATGAATATAGTTACTATCATTCTATTCTTGGACAGGTGTCTCACACTGCCTTCAAATAATAGTTTACCTTCTATAGTAACCAAAGGCTCTTTGCCGCTGCCTTCTTAATTTCAGCAATTTCATTTTTCTGCCTGAACATATTTTTTCTAACCCAAGTACTTTCTTGTTATTAGGTATAATATCTTTTTAAAATCTTACTGGAATTGTGAAGATTTTCTAAAATTATTTTCCGTATTTCCAGAAAGTCACATTCACGGAACAGCAGTTGCTTGGCTTCTTCAGATATTCCGAATCTGTTGCCCTCGCATCTCCGTGGTTGCTTTCTATTCGTGCTTCAGGGATCCTCTTTTGCTTGTCACCAGGATTGGAAGTGTGTCCTGGTTTTATTTAGTTGGGTCATTCTCCCATATTTCAAGTCCAAGCAAAGAGTGAAAGGAAGAGTTTAGAGTAGAAACATGATATTAGGAGAGTAGTAAGATCGCTCTTGTTAAGTTCTATAGCTGAAAACTTCTGCCCAAACAAGTCCCCCCTCCCACCCCCAGGGTTATTGTTGCCCTAAGAGGTCCGCTGAGCACTGTCCTCTTTCTAAACATCGTGCTTGCCGTACTGTGAGGGGGCCACCCATCTCTTCCAGGTAATATGGGACGTACCTGCTCTCCTGTTGATGGGGACGTGGTCTCCAATCTTCTCCATCTTCTGTCACTTGCAGAAGTTTGGCTCAGGGCCCCATCCACTTACTTCCTAGCTGCGCAATCTCTTTCTAGGCCATCACTCAGTTTGGTAGACTCTTTTCAAAAATTTTGTTTTGCATGTATTAATCTTACAGATATTTCCAAAGCTACTGGAAGAGGACACAATTCCCTCTGCCTGGAACTGAGATAAATTCTCCACTCAGTCCATTTGAATAGAAATAAAGGTGAAGAGTAGTCAGGCAGTTAGATTAGTGTTCTTGAAACAGATATCGATTGATTTCATTAAGCTTTTAAGTTATGGTATTCAGACAAAAGAGAAAAGATTTCTGTGGAATCAGCAACATGTACAACATCAAAATTATAAATCTTTTCACTGGATTGGTGACCTGTAATCTTATGTTTAAGTGTTTTTTGTAAAACATTTGAAAAGACAGTCATAAAAAGTACCTCTTATACTCCTTGGGTAGCAGGAACTCCTAGGCCATTTTCAAGGGGAAAGAAAAATTTCAAATTTCATCTTGAGCATGATTTTTGTAGATAGAGCTATCTTGATTTTGTATCTGTATTCATTACTTAGATACTCAGATAATGAAAAGACTTAAACACTCACCTTGGTATGAACTTTGGTTATTGTAATTTAAACCAAAATATTTTATGAACTAAGTCTCACCTGCGGTTATCCTACTGCCTCACTTTTCTTTGCATGTGGAAATTAAAGTAGCAAAAGCTTCAAATGTAATAGAATTTTATAATATAGTAAACATAAAAATGAACATAAAAATTTTCATGAAAAGTATAAGAATGAATCACATAACCACTCAGAATGGGATAGAGCATTCTCATTAATATCCAGTCACAATCAGAGTCATTTTCACCTCTTTTTCCACCATTGAATACTGGCTGACAAGTTCAATTGCTCATCATGTTCAGTTGATTCTAACATCTAACCTGCTCCCCAGCTTCCTGTTTCTTCCTCTCCACTCAGACACTTGCCTCTGAACTCAGTGCCCTGTGCAGAGATCCACTAACTTTTTGACTTGGAACTCCATTAATTCCCATATCCTACATTACTGAGCCTGCATTGCATTTTTGTAATATATATCTGCCATCTTTGTTCTTCTAACTAAACTATTTAATATCTTTAAGGGAAAAATAGGAAAACTTTACCATGGCATATATTGATTCCAACTGTCTTTGCAATCTAGAACTTTTCTTTAGTTGTGTCGTTCAGGTAAATTCAACATCAGATTGGTCCTACTGTGCTGTCCTCTTTGGTGCCTCTGTGCAGTTGCATATTCTGTTTTATTGGATCATCTTTCTCCCTTTACTATAATTCCAGGGACCCGCTATTATTCCTCTTTAAAGAATCAAGTAAACCATCACTTAAACCTTTTCCAGGAATTGTCTGCTCTCACCTTTTTGGCTTCTAGAGAATTTAAACATATCTTTATTGAGTAATGGTTGCCTCCATGGGCTTAATTCCTTCCTATTCCTTCTTTAAACAACAGCCCTCAGGTTGTTCTGTTGGGGGTCTGTTCTCTTCCATCCTCAGGCTTTTGGGATTGGATTGGCCCCACATCAAACACAAATGATGACCTCTCTTCGAGTTAATCAGAGTAACCTGTTTTCTTGGCTTCAGCAATTGGCTCCATGGTAACTCAAACCTATTCAATCAAAGTGAACCTGGAATTTTAACCTGGTTGTGATGCATGGATATTATTTCTTTTCTGGGCTTGATGATGTAATGGTGTGAGGCTTGAATTCCTACAATCCTGTCCTGAAGTGCTGTCAGAAGCAGAAGGTGAAACATTGAGTAGTCTCTCTGATATGAGAAACCCAGATCACAACTATATCATGGAACTTAAAATGAAAAATAAAGTGAAACAAGGGGGTAGGGTGGGGGGGGGAGGGAGTCCTGGGTAGGGGGAGGGACAAAAGGAGAGTGGGAAAGTCCTTGTCACCTTGACAAGATACATATGTGCACAAAATGCTCAACTTCATTGTAAACCTTAAGTTTTGTGCTTATACATATCAATAAAATGGGAAAAATATCATATCTGTACATACATATTTCTTATTATAACTAGTGATAAAATAATAAAATCACAAGAATTTTTTTTAAAAAAGAAGAGCTGAGAGAAGAATCCTAGAAACATCAGTGTGAGCCACAAACCATGCCAGCACCCAGACTATTTCTCTCTTCAGGACCAGTTCAGTGAGCCAAACAGACAATAGTTAAATAACTACAATTACTAACCAAAACTACCATTTTTTTAACTAAGCCAACATAGGTAAGATTTGTCTTTGTGTCTTAGTTTATTAAAGGGTACTTGGGACATTATAATTGTTCAATACATGTGAAAAGACTGGAAAAAAAGCGAAATACAAGTTTTTCCTAAGTATTTATGCTTGGTTATGTAGATAACAATTTGCTGCTGTTATATTTTTAGATTTTAATCCTTTTGTCCTTTACATTTTGGGCATAGTATGAAAAAATGTGTTAATAAAAACATAAGATTTACACTCGGGAAAAAATCAGGAATTTTTATTTCTCATTGATGTTTTTTTAAACAAGGAATATTTCAGAGGAGTTGTAAGACCTGCTATTATCTGTTCATGACAAGCAATAGAGGAGAAACTCAGACACAAATTTTGAATTTGTGTTTGTTTTAGGTGAAATAAAGTGTTAAGAGTAAAATTTTAAAAATAGATTCCCATTTTGTACCACTTTTTACAGTATTTGAAAATAGTGGTTTATTTTTAATTTTGGTAAAAAAATTCACGACATAAAATTTGACTTTTTTCTGTAAATACATGAATTGCAAATTCTGTGACACGTTAGAACCACAGGGTTTGGGGAATTAGTGGGTGTCTATTTCTACCCCCTTTCCAGAGTTTCACCCCCTTCCTATCTGACATTTACCCTGCCATTTGTGTTTGAACTTTTTTATGTTATTATTTTTGTGCATTTCATAAGAGGGACACCCATCTATAGTCAGTCTTTTGTGCTTGGTCCATCTCACTGAACATTATTTTGTACCAATTATCCTGTTGTTTCTCCGGTTCTGCTCTCTCCTTCCCCTCTGTGCTCCCTGCCCTGGGAGGCCATCCTGATGGCCTACATCAGAGGGAAGGTTATTCTGGTTGGGCCAAGTGAAGTCTCAGCAGGTGGAGCTAGGAGTGGCGAGGTTGGGAGGGAGGAGACTGGAGTATGCAAGTCCTTCATATTCTTCTAGCAGAGCTCACCTCAGGCTGTGTGTCTTGACCGAAGGTGCTTAGACTATGACAATGCACTTAGCTTTTTCTATGTGACTCACTCTATTCACTCTGGCTCTGGTAACTACTTCTTCTTGACAATTATTATTCACCCTGAGTTATTGCAATGTCTCTTCTAATTCTACTTTTTTGCAAAGAAACCTGCTCGGATTACCTAATTAGAGTGTGCCATCTGGTTTCTGTTGCAAACCCAATACACACACGCACACACACACACACACGCACACACAGATATATTTCAGAAATACAAAAATTTAATATGGACAATCATATGAATCTAAATCTAATGAACTTTCTGGCTGCTGTGTCCTAAAATTGATGGAAAAATAAAACCATCTTTTTTGAGTTCATGAGAAAATCACACTAAAAATACAAGTTAGGGAAGGGTGATGTTTAAGGGTTTTCTTGGCTTAATCAAGTAGTTCAGCCTATTGCACAGCCCAGGCCACCATTTGCAAGATAATTTAGGCTTGCTCCAGGAAAGTTGGACAACTGGAACCATTTCTGTTAAATAGGAGGAAAAGAGAGCCACTCAAGGACATTTATTTGCATAAAATTGGGACAAAGAAGGGACACAAGGAAAAAAGAAATTCCCAAACAACTCAGCTACATTGGGCCTTGGGATTTTGTGTAAATGTTCTAAGATACTAGAGACTAAGAGCTGTGTTGCCAAATCGAAAGGGATAATTAGCTTTGCCTTCAAGGTTTTGTGTAGGTCAGAAGAATACACAGTGGCCTTTGGGACTTTTTCTAGTATCAGTTGGTATAACTTCAATTTCGTTGGATTTTTTTTGCCAAGTCCACGTGCAGTTCTTTGGTCAGGGTTGGGAATGTTTCTTGCAGCTCCCCGACTCTGGGAAATAGATTGTTCATTATAATTTTCCCAACTTGAGGGTTGCTTCTGATCCTACTCTTCTGAGAAGCGCCTGTCACTCTTCTCGTGCCTCCCCTCTTCCGTCACATCTTTCTCTTCTCACTGCCTTGCTTCCCACACTGAACAGTGCTGTGCCTCTGTCTCAGCTTGGCTTTCTCTAAAGAGCAGCTGTAGCAACGTGGAGTTAAAAATAACCACATCTTGTGAGACTAAGAAGAAGGACGGGAGGCGGATCAGAAAGTATGTTCATTAAGAGCTTTTAAATTTCCTAATGCCCCTTCTGAGTCATGAACAGTCTTGGCAATCTCCGACAACTCGGAGGGGAGGGAGGTGCTGTACCTGTGTTGTACTCAGTGTGTTATGAGGGTTTATATTAATAGGGGGAAATACTCATCCATACTGACAGAAAGCTGAATTATATGCTGTGAACAACCAGAACAAACTTAATTCCAGTGTAAGTCAGCTGTCAGAGAAGCCTATGTCCTGACTGCCTGCCCTAGTACCAGGAGGGCCCCAAAGGCCACTGTGTATTCTGACCTACACAAAACCTTGAAGGCAAAGCTAATTACCCAGGGCTCTTACTATGTACAAGCCAAAGGTTATATAACGAAACTTCATTCATTCATTGCGATTGAAAGTCATGATCAGATTTAAAGAGAAATCTCAGTTGTGGGCTATTTATTTCAGGTGTACACTTTTCTAGAATATGTAGTAACAGAAATACTTAACAGAGAGAAATTCTTCTACCTTTGTTCTAATAGACCACGGTTTTTCATATATTCTGTACTAACTGAAGGATAAGACTGATTTTTAAACTTAATTTTTTAAAGAAACAATCAAATGGAGAGGTAGATGTGGTGTCATAATCAGAGTACGTATGATACTGACAGTGCAGAGAAGACACAGTCTCTGGCTTGATCGAAAGAGGTGACAAGAGCTAGGCAGGCTTCTGAAAGGAGGGAGGGCATGAAGTTGACCTTGAAATTGGTGTTGGGATGTGCATCCTACCTATCACATGAGAAACTACCATGGCAGGAAGAGATTGACCTGTGCTAATGGTTATCTTGTTTGGAGTTTATTCAAAATGGTGCCAAATGTTGTCTTTCAGGGGAATGGTTATCAAAAAGAGTGCTACTTAGGTAAAATATGTATGTTAATTAATAAGCCAATCACTAAGTCAATGAACCCTAACAGAAAAGTAGAACCCTTTGAAGAGAAAAAAAGTTTAAATATCTCCTAAACAATAGCAACCGATATTATGGCTTTGACATTTTAGACAAAGTAGAGACTGTGTGCATTCAGCGAATATTTTTTTGTAATTTGGGTATGTAAAAATTCCATACTAGGTCACATAGGTGAACAGAACATAAAGTGCCTGGAAAATTTCACTGAGGCACTGAGGCATTAAAGAAACCTGTTGTGTGGCAGCTGACAAACATTCCTTACTGGTTTGCCTGTGAGCCTGGTAATTTATCTCAAAGAGATCATTCTCTTATCTTGTTGATGCCTTCCATTGTGTAGTAAATCTTATTCAAGAATGTAGAAAAGATAAATGCTAGGAGCAGGTGTTGAAAATTAATCTGAGCTAATTTTTACCTAGTCAATTAACTACATTCCTTCTTAGAGAAACACATTTGGAAATGATTTTAAGAACATTACCTCTTTGGTATTTCCTTTAAAACTGCTAAGTTATCAGTAGCTCGTGCTGATTGCCTTTTCTGTTCTCTGAGTAGCTGCTTTATCACGTTGTGGTGGGTGATTGTATTGGAACAGAAGGGGGATGGGCTGAGCTCCAGCTGGTGACCCGAGGGCACGAGTCTCAATGACCAGGATTATCTCTGCTTGGTCTTGCTTTATTTTAAGGCTTCTTCTTGCTCTATGAATCCAGTTGTACATGTATTTTTCTTTGAGAACAGAATTTAGTCTAGATCTCAATGTACATAGATTTTATATTAGTGTTCATAATGCCCTGGATTGTATTTGTAGTATGGAACACTTGGGTGATTCTCCAGGTTCTGTTGGTGCTTGCTGGAGGTCAGAGGCTGGAACAGATGGAGGTCACTTTCCTACAGGCATTTGTAAGCCCAATATTTACAAAACACTTGTCTCATATGAAAGATGAGTGTTGGTCACCATTATGTAAAATCACCTCCAGTTACCAAAATGGCACCTCCCAGTTACCAAACTCAAACAGAAACTGTCCTAAGTCATAGGAATAAATGGTAATGCCAAGGTTAAAAGCCAGATCTTCCCTATCCCAGGTCCTGATTATTTTGCTGCTGTCCACAGGACCCTGGCGAGTGGGCTATGCTCTGGCCCCTGGCAGATACCTATGCCTGAAACCTGTTCTCTCCTCTCTGTTGGCTGCCTGCTGCCCTCCTGGTAACTTCCCTTCTACCTTAAAATTCTCTTTATTCTTTGCTTGCTCAAAGAAGACAGGGAGGAGAAGTGAGTGGGTGGGTACCTCAACCTCAACATGTGATTTTCTCCAGAAGCAAGGTTGAACAAATAGAGGCAGAGCAGGGATTTCAAAGATTGAAAAAGAAATTCTGTGAATAATAAAATCCCAGCTGTTGGCTGTATTTTCTGTCAAGGAAGGGGAGATCTGAGACTGCCCTCTGTGAGTTAGCAGCAAGGAGGGACGGCTGCCGGGGGCGTACTCCTTGCAGAGAACGGTGTAGAATAGTCAGGAATATGAATCCAATTATGGCAACCCAAGCTGTACTTTCATTCTTAGACTACAAATCAAAGAGAAAAAGAAGAGTCACTAAATGAGTTACTGATTAGAAATTGTCCTAAGGGCTTGTTGCTGCTCTCCCAAAAATCATTACTTTCTAATTTTTGGAGTCATTATCTCTAATGACATATTCGAATTACCCAAAGAGGCGTTATTTTTAGACATATAGTGAGTGCAATGGGTAACCAGCTGTTGCCTCCTCTGGACCTTGTCAGAAGATGTAGATAGATGCCCCCTGTGTAATTGACTCAATCCCAAAATCACTCCTTCAGTTTAACAATCCTGTTTGCTACATCATTGCCCACACCACAGGGAAGTCAGTTAAGAGCTTGAGACTACAGTATTCAAAAGGCAGGTTGTTCTTTGGCATGAATGCCTTATCATGTTTATGAAAATCAAAACACCTGAGGCAATAATAGAAAAACCAGATAGTTTTACTTTCCCAAGGCCCAAAGACTTCCTTATCTCAATGCTTCTGGCAATAACCCCAGTGAGGTGGGTGACCCCAGGGAATCCAAGAGGTTGGATGTGTCTGGGTCGCAGTCCAAGATGGTGTTGGAGCGCGTAGCATATATGTCTCATCGGAGTTTGGCACCTGAGATATGGCAGGTCCAGCAAGAGATGTTCAGGGGAAGATGCACTAAGGAAGAGCTGGACTGGAGATGGAGGAAAAAGTTGGGCTCTCAGAGCAAAACAGAGAGAGATCAGAGAGGTGGTGCTGATGAATGTGACCACAAGGGCCTTCATCTGTTGCTTCTAGGCCTCCAGCCAGGCTGGTGAGGGCTTTCTGCTAGGGTAGGAGAAGATCTTGTAAGGTAACTTTGTGACTCTCATTCATGTTAGTTTAGAAGATTAAGTATCTCTCTGGTACAAAATTCTAGTGGTAATTTGTTCCAGAGATAAGGATAAGAGAGATGATGTAGCACAAAAACAGACTACTGTGGTTCCATGAAAGAGGTGATATTCTTCCCTGGAAAACTCAAATGTGAGCAGAAAAAAATGTTCTAACCTTTTCCGGAGATGCGTTCAGTTTATTGGCCCCTCTCTAGAAGACTTGAAAATCTCTTTCATAGAAAGGGATAAAGCGTTGGCGTTGCTTTCAGGCACCACGAAAGGTAGATTTTGATATGAATAAAAAAATTATTGTTTCCTCCTTTAGTCCTTCTGCAATTGACAGTCGCTTGTGAGAGCCTCCTATACAGAGATGCCAGTCTTTAGAGGCAGTTGCAATGAAGGGAGCAGAAGCTGAATGTGATGTAGAAGCCTGGGGGTCTTGCTGCCTGCTTGGGAGATGTGGTAGAGACAATGAGTGCGAGTTCGTACCCGTAACCAGGTGGCAAAAGGGTGACACTCGTGGCTTCTAGATTTTACTGTGGGAGTTTGACCTAAGCGTGAGACGACCTCTCAAGAAGTGATGATTTGATTGAGAACTGAAGGATAGGTATTGAATAAAGAAGGCACTCTCAGCAGAGAGAAACGCAGGGGCATAGGCCAGGGATGGGAGGGAGTTAGCTGGCAGAAGGTTCTAAAATTGTGGATCACATGGAAAGAAAAAGAGGGAAGGGGGTGAGAAGCTGATGTGGAATAGCCAGGGCTAGACGAGAGACCTTGTGTGTGGTACAGAGTTATGACTGTACCAGTAGAATAGATAACCGTTCAGAATATAGATTTTGTGGAGCAAGAGGTGAATCTGTGAGATCAGGACAAGATGTAAACATATACTTAGTGACTGTTACAGCTGGGATCTGGGATGTCCCCGAAAAGCCTTGTATTTGGAAGGTGATTCAATCCTAGGGGTTAGTCCACTGACTTTCAGTGCAGCTTAGAGGGGAGCCTGGGTCAGAAAAGGCAGATCACTAGGGCTCGACCCAGAAGGAGCAGATCATGTGGGTGTAGCTTGGAGGTTACATACTGGGTCTGCTGTTCCCTTCACTCTGTCTTGGCTTCCTGTCTGCCATGTCGGGAACAGCTTTGCTCTGTGAACAAGCCCTTACCCCACTGGTGGCTACTCATGAATGGACCAAGACATCCTGACATGGGGAAACAAAGCCAACCTTTCCTCCTGTAAGTTGTGGGTGTCAGGTATTGTGTTCCATCAACGAATGACAGTAATAAACACCAGAAAGATTTGGTGATAGGCTGAGCATTTGGGTAAAGAGAGGGAGCTGTTCTCTCTCAATTCTGGTCCCTCGATTCTGTTAGACTTACTAGTGTACTCTTAGTTACCCAAAACAGATCATTCGGAGCCACATCAATCTCTGTCCCTTCCGTATGCCTCCTGTCTAACTGTAAGATCTCAGCTGTAAGATTCTTCCAGGGTGGCTTTGTACCTACAGCCCTAAGCAAGCTTGTTGGGAAATGAGGGGAGTTTTATTTTCTTCCCTTCAGGGAGGATATTGCTGGGAAGCTTTCAGGACCCTTTGTTTTAGAGATTTGGTAATGCATAATATGAACTCCCCTCATGACATAATAGTAAATGTACATTTGGTCTTTGCTCATAGTAATAGTACCTAACACAGTGCTCCTGTATTCCTGGAATTCCTATACAATAGAAGCTTTTTTTTAAAAAAAAAAATTCAATCAAGGTACTTGAGTTTCGGTACAGGTCCAAGAAGGACAAAGCCTGATGACAAGTTTGGAAATTTAGCTGCACCCTCTATCCTCTGAGGAAGAAGAAAGGACTAGAGACTGGGCTGCAAGCACGAGTACGTGGTGATCCCTTCGTAGTGAGGACTCCAGGAAAATTTGTGATTAATTGGATTTGGAGAACTTCCAAGTTGGTGAACACATCCATGTATCAGAAAAGTGCCATGACCCAACTCTGTGGGGACAGAAGCTCTTGTGTTTGACACTTTCTGAATTTGCCCTCTGCGCCTTATTTGGCTGCCACTTTGTATCCTTTAATAAATCAGTAAATGTAAGTAAATTCTTAAAAATTTTCTGAGCTGTTAATTTAAATTATTGAAACCAAGGAAGGTATTCCCCAGTTTGTAGCCATCTTAGATAAAAGAGTGGCTATTGGCATCTTCAAGTTGAGGGCAGTCTTGTGGGCCTAAGCCCTAAATCTGTAGGGTATGGGCTAACTGGGTGGTTAGTTTCCCTGAGTGAGTATCTTCAGAGAATTGTAGAAATTCTTGGCGTAAAAATCTCACATAGTTGATATTGAAAGTGTTGTGTGAGTAGGAAAAAAAATGTTTTCTTTTGCCACCTCAGAGGAGAAATGGAAGCTTCATTAAAAGTCAAAGCCTCCAATTTGCTATCCTGCTCCCATTTATGAGAGACAGAGAGATTTTTCAGCTTAGAGCAAGTGGTTATCTACCTGCTATGACCGAAAGGGCAAAGCATTCATCTGAGACCCACCAAGTCTAACCACAGGCTGAGTAGGAAACTATCTCACCATATTCTTGAATGGCAACAGAACGAAGTGATTTAACAAACTCTCCCAGCTGAATTGAAGCCAAGACTCTTAATTTCTCAAAAGCTCAGATCTTGTCATAGCTACCAAGTGGATAAGAGAAATTAAGCTTGAAAACTACATTCTTGTCACCTGAGGATAGTGGGATGAATGTATTTGCATCAGATATATTGGACTGTCACTTACCATAAGCAGAATCTTAAATTCTTGTCTTTCAGAGAGTACAGGCTTCTTTGGAAATGTCTTTTCTTCTGTCTGCCTCTGGCATTACTCCTTTTTAAACCTGTTGCTATCATATAAAAGCTTAACAAGTGGTTAGATCTAAAATGTTGCTCCAAGTTCTCACATTGAGAATCGGGGCCTTGCCAGAAGGGGCAGGTCACGGGGGTGTGATTTGGAAAGGTGTATTCTTGCATCCCTGGTCTCTCTCTCTGGTGCTCGCTCTCTCTCTCTCTCTCTCTCTCTCTCTCTCTCTCTCTCTCTCTCTCTCTCTCTCTCTCTCTCTCTCTCTTCTCTCCTCTCTCGCAGGGTCTTACTCTATAGCCCAGCTGGTCCTGAACTCACTATGTAGCCCCAGCTAGCCTTGAATGCATGATAATCCTCCTGCCTCAGCCCCCTGAGTGTTGGGAGTGTAAACTTGAGCTACCATGCCTGGCTTTTACGTGATGCAGGGTTCCTCCTTTCTCTCACGCTATTTTTTTGTCTTGTTTTAGGGCTAACTGACCATGGACAGAAACACTGAAACTGTGTGACAAATTAAATTTCTCTTCCTTTAGGTTGCAGGTGTTAGGTATTCTGCACCAGTGACCTGAGAGTGAATACAACAAGTAATCACAATTATTTTAAGATTAATAACATTGTAATTGTTCTCATTTTTGAGTGATTCCTCTACGACAGGCACTGTATTATACATTATCTCATTTAATCTTTATAACAAGTCTGTGGAGTGAAACAAAACCGATTTCCTTGACCTTTATACTAAATAAGACATAAGTCATGGCGTACTGGTTGGTAATCTGTAGTCATTACTCAATTCAGTCAAGGTTTAAAGACCATCTCTTACGATTATGATATAATTTAACCTTTATCAAAGGGATAAAACTGGATATCCACTTAATATAGTAAAATATGGAATGCTGAGTGCTAGAGTGGGGCCAGTTGGAGGAGATGAAGGCACCAAGGTGGCAGAGGTGATTCTGACTTGGGGGTGGGGTGCTGGAAGGGACTAGGGAAAGTTTAGAGGTGATGGCATCCTCTCAGTTTCATCTTGAAAGATCAGACTATCTCACAGGTACTTGAGACAGAAGGGAAACTTCACATAGATGTAGCAGCTAAATCCAGGGCCGCAAGGTAAGAATGCACAGCATGCCCAGGGAACAGCCACCACGCTCTGGCAGTGTGGGCTATCTGGGAAGGGGTGAGGGCATCTGGTCGGAGGCTAGGGTGGGAGTGAGAAGGTGTCCAGCTCTGGCCTCAGGACTCATAGAATGAGTGGCCATGAGTGTCTGTCATGGAGAGAGAGGACCTGCCAGCACTCCTCTATGGGAATGTGTTTTGTTAGTTGGTGCTCAGTGACATGCTGGATAGATCCGTATGAAATTGCGGACATATCACCATTTTTGGCTTACAAAAATGAACATTTTTATATGGGCAAACCTAATACATTTTGAGATTTGTTTTTCTTCCTGGTCCTTTGTATATAGTATGTGGCTATAAATTTAAGGCTCCTGGCCCTTGGAGGGCCTCAGAAGTACTAATGGGATCTATTGACCAATCCAAATATCTCAATTTAGCCAAGTCAGTGAAATAAAATTTTATTTATTTTAGGCAGAAATTTGATTGACACAGAGTGATAACCCTAGCTACTTCCTGATGATCTAAGACTCTGAGTGGTTGCTGGTGAAATCACTGAAATTTCTAAAGTCTGTAGGATAGAGGATGGAAATGAAGATTAGGAAGGTTCTTGATAGTAAGAACCACTGGCTTGTAGATTACTACAGAGAGCAAGAATGAACTGCCCGTGTTCCTGAGGGATCTTGAGTGGCCTGAGGCTTGTGCTTACATTTCTTATTTCATCAAACATTTTCTGAGAGTAAATATTTTATGAATCTTTCTACACACTGGGAATATTGTTAGAAGGAAGCCAGGTATTTATGTCTATTTGGCTCTTTAATTTTCAACCAAAGCTGGAATGAGTAATAGATGGTAAAATTTTTGTTCATCAAAGTTATCTAATGCTTACCGTATAGAGACAGGGACAAAGCAGGTTCTCAATAGGAAGACAGGAGTTGTGGGGAAGAAAGTACCACTTACTAGAACCCAATGAGTGACGGACATGGAATTTTTGGATGCTTCTCTCCCTTTAGTGCTTACCACAGATTAGGTGATGTTATCCTTGCACAACAGATGAACAAGTTGATTCTCAGAGAAACTGGAAAAATTGCTTTTGATTACCTGAAAGGAAGATGCAGAGTTTTAGCACAGATCTGTCTGTCCAAAGCCTGAGCTCTTCCCAGCAGCATCCCCCACACCACATGATTTTAGGTTTGGCATGAAGAACCTAGAGGCTTAAATTTGTATTTGTCCTGGGGCTTATTTGCTTTTCAACCATGATGGAACCAGAATGGAATAATCATAATGATTTGTTGACAATGACAACACAAACTGTAGCAACACAGTGAGAGTGTCAAGGAAGGTGAGGTAACTCTCATTTATTGGAAGCCTGAAAACATTTCAAGTTCAAAGTAATGATATTGCAGCCTTCCTGAAGTAACAACAGACTCTGGGAGGATAGTTACACTGAGAGAAAGTATGATGATGCCACTCATAGTCAGCCAAGGTAATGTGCCTTTGGTGCCAGTTCTGGTGAATTTGTAGACGTTGCAAGCGAGATGTCCCATCACTTTGAGTGACCTGGGATATCATCTTGGTTTCTCTATTCCAATGTTAACAACAGAAACAGCAATCAAATTTATATAATTCATGCCATATTATGTTTGGAGAGATGCAATCAGAAAACTGGCATAAAATAGGCAAATCTTTCATTTTCTCAGTTTTAAAAATGACTTTCTATAGATTTCAGTAAAAAGAAAAAAAACCGCACCTGTCTCAATGACTTTCTCTACTTTGAAAGATTTCTGCTCTTTTAAGTCATTGAATTTCTACCACCATTTGTATCACTAAGAAATCAGCACTGCTTTCCTTGCCTGGGTGCTAGAGAGACAGAGACCAGAGACCTGATTTTCTCATCATCTTAAAAATGCACAGGTCCCTTAGCTGCTTTGGCATTTACATTTAATGTGCCTGCTCCAGGAGTTGGCAAGTGCCTGCTGTGGTTCTGGAAACAGACTGGTGATAACGCCCCATCAGATGTGCATTTGTTAAGGAGTTCCATATCTGCAGTTACCTGGAACTGAGACTCCAAAAACAGGTGATAAAAATTTTAGCTTCATAGCTGGTGAACAATATTCCACGTGGGTATGGAGGGTGACCATTTCCTCTCAGGTTCTGAGCTCCCCTCCCCTGCAAGCCCCGACCGCCCAGCACTCTTCTTCTGTGTTGTAGAAGCACGGTTAATAGTCCTGTCAGTCTTGATTAATTCTGTGCCTATGATCAAGACAGTATTTTGACTCTGGGGCAAATCAAACCGTGGTGGACTGTGTGACACAGACACAAGGGATAAACATTTATTAAAAATGAAAAGTGCACAGCTTGGAGCTTGTAGAAACTGCATAAAAATAAAGGCACGTAGAGAATAAATTTCAACTATAGATAAAAAGAAAGCTTCAGGGATGATCAAGTACTTTTTGAGTTTTTCTATTCTAATATTTAATGGTTTCTAAAACCTGAGTACTGTTTTCTGGCAATGCTTAAATTTTACCCATTAAATCTTCTCGTGAGCAAGTGTAGGCCATTAATCCACTGATCAGTAACTAATGCAAAGAGAAAGTTCTCTTTTAGTCTTTAATAACATAATTCTGACCATTTCCAAGACTACACCAATTGTCAAGGAAAATGACAAAGGGCATTGTTCTAAAAAGTATTTAATAAGCCATAAAATTTTGATTTATAGAGAAGATATTTGGAATATATACATTCCAAAGGCTTAGCCAAGTGTGATAATTGGGAGATTCTGAGACATAAAAAGTCTTTGTCTTTGACTTCAGTGATAATATTTTTTCATGACGCTCTTGGCTGTACAGGACTCTCTGTGTGTGTGTGTATGTGTGTGCGTGTTCTTTGCTGATTTTTACATTTATCTTAGGATATGATTTTTGTTTGACTCAACGAAGAGTGATAGAGATAAAATAGCCATTGTATCTAATCTCATGAAAGGAGAAGAACAAGAACCAAAGGAGATAGGAGATTTGCTCCTGGCCATCCAGTTAGTAGATGGAAGTGCTTGAACATTAATCAAGGTCACTGTGATACCAAATGACCTCTCTCTGCCCCCCCCCCTTTCTTGCCCAGAACAAGGCCCTTGATACAGTACATAATGGCTACTTCTACCACAATCCCAGAAGCATCCTTTCAGAGAGCCACCCCTGTTAAGTGCATTCTTGGCATGCTGTGCTTGAGGGATCTTCATGAATGGAGCTTTTCTGCCTACACACGATTTTCCCCTCTGGCCCTGTCTTATCAAGTCACTGTACAAGTTATAAAAGAGACACAAAGTCAGCACCTGCTATGGGAAGCATTTGCACTATAATAATTTATTTGTTTTTTTGTTTGTTGAGACATGGTCCACTCTGTCTTCCAGGCTGATTCTGAACTCATAGCAATCTTCCTTCCCGGCTTCCTGAGTGCCGGGATTACAGGCACATGCCACCATGCCTGGCTTATGCAATTCTGGGGAGTAGAACCCAGGGCCTTGTGCTTGCTGGGAAAACACGCTAACCACTGAGCTATATACTTAGCCTGTACGCTTTGTTTTTATATTTTTGAAGACTGGAGATGAAATGCAGGGTCTTTACACTAAGCTATATCCCCAGTCATGTAAAAATTGTTTAATAAAAAAAGAATTTTAAGACCTGCTCTTGCTAAGTCTCTGAATTGCTGAATCTTGTGATCATCTGGTCTCAGTCTCCCAGAGTGCAGAAATTACACATGTGGCACCACACCCAGCTTTGACGGTAAGATCATAGAGACACAGGAGGAAGGGCAGGTAAATGGAAAATATAGCTTTAAACTTATCTGCTAGCTGCATAAATTGAAATTAAACAACAGATTCAGTTTCTCTTTAAGATTTTGCACAGTCTATTCCTGGGCCAAAGTGGTTTGAGTCTATCCCCCGTTCGCTCATGTATCTATTCCATGTCTTTACCGAGCAGTAACTTTGCTGGTGGGAAGACAAACACTGTCCCCGCCTTTAAGTAGTGGCCCAGTCCTCAGATAGAAAGGACAGGAGGAAAAAAAAGGAAAGAAAATGAAAGGAGGTAGCTAATCCTTGCATGTTATAATTCACAGAAAGGTGTACATCTCTTATCCCCACCTGTAACTAACGTGCTTTGAATGTAATAGCAGCATTTGGTGACTTTTCCCCCTCCAACACTTGCCAGTACCTTGATAGCACTGCCGGAAGTCCCTGGAGTGTGTTTCATGCGTGGTCATAGACAAGCCTGACCAGGTTTCTCGTAGCATCTCCTGCTCCTCCCTTATGCCAGTGCGCCTCTTTGAGTTCTCTCCTGCCCATCAGAAACTGCCACTGAAGTGCTAGAATCCAGATTGGTATAGGAGCAGAGCACCTGACCCTTCTTCATGTGACTAAACCTTGGAGGGGATCCAGTGGCTCACAGAGTCTTTACCAAGAATGGGCTCCAGGCTGTCCTGCCTGCACTTGGAATCAGCTATGGATTGATCATGGAAAAACCTCAGTGACATCTACTACGTGACCCTCTTCTGACCTCTTGTGTTTCTTTCTCCACCAGGACCAGTTTCTGTGTTCATGTTTCCCTTTCCTGGGTGGTCATTTGCTCTGGCTAAAGGCCTTGGAGAGCCCATCTGTGAGCTCCACACAGCTGGCGTGGACCCCAGTGGGCTCTAGAGTGTATCCAGAGAGAAGGCATGGTGTGGCCTTGAGTTCACAGATTTGCCGTGGGAAAACCTCACTGCTTCCCTTCTGGAGGAGAGGCTTGAAATTCAGTTTAACCAAGAACGAGATACTTTTTCCTTATATGACTGGAGGTAACAGACAAGAGTATACTGTCATGTTGTATAGGTCACTGAACAAGACAGTACTTCTTCGTGTTGAAGTGCAATCAGTAGAGGAATGTAGATGTAAGGCCAATTTCTTTATCCAACAGGAAAGACACAGAAAGTCTAAAATAGGGGCCATAGAGAGAGGCACAGAGCAGGAACACCACGATAAAAACAGAAGTGCATCAGAGACCTCCAATCTTCATGAGTGATTCTTGGCTTCCTCTTTAGTTCGGTGTTGGTAATTACTAGATATGTCCAAGGGGCTCAGATTGGTTGACAGGATATTGGCAATCCTGTTAATTACAATTTATAAAATGCTTTTTAAAAAAAGATATAGATCAGTTTTGTAGGTAGGAAGACTTGTGTTTAAAACTGCGATAGTTGGTATTATCCGGGAGAACATTTCATTTATTATTTAACACATATTAATTGATGGCTTAGTTATATTGAAGGTATTTTGCTGAATGTCCAGCTTGCAAAGATAAGGTCAGAGGCCCGTGTTTGTGACATAAGCCTGGTGTCCAAACTGGACGGGCACAGCAAGTCCTAGAAAGCAGTGATATGTTCTGTACACCAGCATCAGAATCATCATAAATCTTGACCCAACCCTCAGAAATCCAGAAAAGGGAGCCTGGCAAAAGGAGAAAGGGAAGAATTTTTAAAATTAAATTTATTTTAAATTACTACCTAAAAGTATAAATATCACATGCATTGTTGCCATAACATGATGTTTCAATATCTTTATGTATTGCACAATGCTTAATTATATTTAAATGTTTATCCCCTTGTTATCATTTCTTTATGGTAAAAACTTTGAAAATCTTTTCTTCTAGCTTTCTGAAAAATACAGGAATTTAGTGTTGCTTATTGTTGCACTACTGTATAACTGCATACCAGAGCTTCTTTTCTTCACGTGTGGGCTCTTTATTTTCAGTCTGATATTCTGGAATGTTATAATGAGTACAAGTTAACGTGCTGGAGAGGAGACTCCTTGAGACAGACTTGGGTCTTAGAGCATTGGTAAGTTTTCATACATTATGTCACCACTGACTACTCCCTCGCCTCAGTATTTTTTTTTTCTTCGTAGCACTTCTGTGATCAAAATGAAGAAATGCATCAACTGCTTGTTTAATATTTTCATTCCTTTTTCCCCCTCTCAGCTTCTATTTGTTTATCTAATCTTTCTGGGAGGTACCTTCATCCCTTTCGTAATTTCTACAGCTTTCCTTTTTTTGTTCTCTGCACATTATTTTCTTTTGTTTTAAAGTATCTGATTCACCTTTATTTTATTTTTCTCTATATTTCTACAGCTATTAATCAGATTTAAAAAAATGTTTCCTTCTCTCTTCATAGTTCTCTGTTTTGTTCAATCAGTCCCTTCTGTCCCACTTCTTTATTTCCCCCCATTTTATTAATACGTTTATATGCTATGGATACTGGTGACATTGAACTTGAGTGTTACCCCGGTTTCTTTGACTCTTTCTTATTAGAATCTTTACTTAAGTAGCTGTTGGTCTCATACTTAGGCCAAGATGAAGCCTACGATTTGAATATGTGCCCCAGTGCTCATGTGTTAGATGTTTGATCCCCAATGCAATACTTTTGAAAATGGAAACTTTAAGAGATGATTAGGTCATGAGAGCTCTCAGGTCGTGTTATCAGGAGAGTGAGTGAGTTGACACAGGAGTGGGCTCCTGACAGAAGGGGAAGTATGGCTTTTTCCTTTCTTTCTTTTTAAAAAAAATTTTTTATTTTTCTGAGACAGAGTCTTGCTCTATAGCCCAGGCTGGTCCTGAACTCACCATGTAGCCCAGACTGGCCTGGAACTCATGGCAATGCTCCTGCCTCAGCCTCCTGAGGGTTGGAATTATAGGAACGAACTCCCATGCTCAGCTTATCTTTTTGCAGTGCTGGGGAATCCAACCCAAGGCCTTGGGCATGCCAGACAAGTACTTTAATCACTGAGCTACAGTCCCAGCCCCCCTTTCTCTCTATCATGCATGCTGTCCTTAATCCTTCCACTATGGACTAGTGCAGTAAGAAGTGCTTACACGATGAGTCCTGCAACCTTCACCTTTCAAAACTGTAGAAAGCGAATTTCTGCTGCTTACAAGCAGAGGCATTCTAACATAGTCGTAGACTAATGGAGGAAGCAATGCCCAAAAGGCTTCCCGGGAACCGTGAGCATGTAAGCAGGCTTTGTTAGCTCCAAGCTTGTTCCAATTTGGCTGAACTTTTGTTTGGTTTTCTTTTGTCTTTTCTTTTTTATTCCTTGCTTTTATCTTTCTTTCCTTCCTTTCTTCTTCCTCTCCTTTTTTCTTTCTTTCTTTTCTTTTTTTTTACTCTGCCACCCTCCTCCTCCCATTGCGGGAGAGTCCCCACTAGTTGTAGTATCATGTCTTTCCTCTTCCCCAGGAAGTCTCTTCTGATCTATTCTGGAGGATGAAAGCGAGGCAATAGGGTAGGGCTGGGAAGTCTTGGGGTACATGTGGGCTTTCACTTCCTCTCTATTTACTGCAGAGAGACTTTCCCCTCAGCTGTGTCATGGTGTGCCCCCAAGTCAGCATCCTGGACTGTGGCTCTTTCAGAAAATAAATCTGTGGTCTCTGTTGGGATTGGTGGGTGTACAGTGGTCAGGGAGAGAGAAATCTCACTTGTCCAGCCCTAGGGGATGGGGAGGGGCTTCTTAAACAGTTTGAACTATACTCTGTGTCTTATACCTCTGCTTGTACCACACCTTAAAGCACCTGTCACCATTTTATGTCACTCTTAGGATCTACAATGTAAATCAGGCTATTTCTTGGCAGTCGCATGGCCAGACTAGGCTTCACCTTTCTTGTAGCTGCTGCCAATCTGCGCAGTTTCCACTGCTTCCCATTATCATTGTGCTCTCTTGTTCTCTTCTCCCTGTCCTTGTGGGTTTGTGTCTTTTTGAAAGATCTCTTTACTGAGATTTAGCAAGACTTGCGAAAGGAATAAAATTCAATATGCATGTCTCATCTGCCATCCTTACCCAGATGCCACCTTTCCAGAAATGGATGTGACGTGAACTTACTCATGTTTTAAAGTGACTTCTCTGCTGTGCAGAGAATGGACTGGAGGAACATGCATGTAGGGCCACTTGCTACAGGGTCTTCTAGTGAGGACAGGATGAGATCCGGGGGACAAAACAGGCAGTGAGAAGTGTACAGAGGCACAATAGTGGCTTGTGCATGAGGATGAGGGAGAGAGGGGGCCAAGGGCGAGCGCTACAGCTCTTGAAAGACGAGTGCACAGTGGAGCTATACACCAACATGGAGAGGGCGGGAGAGAAAAATAGGTCATAACAGAAACAAATATTCAACTCTTTCACAGCTGCTCAGGGACCTTTGTGGACCTGAGCTCCAAAGGGTATTGTACAATCAGAAAATCATTTTGATATAGTTTTATTTCCTGGCCTTTTGTTTTCACGATGCTGTAGCTTACAGGGATTTAAGTGTCAGTAGAGTAAAAGGATCCCCTATAGTGCCGGCATGTTGCCAAGTGCCACTGGAAGTAGACTTTTTTGTTTACTGTCTCCCCGGGTAATATAGATTATAGTAAAGGAAAGGTTTTAATGCAAGCACTCATTCAGGAATCTACCAAAACTAAAGACTTCCAGTGTTTAGCTCTGTTCTGAAGACATTAGGAGACAGTCCCCCACTGATGTCGGGAAAGCTTGTGACCCACAAGACTCAATTGTATGTTGTTTAAAAGATACAGTCTTTTCCAAGGCAAGGTTCTACTTCCTGTGCTTAACTCTTGGAGAAAAATTTGTCCTTAGGATGAAATATGAATATTTGAATGAAAAGCCATTTCTTCAAGGAGGGGGTTAAGGAAAGGAGGAGATCACAGAAACACTATTGAGGAGGTAACATTGGGAAGAGCAGGAGTTCAGCGTGGACCTACGGAATTGGAAGTGGCCACTAGACATCCAAGCGGAGATACTGAGTAGGCGGTGTCTATAATTTTAAGGGTGAGAGAAACATAAACCAGAGACGGAAATTGGGAGGCGCCCGTTCATGGGCTACTGACAGCTGGAGCCTGGGTAGATAGATCACTGAGCTTGCAAGGAGAGAATAGCTGCATGTGCGAGGCCTGGGGCTGAGGGAGCCGGAGCAGCCAGCAAAGCAGTCCCAGAAGGAAGGATCAGCAAGGTGGGAGGGAGACCAGGAGACATGGCCCGAAAGCCAGGTGAGCAGTGCGCCTGAGGGAGGGGCCGTGAGCGGCTCTGACAGGTGTGCGCGTGAGACGGGAAAGACCCTGTGGAGGCGGGAGGAGCCCCAACGGTTCTCCTAAGCACTCAAGGGGCTGGCCCGCGTGGAAGGGTCCGCCTGGATTAGAAGCTGGGTGGTCCCTCCACAGTAACGTGGGAGAAGAGACAGACGGGAAGCAAATCCTGCAGGCGCCATTCTCAGTGGGGCAGGAAGCCGAGGGCCGAGCTGAGAGTGGACGAGTGGGAGGAGAGGGACAACAGACTGGGGGCCTCTCGGGTCTGGGGGGGAATTCACAGTGAGACTCGTTCGTCTCACTGGATACTTGTCCGGTCACACTTGGCTGCACCCATCCAAGTACGGAGCAGGAGTTAGGTTCAAACTGAGTTCCATAGAAACGTATTTGACGAATATATATTGTACTGGACCTGTAATCCCAGCTACAGTGGTAGCTGAGGCAGGAGGATGGGGAATTCAAGACTAAACTGGGCGACTTATGGGGATGCCTTGTCCCAAATAAAAGAAAAAGAAGGAAAGAAATAAAGGAAGGAAACATGAAACAATTTACAAGATGAAAACAGTGTTCCAATGTGCTGTCTAAGAGGCTGGTTTTACAGACAGCAATGGGCTGAAGAAAGCAGAGACAAAACTCAAAAAGCACACTGTTGTGTGTGTGTGTGTACTAAAGCAGAAGGAACTTTCTTGTCTGTCATAGTAGTTGGAACAGCAGACCTGTTTGGTAAATCTGTTATCACTCTTACTCTGATTTCTTGGAAGGACAGACAGACTACCTAAATTTATAATACAGCACTTTAGCATGAGTGACTCCATTTTGATTTTCAGCCTGGTCTGTCGGCTGTTGGGTTTGATACAGGAGCGTAGCCCACAATGATGGCCTCCTGTAATTTTAGTTTAACACTCTGAAAGCACAAAGACGAGCAGCTTACGTTGTCCTGTGTCTGCCCACAGGACGCTGGGCCTGCTCTTTAACTAGGTGCTCTGACCCACCCACTGTGATGGCAAGATTCAAAGTCATGCCTCAGGGAGCCATATTTGCTGGTGGAAAGAGTAACACAAGCACTAGCAATCTCTCTGGCTCGTGCTTGTCGCGTGCCTTCTTATATCAAGCTGCTCTGCCTGGGCACTACTCAGCCTACAAATCTGGAGGCTGGACCCCTTGGGGCTTGCTGTGTTCACGTGGAATGTGGTTTTTCATTGCACCCTCATGTTTGTGTTCTACCTTCTCTGGGTCTCCTCTTTTTTTTTTTTTTTTTTTTTTTTTTTTTTTTTTTTTGTTACTGGGGATTGAATCCAGGTCTTCACACTGAGCTATATCCTAGGTCCATTTTTTAGCTTTTGGTTTTGAGACAGTGTCACATTAAGAAGTTAAACTGCCCAGTCTGGAACTTGTGGTCTTTCTGTCTCAACCTCCCAGAGTGCTGGGATTACAGACTCGTGTCACTGGGACAGTTTCAATATCAGTCATATCTCCTCTCTGTAATCTTATGCTGCCCTATTAAGTAATGCTTGGCAAAGTGCTCATCTGTGTGTTCCTTTTCAGTAATAAATTACTTTCCCTTTTAACTTCATTCATGTACAGTTTCACTGGGTGACAACCTTACCTGGTATAACTCAAGTCCCAAGGTTGGTGGTCCGTGTATTTGACATTTTTAGTAAGTCTGCTAAAAGCCTATGAAAATTAATCCTTAACAGATACCTATGATCTGTATAAGATATTAAAGAAACACTAATGAAAAATCTTTTACTCTTCTACCTTTGAATGAAATGTTCCTGTGGTGTGTGGATCACCATTAGCTTGGTGACCTTGAAAATGCCCTCCTGGCATGGTCCAGATAGTAAGCACTTCTTTTTAATGCTAATATCTTTAACTTCCCAGTGCTCTCTGGCTCTACGACTGCAGGCCATTTTGGCCCGGCACTGCAAACACTTTCTATATGATTTTTCTCTGCTGTTTTATTTATTTTAATTTTTTTGCCATAGAGCTGGCTAAAAGCCACAAACAGTAGCCATGTAACAGTTTGAACATCAGTCTGCCTGGAGATTTCCTCTACCAGAGTAAGCAGTCCACTGCCCTTAATCTCAGTTTCAGGCAAAGTCTCTGGACAAGAACAAAATGCCAACAAACTTTTTGCCACAGCATAGCACACATGGTTTTTAGGCCACTTGCCAATATAGTCCTCCTTCCCATCTGAAACTTCTTGAGCCTGGCCTTTGCAGTCCACACTACTATCAGCATTCTGGTCTTCTGAGCCCTGACCAGAATCTCCCACCAGGCTTGACTCAGAAAAGTCCAAGACTTCTCTAGCTGGCATCCTCAAACCTTTCCAAATTCCTTCTGTAAACTTGTTCAAAAGGCCTCCACACCACATGGTCAGGTAAAGCACAGCAATGACCCCACTTCTGGTACCAGTTTCTGCCTTAGTTACTCTTTCATTGCTGTGACTCAATACCTGACGTTCACAACTTAGGGAGGAAAGAGTTATTATAGCTTACGGTTTCAGAAGGTCACAGTCCATTCACAGGTGGACAGCTGGAAAATGGTGGAATCACATGGTGGGGCCTTGGAGACAGACATCCTCACGGCTTTGTGGAACAGAGAGACTGGGAGGAAGGGCAGAATGAGCCCATACCCCTCAAGGTCAAGCCATAAGTTTCCTCCCCTTCCAGCCACCTTCTGACTCTACACAATATCAATGGGAACATGAGGTTTTGGGGGGACACTCCAGATCCAAACCACCTTACAGGATGTATGACTGCTCGGGATCCATGTTTAGAAATTGGCCGTCTTTGAATTTTCTGCAAGGTATTTGCCTGTGTTGTTTGTTTAAAAACAAAAGTTTGTGGATTCTTCCTTAGACCATGGGATCAGGATCTCTGCGTGTAGGCTAAGACCTTGCAATGCTGCTTAAGGGCTCAAGATGTCTGCCTGCATGCTAAAGTTTAAGGCATATGAATCTTGTGCAATAACCTTCAAAGCTGATGATTTCTAAACCAGTTACTGGGAATGTTTAAAATGTGGATTTATTTTTATCTCAGACACATTGAAACAGACTCCATGGTAGAGCCTGGAACTCTATTTAAGTAACATAAAAATAATGACAATTCTCATGGCCATTGATTCCAAGCCCTTTTTGATAAAGGTTCTTTGTGCTGGGAAACCTTCTCACTTGGTAACAGAGCAGGCAGCAGGTCTAGGCACCGGCAGCCTTTCAACTCCAGGAAAGCTGTACTTTTCGGGTGAATCACCCTTTGGGAGCTGACAGTTTGCTCCTGTTGCTCCCCCGTAACTGTGTCACCAGTCTGAGAACACCAATCCCGAAGCTGCGACCCAGACCTGTTGAAATGTGGTCTCCGGGCACAGAGTTAGGGAACCCCTGTTTTCAGAAGCGCCTTGGCTGATGGTGTGGATGAAGTAGGGCAGGGAACTGCAAGTGTGGGGTCACGGTGAGAAGTCCAGCACTGTAGACCTGTGTTAAAAGTCACAGTACGCCCACATTGATAACAAGGCACTCATGGCTTCTTAGTTGGTTTCACATTAAGTTTAATAAACCTAGCAGAATTCTGACAACTCCCTAGCCATGACAGAGAGATGTAGGACCTGACAAAGGGCTGAATTAAAAGAAAACTTTTGTGGCATTGTACCTGCTACTGCTCTGGAGGGTAAGTGACCGCTTGGGATAGGCTACATGTAAGGGGCACAAGCCAGTAATCTGTGGTCATCTGTGGGTCCAGGAAAGAGTGAGTAGCTGGAAAACAAGTTTATTGATTTTAAATCTTCATTGAACTAATCACCTTCGGTTATGGTTGAGATCTACAATGTCCTCCAAAAGTCTCATGTGTTTAGAAGTGGAGGCTTTGAAAAATGATTGAACCATGGGGGTGTTATACTCACCAGTGGATTGAAACACTGATGAACTCGTAGTTGAATGTGCAGTGAGGAGGTAGAGCCTGCTCAGCAGAGGAGTCACGGGGGAGGGGGGACAGGACTGGGAAGTGCGCGCTTTCATCCCCAGTGCTGTGTACTCTCTCATTCTGTGCCTGCCTCTTTCTCCTGATCTCTCTCCTTCCCTCCCTCCCTCCCTCCCTCCCCCCTTCTCTCCTTCTCTCCCCCTCCCTCCCCCCCTCTCTCCCTCTCTCTGTCACCTCCTCTGTCTCTCCCTCCCTTATGCCCCACTACCCCCACCCCCCACCTCTCTCCTTCCTGGCTGCCAGGTGATAAGCCCTTTCCTCAGCTGCACCTTCCCATTGTGGCGTTCCTGTGATGGAGCTGGCCAGCTGACCATGAACAGAATGTCCCAAAACAGAGCTGAATCAAACCTCTGTTCCTTTCAGTGTCAGGTGTTGTGTCCTAATAATAAAAAAGCTGACTAATACAGAAAATTGGTACCAGAGAAGGGGACTGTTCCTGTGACTGTATCTGACCATGTGGTACCGAAGGTTTTGAAGCTTTTGAAACCAGTTTGCAAGAGGAATTTGGCAAAGATTAGCGATGCGGGCTAGAGAGGCCCTGGAATACTATAATTGGAGCCAGACTGCTGGCATTGGCTGGAGTTCTGAAGACTGGAATGCTAGTGGGGGCCTTTTGGATGAAACTTTAGTCCAGTCTATCTGAAACTAACTCAGATTTTAAATTTAAAACGTCTGAGTAAGGGTTGTTGACTTAAGAGATAAAATTGAGATAATTGATTTTATTTCTTAATTCATATCTTATTCTTTAGAAGATAAATGAAATTTTTAGTATTTTAGTTACTGTTTTTTGTTATACTGAGGATAGAATCAAAGAACACTTAATGAGTCACATACATCCCTAGGGTCTTTTAAGTTATTTTTTATTTTGAGACAGGGTCTTGTTAAATCACTAAATTGCCCAGGCTGGGCTTGAACTTGCTATTCTCCTGCCTCGGCTTCCTAGAGTTCTGAATCACAGGCTCTTGCCACCACACCTGGCTGGAGTAGTTGCTCTTTTATCACCTAAGTAATTTTAGTTGTAGAAGAATTAGAAATCATGAGAAATTAAAAGGAAGGAAATAAAAATTGCTCCTGTTTTTACCACTCAGAAAAGCACCATTGATGTATTGAGATTTTGGGGAACAGCCTTCCAGACTACTAATGAGACAAGAGGAGAGAGAAAGAGAGAGGAAGATGGGGAGGAAGGCAGGAAGAGAATGTTGTTGTTTTGTAACTTGTAGAATAGTCACTCGGATAGTTAAAGTTTTTTGCACATACTCTGCTGCTGACCTGTCCCTCTCTACCTCAGGGCCTTTGCACATGTGCCACCCTCCCCTGAACTCGGGCTGCGTTACCTGCCCACCCGCGTTGCTAGCTTCTTCTCATCATTTATGTCTCAGGGGAAGGGTTGGCTCCTCCGAGAGCCTTCCCTAACCGCTCAGTCTGCGGCTTCCCTCCGTTCCCCAGTCCTGCCGGCCCTAGCCGGCTCCTGAGTGAGGGAAGGAAGTTGGCAGGCTGGGGTTGAAACCATAGGCGCCCTGAGAAGGCTGGTCGGGGAGCTCTGGGGAGGCACATGGACCAGAGCAGGGAGTTTAAACACGGGGTCCCTTTTCATAGTCCCAGAGATCTTAAATGCTGGGCCCCCAACAAATGACAAATAGCAAAACCTAAAAAAAGTTTCTTCAGTCTCGGTCCCTAAAGGAGGGATTGGCAGAATTCACCTGGTCCTACAATTGCTTTTGAGCTTCTGGATTCAGAACACGCTTGCTTTTAATTATGGCTTTGTCTTTTTCTGATTAATTGCTTAGACGGAACATTTGCGGTTAGTCCCTGATTCCCAGTCGTTGGCTCTGTAGAAACACGAAGAATCTTTCCGCATGACAACGACTCAGCTCGCTGGCGTACCCTGGTCTGGGATCTAAACTTGTGAAAAATGAACAATACGTTGAAATAGAAGATTATGCGTGACAAAGGAGATAACAAAGTTGCCGCTGTGAAACACGGCTGTGGTAACGCTGTCGTCACGTCACGTGAGCTCTGGGCGCGAGGCAGCTATGAAATTAGTTAATTAAAATCCTTAGTTTCCTAAGTTTCAACATCTTTAGGAAAACAAAGTTGATCATTACTCTTATTTCAGAGATAACATAGTTGAGAAACAGGCATTTTAATAAAAAAGGTTGCTTGTGGAAATTGTAATAGGCTTGGTGGATTTTTATCTATTCTTCAGATCTCTCTGGCAGCCAAAGGTACGCACTGTGTTGTGTGCAGAATCCGTAAGAACTTTATACCCAGGTGTGTCATCATTCCTCTCCTCTCTTGAGTATCTTGTAGTTGTTGGAAATCCATTTTGTGTTTCTTTCTGTTTTCTTTCATGTCAGATAAAAAGATAAAAAGATGAACTCAAAGGTAGTAAGTTTGTATTGCTATGTGACTCTTAAGAAGATCTTGTTATTTAAAAAACCCAGAATATTTTAATATTAAGAAAATGAAAAAGGGCTAGAGATGTAGCTCAGGGCCAAGACCCTGGATCTATTCCTAGTACCACTGAGCAAGTCTCCCACAGCATTTACGTTGATTATAATTGATAGGCATCTTGTTTTTGTTTGTCTATTATCAATCTCTTCTACAGGACATAGGTTTCACCCACTCTGCCTTGTTCATCTTTTGTATTCCCTGTACCAGAAGTCAAGGAGAATGTGAGTCTCTCTCCTCCTAGAGAATATGAACTTAGAAAGGGGACGAGAATGTCTTTTAAGAGGTGAAGGGAGAATAAAGCTTCATGATTCAGTGGTATCTTTTAAAATTGAAAGCTGCAGGAACAACATCATTTTGAGAGAGGGGAGAATAAGACATGCGCGCGCGCACACACACACACACACACACACACACACACACAGAATAATGAGGTCATTTACCACTTAAGAGAGTGATTGCAGATATATTTCATTGTCTAAAAACCCTCCTACCATAGACATTTTTATGACTTTCCAGTTCTTCTCTAAAATATATTTTCTTAGCATAGGGTTTAGCACAAGCCTTGGGGTTAAGGAGCTACGGTCCAGCCGAGGAAAGGCAGAGTCAGCCATTAAACATCTTGACATGTGGGAGAGCTGGCCTCTGCATTTCTCCTTTTTTGAGCTTTCTTCCTGTCCTCCTTTCCTTCTATTTTTTCTTTATTCCCTTCTTTTTCTTTTCTTTACATGATATCGTGGTAGCATATTTTAACAATAATGCTATTTAAAATCAAGGTACTAATAAAAGTCAAATAATAGTAAAAGGTTTATATTTCAGAACACACAGTTCCTTCTCCTAAGCTCTCCATTCTCCTGATTCCCTTTTCCTGGAGACAAGCCCTTGACTCTTTGAGCCGTTCCTTTTGGTATTAATAGACCTCCCTGCTTTTAAATGACACATGAATACGACTCTCCTTTAATTATACAATTGGAGACATAACCTGTTGAGTCTCTAACATGGGAGGCGAGGAGCTAAGCTCCCTTTTGTTACCCTCCCCTCTGGTTCTTCTCCCTATTTTCTGGATATGATCATGCTCCAAATTTTGGCTACCTGTATGTATTCAGTGTTACTAATATGATGCCTGGGCAAATTTTATGCACAGCTGAAAATGCTTATACCTGGGCTCCCCAGGAGTAGACCCTGAACTCAGATACAAGTAGTTTATTTGGGAAGCACAGATAATACCACGAATTGAGTAAAGAAATAGTAAAGGAATAAAAGGCCGTAATAAAGGTTGCCGTCATTACCAAGTGGTTGCCACTCTGGGTGACTGGACCTTGGTCAGTGGAGAGAAACTTGGGAAACGCAATTCAGTGTTATCTCAAGTGAAAGGTGAGGGAGGGAGGTTATGTATTTTTATATACCAGCTCCAGCTCCTATCACCGCCCCCCCCTTTTTTTTTTTTTTTTGCTGAGGACTGCTCCCAAGGGAAGTTAATTCTCCAGCACTGCCAGCCCTCTGCAACTTCAGTGAAAATCTGCAAAGACATGCAAATGTAAATAGTTGGAAACTGGGTAAGAACACCAACTACTTAATGTATTATGATTATACTTTTTTTGTTCTAGTGAAACTTTAAAATCTATTTACGTTTTTGGTATTTACTGCAACTTCTTTCCATGACTTCCGATAGTTTCACAACACAATATTTTACAAGTTAATTGCATCAAGTAATCTGTCAACTCCAACTTTGTTCTTGTGTACACCCCTGGTGGCTTCTGTTATCCTCTGTGGACAGCCTGTCCTCAAGATCTAGACAGATTTCATCTTGGGACTCTTAGGACCTCTCAGTGCCTTCTGAGGTAGATTCTTTGATTTCCAGGGCTTTGTATTTCTCTTTCTTCTTTGCTTCTTGGGGTAACACACTTTTCAAGGAATTATCAGGTTGGACAATAGTGATCTTTGAGTTTGAGTCATGTTGCCCCCTCTTGCTGGCACCCCCTCTCACTGTCCCTAGGAGAGTGTTCTGAGTCCCTCTTTGGGTTGAACTCCTTTTGTTTGTTTGTTTGTTCCTTCCTTCCTTCCTTCCTTCCTTCCTTCCTTCCTTCCTTCCTTTTTTTCCACTTTAGTTTTCCTTTCTCTTGATTTATTCTCACATTTTAATAAAACAAACCTTCCAGTGTCTTAGAAAAGGTGCTTGAAAAGTAAATGTGTTAAGCCTTGCATGCCTAAAAATGTCTGTTTCCTTTTGGTTGATAGATTAGCTGGTTAAAGTTGTATGTTAGAAAAAAATTATCCTCCGAATTTTGAAGATATTTCTCACTTTCTTCTATCCCTCAGAGTTGTTTATTTTGTTTTTAAATCTCTGGAAGCTTATAAAATCTTCTTTCTCTCCACTATTTTGAAGCTTTATGATAAAGTCACCCAGTGTGGGCTCATTATTTTCTTTGACATAAACTCCATGAGCCAGGCCCTCCCCACAAGCACGTGCATGTCCGCAGTTTTGGAAAATGTTCTGAAGGGATTTTGTTGAATCATTTGTTCTGTCTTTGCTAAGCGGCTTTGCTTCTGCCTCTCTTCTCATTCCGCCGATGGACTTCCTCCTCTACTTCTCTAGCATATACTTTCTCTCCTACCTTCTACTTCCTTTTTTTTTTTTCAACTCTTCCTTCTGAAAACCTTCCTCAGCTTTATCTTTTAATTCTTCCAGGAAGTCTTTCATTTCAAATAGGATGTTAAACTTTCTAAGAGCCCTTTTTAGTTTTCTAAATATTATTTATCCAGAACTTTCTATCAGTAATATTTCACAGATGCCACATTTTTCCCTAAGCCATCTAAATAAATCAGTGATTCTTGGTTTTTATTGTCATATTATATTTTTTCCTCTGTGCAAGTCTCTGTTTTAAGTTGCTTTTTTGTATTTTGATACTAACTTTTATGCCTTGATTTTTTTGTTCAAGATTTTGCTCAGACATTTAATAATCCTTAAATGTCTTCTAATTTTTAAGAGTTACAAGCTAGAAGTTTAATTGAAAGTGCCAAACCTATGTGTGAATCTTGTCTTTGAGCTTTGCTGAAGGATGACCTATGTGGATCTGTGTGAGGAAACTCCCAGAGCTACATGGTGTTTGCCACCTTGGCATTACCAGTTCTATTTAAGGCTACAAATGACCTTTTCTAAAACCCTGTATCTTGTGTGATTAGCTTTGTCTAAGACGGAAGCTTGCATAAAATTTGGAAGGCAGAAATGGAGTTGCTGAGAGTCAGTCTTTTGTCTCAAAAGGTCACAATGATCATAGACTGTGACATATAGATGCAAAGCTGTCTTGGCCTATATCCTCTCATCCTAACTCCTGACCTGTCACTGACCAAGAGTGACCCTAAGCCAACAAACACTTGGCTGCAGTTGCTACAGAGGCTATGTGTTCAGGACCTACCATGAGCTCTCCATTCATAGTTCAGTTGCGTAGCCAAACATATACCCATAGATCCACCGTATGTTCCTTCTGCACTTACGCTTTAAGCTCTTGCAAAGAACATTTCATCTCATGTTTGCTGTCATAAGTTACAACCAACTTTGGTTTATTTTAACACAATTCATTCTTTCATACTTTGGTAATCAGGGATCTAAAATCTGGAGGCTTTAAAAGAGAGATTATTTATTTTTTCCTTTTCTAGTGTCAACAGGCTGCCTGTATATTTGACTCCTGGTTCCTTTCTCCACCTTCAAAGCGTGCCACTCTAACCTTTAGACCTGCTTCACATCTCCTTTTCTCTCTTGGATCTTTCTGAATCCCTCTTATAAGGTCTCTTGTGAAAACCTCAGCCTACATGAGCAATCCAGGAGATTATCACCATCTCAAGAGTCTCAAAGTAATCACATCCTCAAGCTCCCTGTTGCTGTGTAAGGTAATGTGCTCACAGGGGCTGGTGAGCAGGATGTGAATGCCTTTTGGGGGCCACTGTCTGTCACTGTGTGCAGTGACTTTCTCTGGTCCTCTGATGCTGTTCTGTAGACTTCCACTTCCTCAGCTCCTCTCACTTTCCTTCAACCTCTGATTGCTAGAGTGGGCTCCTTCTCCTTCTAATATTTTCAGGTGGCTCTTGTTTCCTGACTGAATGCTAATGTATAACTCTCAGTGTCAATGTCTCTATGTATTTCCTCTCACTCTTGTTGGATTTTCTCCAATTATTTGCCGGGTGTTCACTAGAGAGGGTAAAAATGGCTCCAGATTGTCTGGGAGCTCAGCGGGTAAAAACATAGAGAACACTGCAGAGATCTTATCAATCACCTTTTTCTTTTTCTTTCTTTTCAGCAGGGTCTCACTGTGTTGTCCTACACTTGTGACCGTTGCCTAAATCTCTCAGATAGCTGCGATTATGTATGTACAGGCCACTGTTGGCTTCAGTCTACTTACTGATTTCATTTTGCTATTTTCAAATTGGTCTTCCCTTCTGTGCCTAGTATGATCGTCCTCATATGGTGGTCCTCTGCTGTCTGTTCTTCAGACAACATCACCAATCTCATGACGCCTGACTGCTTCTTGAGGCATCATCATCAGATCCCACTCCCATTAGCCTTCGTTGCCTGCACTCCACTCCAAAGGTGCCTATGGCACCCAATTCCCAGCCTCTTAGAGATTCTGAAATTAAAACAGATTGTTAACTTTCTTGAAGGCTGTCTCCAAATTTGGCTTTTAGAATCAACCAATACCATTATCTCCTACCCATATGCTTGACTTCTTCCAGAATTTCAGTTGTGCTTTTTTTCCTCTTTATCCTTGTGAGTTTGTATTTTAAATTAAACTTATTATTTTGAGGTATCTCAGAGTCTCATGTAGCAAAAGAAATAATTCAGAGAAATATCATACTCCCTCCACCCAATTTCCCTCATAATACTCTGCATAACTATAGTACAACATCACAACCAGGAAATTGATACTGATATAATTGATGGCCCTGATTTAGTTCTCACCAGTTTCACATGCATTCACTTGTGTTTATGCATTTAGTTCTATGCATTTTTATAAAATGTGATAAATATATAAACAAGTAGATACCTGGAGAGTGCTGGGGAGAGTGCTGAGCATTGAACTCAGAGCCTCAGGTGCACTAAGCACATGCCATACTGTACCCAGCACCTCCAACCCCTAGAGCTGGAGCTAGAAGAAGCACATGCTACACTATACCTGCCCCAGGGCCGCCACCGCTCAAGGATCCCCTGCCCCTCCTGGGCAGCTTGTCCCATCATAAGTGCTTTTCTTGTTTCATATCTTTATGTGGAAGATGTTCTTGTCCTATAGTACTTGGGTAAACAAATCAGATGCTACATCCCAGATACTATCTTTATCTGGAAGTTGAATGACTAGAAACAAAACAAAAAGTTTCTTGACTTTGTGAACTCGAGCAGAACCTGGTCAAATTTTATCTTCTTGCAGGGTGTGGTGGTATGTGCCTATAATCCCAGAACTCTGGGAGGCTGCAGCAGCAGGATCTCAAATTCAAGCTCAGCCTCGGCAACTTAGCAACTTAGAACTTGTCTCAAAATAAAAATTAAAAAGTCTGGGTATGTAGCTCAGGGGGAGGGGCCTTGGGTTAGATTCCCAGAACACTGCATCCCCTGCCCACCACCACCACCACACACAAATTATCTTGGTTATGACCTTGCTTGTTGACTGAAGGGCCAGCTAACAAAGCTCCTTGCTTAGGTGCTTGAGTTGCAAACACTCAGTATCTTTCTTTTTCTCTTTTTACAAACCAGCCTGGAGGAAAACATTTTGCAATGCAGAGCAGAATAAACAACCCTATTAGGTTCATGATGTTCTCTCTGTGTAGGCTCCTCATCCATACTAAATTATAACTGATGGATTATTTTAATCAACATTGGACAAAAAGGGACTTAGAGCATTTAAAAATTACATTCTCTCCTTAGAGAGGAACATTATATTTTCTGATTTCTGCAGTAATAAAGAATTAATGAGCCACAAGAACGAATAAACAGAGTCATGATGGGGCTCTGTTTCTGGACATTTCTATACCAGAATTCCCTGAAGTTTCCCATAGTAAGTTTACACGATTAAATTTTCTCAATGGGCCTCTTGCATTCTGTTTAATGTATCTGGGAGAATTGCATCATATATTTATACTTAAAGCTGGGTGGAGCCTGTACTAGAAAACCAAAACCAAGTGCATCTTAGCTCAAAGTCAACATAGGCAATGAAAATCAATATTTGATGCTTAGCCACTTAGGCATACTGGGCCTTCTTATAGAATGTATTTAGGTAAATGAAAGAAATGTAATTTAAAACTATCTGTTGTCATTTGTCAGAATCTTCTGAATGCTATTTGAGATAATTGTATTTCATTTGTTGCATTTGATCAGGAAAAGACAGAGAAAGCGATGAAGGTCATGGGCATTTATCAACAAGTGATTTCATGTTTGTTTCTTTACTCTGCAGCCTTCTGTCTCAGTCTATCTGCAGTGCTGATTCAGGGTGTGAGAGCTGCATCACTGTAAATTCAAGTAGGAAGGAGCTCTTTCAGTTATTTACTGATGCTGAAGAAACTATTCCAAAATTCGGTGGCTTAAAGCAACCATCATTTATTTTTGCTCACAGCATGTGATTGGCTGGGGCAACATGCATGGTCATGGCCAGGCCAGGCTGACTTTGGCTGCCCTTGGCCCCGCATCTGTGGTTGGCTGGCACATTGTGTGGAGACTGGCTAGTTTCAAACAGCTTTCGGCTCATGGTGGCTCACGGTCCAGGAAGCTAGTGTGGGCCAGTTCACAAGGTGGTTGCCAGGTCTGACAGGGCAGCGAAGATGTGCAAAGCTTCACGAAGACTTATGAAGACCAGGGGAGGGGCCGCCATGCCACCACTTCTATGCCAGAGTTAGTCACTCAGCCAATTCCCACGCCAGGCTAGTCTTGACAGCTGACACGAAAATCTTAAGAAAATAACACAACTTGTATTTTTGTGTTATTCCTGGCATCTGGTAGGCCTTTTGCCCTTCTTACATTTCTGGTAAACTGTTACTATCTCTCATGTCCTAGTCCCACCACCACCTCCTTGGAGAAGCCGCTCTTCCCTTTCTCCCAGCAGACAGCACCAGTCTCCTTGGTGTCTCACACTCATAGTCAGCTCATAGTTCTGAGGTCCTTTAGGGCAGGGATTGTATCTAGCCACCCATTTCTCCAGTTCCTGCTATCATACTTACTCCAAGAAATATTTCATGAAAAAAAGGTGTTGGCCATTTCTACAGTTCTTTTATCTGCTGCCCCCACATGGTCTTGATATTGTCAGCCTAAGAAAACACTCCCCGAATTCATTTCTCTCCCTTGAATACATTAACCAAATTACACTACTGATAGGTTGTAATCAATGGAACAATGATACCCTTTCCTCTGTGTTTTGCAAGTGACAGTTTTGGGAATTTGTGAAGTTTATTAATTTCATTAGAACATTTGTGCTTTAGTTTTTCTGTTTGGGGTGGCTTCTTTCTAGTTTATATCTTTTTTGTGGGGACCAGTTGTAAGGATCAGGGTTTTTAGCCCTTGTAGGCACAGGCATGTTTATGGCTTACTCTTTAGACCTCCTTGGTAGTTCTGCAAGACTCAGCTCTTAAAAGCACGTTTCTTTAACTAGCAATTTGGTGCCCTGGGAAGTTGCTACATGGTTTTAGGGGCCTATGATGAGATGTCTCTGTTGTAGCAAATACTTCTGTCTGTCAACAGTTTCTCCATATTTCATGCTGTTGCTTAAGGGTATAAGCACTGTACAGTACATGCCAAGTGTTCAGGCTCTGCCATATTGAGAAAAAGTAGAGGTAACACGTGATTTGATATAATTCGATCTAATAGAAGTGGCGATAATGGCTCACAGAGGCAAAGTAACATAGTCACAAAAAGACTATGATTTTAGGAGGAGGATTTGAGAAGCCAGAATAGCTCAGAAATGTTACTGAGAACTAGGCGCTTCTTCCCAGTTAAGCCAGGTGATGTGCTGTGAGATGAGAACCCACTGTTCACAGAGATTTCTCCTTTTTGAAAATGCTGATGGGCTGGAGGAACAGCTTAGAAGGTGCAGTGCTTACCTAGCAAGTACCACGCCTTGGGTTCAACTTTCCAGCACCGTGTAAACCAGGCATGTGGGTGCACACCTAGAATCTAGCACTCAGGAGGATGAGGCAGGAGAATTTCTGTGAGTTTGAGGCTGGCCTGGGCTACATCGTGAGTTCAGGACTAGCCTAGACTACAGAGTGAGATTCCCACCTCAAAGACAAACAAGCAAGCAAACAAACAGAAACCCACCGTTGTGTGTTACCTCTCAGGTGGCTGAGCGTGAACAGCGATGCTCTTTGACTAGGCTAGGAATCCATGGGCCTGTCTCGGGTCCACTTGGACCGGAATCATCTTGTTCAATACCTCATAGGTTCTTAGAAATTTGTGACAGAGATTTGTTTTTAATGTGTGTGTGTGTCTGTGTATATATATATATGCAGCATATGTGCATATATATTATAATACACACTGTTACATTATAAGTAAAACATATATTTATTACATGTGGCACAAGAGAACTCCACTTACTCAATGTCACCCAGGCAAGTAAGAGGTTGAACACTGTAAGTCCAAAATATGATCATGTTAGACAGCAGTAAATGCATCTGCATTAACAGGAGGATGGTTAATGTAGATGGTTGGGCTGTTCCTTGATGAATTAATTTCTGGAGATAACTGGCCCCACAAAGACCATGGTAAGAAGTAATAAGTAAATGCAAAGAACCTGACAGAGAATGAGCTTTGCAGTTTTGATGAGGAAAATTACATTGATTAAAACTCTCTGATTTCCTATCCATCTTAGAGGAAAATAAAAAATTCCTTAACATAAGGTCTCATTGCACAAGACCTTTTATGACAGAGTTCCTGATCACTTACAAGAATTAGTGACATAACCATGTCTATGAATGGTTATGTGGCTGCTGAGTGTCTTGGGAAAAGTAATCTGTAGCCTAATGGCTGTCACCTTAACATGGACTTCTCCTTGAGGAAAAGAGAGCACAAATTTTGAAGCCATATGATGTAATAAGAATTTAGTGAAATGAGCTCAGAGGTGACTACTGGCTTTGGTATGATGAGGACTGATGACCTTGACAAAAGCTGTTTGAACGAGAAGGGGAAACTTTGATTAAAGTGGGTGGTAACTTCATGAACTCCTACTGCCGGTGAGTGAATGGTGTGTTACCTAGAGGAATGTGGGGTCTGGGAGACTTTATTTTATTTTATTTTTTAAAAAAGGAAGCACTACATTATACTTGTATTTGAATTATTAGGGTTGAACAAGTTTGGAAGGAGAAACTGACAAGGTAGAAGAAGAGCAAAGAAAAAAGAAAAATACCTTGGAGGAAGGGAAGGGTGGAAGACCTCCATATACATACAAGCAGAGTGGCTGGCCCGAGGACTCAGCAGGGACCGTTCATCCCTTTTAACAAGGAGAAAGACAAATTGAAAGAGTGTGTAAGAGCTGGGAGGGGGATTCAAATTGTGGAATTCCCGTTTGAACCTTTCGGATGCTCCCACACACAGAAAATGGCTTTCTGTGTTTGGCCTCAGCTTACAGATTCCTTTCCAGCCACAGAAACCCGACTTCTCCAGCCCAGGCATAACAACTTTGCTCGCCTCACCAGTTGGTGAACTGATGGCCAAGGGGCCTTGTGGCTCCTAAACCACAGCCCACTTGCTTGCTCTTCCAACCATCAGGCAACCCCATTTTGGCCTTTTTGTCGAGTCCTTGACCACACATCAGCCCAACCTCTGATCCTCATCTTGGCTAACCCATACGTACTATATAAAAGCTCCATTTACCCCATAATCACTCCCCTTTATGACCTATGCCAAACCTTTTATCTTTTACTCCTTTATTGCTTGTGCCTGGACTTGCTACCCAGGTGTGGGATCATGGGGGCTATAAACTTTCACTCAAAATTTCCTTGCTGTAGTCATATTTTTGGCTCTTCTGGAGTCCTTATTTGACTCAACACGAATCTATTCTGATGCAAAGCCTGTTTTACAAATTTCCCCAAGGCCAGCTTTATTCGGAGAAAAAGGGATTTCATTCTTTCCCTTCTCCTCCTCCTCCTCTCCTCCTCCTTCCCCATGTGTCCCTCCTCTTCCTATTGTGTACCATACGGTTCTTTGCTCCTAGAACCCATAGTTCCAGCAAATAGCATTTATTCATTCAAAAAAGTTTTTGTGCATCCACTCTGAGAAATGTGATGTCCCCAAGTGCATGGCGTAGCATATGAATGTGGGGTTCTTACCACCAGTGGAAGACTGTTCTCTTGCTATCTCTGAGTGCACAGCCATCAGTTTCCCAGGAGAGTGGGCGTATCAGTCATATTCATGAGTCTGGGTCTGGGTGGGAGGGGCTCTTCTTATGGCTGTGCAGGCTCAGGAGATGATGTAAAAAGGGGACTTCTGCCCTCTCGGCTGGATGAGCTAAAGCCCCCCAGGGATGAGTGGGTGATAAATGTCATAGTCAGATCTTTGACCACACAGAATCGCCTTTAGACGAATGCTTTCATGTCATTTAACTAGAATGCTTCTATAAGGAATTTTTTTGCTAGAAATTGAAACAAGTGATTTTATGAGTTATGAGGAAGCTTGCTTTATTTTAATATTTTCTTTTATCTATGCATGTTTTTCTTGAGTAGACTTTATTCCATTATTGGATGCGTGCCTAAGAAGCTGGAAGGTATACAGCGTAAGGTCTTTATGAAAAGTAGGACTTCAAGATGGATATCGAGCTCCTGAAAGGGTTTGAATCATTAATATTAATTCATTGTGTACCAAATAAAAACCTGATGGTACAGATATGGCCAATTAAAAAAGCTGGAAGCGACAACAAAAACAAAATCAAGAGACCTAATAAGGATGCTTTGAAATAGAAGATTATATAGGTTTGGGCTTTAGGTAATTTTGTGGCAAAATATATTCTGGGTTCTAAACAAGAGGCTTGAGCCAAAATCTTGGAATACAAATCACTTGAAAGTATGCCTAATTGCCTACTTGTTCTTGTTGCTAATATGATAATTAGAAGCATATAAAGGAGCAGGAAAGGTAAAACGAGCATATGGATAGGACAGATTAGCATGAGGGTGCATCTTAGTACAGAGGGACTGGTGACATAAAGTTCTAAGAGTCTAGAAATTGCATGGAATTTTCAGGTATGTATCTAACAGGAGCAGAAACATGGAAATGCACCTGAGAAGTGGTGTCAGATGGGAAGAGTAGCTGTCAAGATTCTAAGAGCTGTTTACTTTTTTCTACCCATCCTCATTTCTGGTCTGACCCTGGGAAGAGCCAGTCCTTTTGAAAGGGTGGCCTCACGGGATGATGTAGGAAGGGCATTCCCACCTAATTAGTGGGTAGATTTATGCTAACTGAAAAAATTCCATTCACACACTTTAAAAATCCAAACGGGCAGCCACAGGCCCAGAATTCCCACAGGCAATCCTCTCAACAAGGCTTTTATTTTCCAGGAGGTGCCCAAGAAAGAAGCTATGATTTTTTAGTCTTGGCCACATACATACCTGTGCCCTGGCTGTGTGTGGTGACAGTACTGGTGTCCTCATTGCTGGCGAGCTGGGACTTTTTCTTGGGCTGTGATGATCCCTAGGAAACACAAAGGTCTTACAAGTTGAGTGTGGTAGGTGAGAAGCACATGGCTTGCTCAACAGAGGGCACCACTGGGCCATAGTGCCAAAAACACCGAGCCCGGGGCCCGGCTTCATCATCATCTATGCAGAAACTGTGTGCCCAGGCCCCGAACGCCGCACATATGGATCTGTCCCCCGACACAAGCTAGTGTTATTCATACTAGAACTAAACCACTTGGTGGGAAATGGTATTTCAAAAAACTAAAACTCTTATCAGTGTATTTTTTCTCTCTGTTTGCCTGCTAGGTGAAAAGCAGAGCAATACTGTGTGTATTTGATAAGACAGCACATTTATTCTTTTGTTGTTTATTCTTTCGGAGTTCTAAATCCTGCCTAAGTCTGTAGGAGAAAGGCACAGCTAACGGATTTGTTTTTGACAGCACTCTATTTGAAGCAGCTGATATACTTTGGTAGAAAAATGGTATTACGATGCTATGCAATATATTTTCTCTTCCTTCAATGTTACTGTAGTTACTGGGTTGCTTCAAAGTAACTGTCCTTTGAATTGGCAAATAGACTAGAAGCGCCTTGACTCGCTTCAAATATATGGAGGAGAATGTTCCGGGCTCTGGTAGCAAGGTGGCTGTGGGCAGCCGAGGGGCCAGGATGCATTATCTCTAACGTTCTCCAGCTGAATCCCCCAGGTGCTCAGGGAAGACTCCCGTCTTTTGCAGAAGCTTGAGTGAAAGCTTATGTAGAAGAGGGTCAACAGATTTTCTGTATGCATCATTTTAAGAGGTTTCATGTCAGGTATACTGTGTTATCTAAACTAGGAAATGCACCCTTTGGTGATTTGACTTCTATATGCTGTTAAATGACCCTCGTTCTTCCATCCTAACATGGCCATAATTAGGTCCCAACTAATGAGAATCGAAATTGTGCTGGGAACAATGTTTATTTTGTGAGGAGTAGCCAAGAAAGAGCCAAATTACCAGATTATTAAGTGGCGTGGTGTTCGCATTGAGCAGTAATATTTTGCCCAGTGTACAATGTAATTGTAATTAAATATTTGGGCGTTATCCACTTACACAGAAGACACATGAAAGGCAGGCTACTGTGCCATGAAGTCTGCCTTATTTCAACTTATAGGAGTAGTTCAACATGTGTGGCTCATTTTTCTTTTTGCTTTTTTGCTACATTATCTCAGAGAATGGGGGTACTTACCAACAATGGCTGACAGCAAAGGCTTTCCCAGAGGCTCCTTGGCGGTGTGTCCTTGGACGTTCCCTCTCCACAGAGTCTCTTGGGCTCCAGGACTGATGGTTTGGTCTTCTCTGGTGTCAACCCTGCCCCAGTTCTCGTCCTCAGCTTGTTAGGACCAGTGAGATTAATGCTATTTAATAGGCAAGCAGGAAACCAGAATACATACAGACCAGACAGTATTACCTCTTTATGAGGGAGGGTATTAGTGACTTTCAGTTCACTCACCAGCCATATCCACCATTTCCCCCACTAATAGAACTCTGATTTTGTTTCCTGTCTCCCAAGAAGCCAAGTGCTTAAGGGGAGGCTCAGCTTCCTCCCTGAACTTAAGGTGAGCCTTGACTTGTCCAAGGGATATTGTCCAGTGTAGACTGGCCAAGTGCACACCCACGTGGAACTTTCAGGAGCGCAAATGCTTAGGCCCCACTTCAGACCTACTGCACCGAAGTTCTAGGGGTAATGATCAGTCATCAGCCTTAACAGGCATTGTGGGTGATTTTGATGTCACTCAATTGAAATAAAAGCTCATGTAAAGGTTCATGCCCTCAGCCATGTGATTAGTCCTGGAATGGGCATGAGATATATTTCTGGCCAATGTGATGTGAGGGGAAACTGAACTTCTGAAAAAGAAATACTGGCAAATACATTCTGTGCTCTTGCCTCTGGAGGGTTCTGTATGAAGATCTGGTATGGTCTGCAGTTAGAGACCTAAGGATTTTTATGTAATGAGAGATGTTGCAAAGAGGCCCGGCAAGAAGCTGCTATCGTTATATCTTTGAAAAACATACAGTGTTAGCAATAAATAAATAGTATGTAAGGATAAGCATAGCTTATGTAAATAAATTGTTTGGAATATCTGAGCCAAGTGAGACTTCACCCTGCCACCTCCCCTCTGCAGGATTGTACCTTGGTCAGCCCACCAGTGGACACAAGGGGTGCCTCTCAAGGTCAGTCACTGGCCATCTGCTCCATGTAGACCCCTTGCCAAAAGTTCCATCTCTGTCCAGATTGCAAGGAGGGGCTGTGCTTGGTTGTCCCTGGGCTCATGATATGAAGACACAGAGGGTTCCCTGAGTTAACCTAGCAGTCAGTCACTCAGTGGCCGCGCTCAGAGCAGGAGGAGTGTTTGCAGAGCCCTGCCACCTCTCCCTAGGGCTCCAGGGAAGTCCCACTGTGGGCGCTGCAGAAGGGCATTCCGTTATTTGATATTCAGTCACAAAGGCTCACAGTTGAAAACATGACCTTTGGTTTGATTTTGTTTTCTTAAGTGAACCCTAAAGCAGATTAAGCGTTAGTTGCTAGGAGCATGGCCAGGGACTGGGGCTTCCTCTCCATCTCAGTCAGAGTTAACTTTGTAACGGTTGGTCTGATTTTATTGCCTTTCCATCCGCCAGTCTTCTGTAACAGCAAAATCTGAAAGCATTTTTTGATTTGGCCTTTGGGGCTGGGTAATGTGTCCTATAAAGCAGGCAGGCTGATTTTTTTTTTCCTTCCCATTTTTAATACCATTTGCCCAGATAAAAAGGAAGCAGCAGTGAGCTTGGTTACGATGGCCGAAATGTAGAGATTAATTAGCAGGTTCCCACTCTTTTCCTTGCTGAGTGACTAAGTAGGTGACATGCAGGCTTCCTCATCGGACTCTCACTGATTTATGTATCCTTCCGCCCATTAGTTGGAGGGCCTTTCAGCAACGTGGCCCAGCTGTCCCTGCATGACTATTTATAGGCTACTTTGTTCGAACAAACCACTTTCATTCTAGCTCCTTCGCCTGAGATTGCTGGTATTGAACTATTCCCATTATCTACACGGGTGCTCTGATCCAGATCTTACTTAGAGTATGAGGCCATTTATATTGTTAGGTTGAAGTGATTTAATATGGAATATTAAGGATGAATGCACGGTGTATATTACTGTCATGGAAACAAATCGGGCGAATACTCAGGGCGTAAGATAGAACTGCTGTAGATCTCGATGTTCAAAATAAAACCACACACACACACACACATTCACACGCACGCTCACATACACATACACAAAATACCTAATATTTATCCCAACCTGACGGGGCCCATCAGAGTTCCCTTTGCCTCCTGCGTCAGGTAAACTGGCACCTAAGGTTCTCCATGCCTTGATCCAAAGTTTTGTCCTCCTTTAGCTTGCTCTTCTACTCCCATTAGGCTATGTGACTGTCCCACCACTAACTGGGGTCTGCATCTGTCCAGTGCTTCCTGTAACCATGTCTCTGTTCATACTTTAACCAGCACTAAAGTTTCGTTATATCTTGTATGTCTAATAATGGGCCTTCTAACAATATACTAATCATTTTTCAAGATCTGGAGCAAACATCACCTCTTCCATGCAGGTGTCTCTGGTTTTTCCTTAGAATGAAAATCTCTTGGGCACGTCCTTTTCAGATTACCTGAATTTACAAGAAGTTCTCAAGTAATACAAGATTATACATTCCTTCTGCTCTTTATTACAGTTAGCTGTTCTCACGTCCGACTGTCTCATTAGTCTTAGCTGTTTAGGAGAAAGATGAGTCTTGGTTATGTTCCTGCTGTTCCCGGTCCCTAGAACTGGGCCCCAAATGTGGTAGCTGTTCAGTAAATATTTTCTTAAATGGAAGACTAATGAGATACCAGTATGAGTGGATGTCTACTGCCTTATCAGGTGTCATCTGTTTTTTGTCAAAAGCAACATTGCACCAGCTTATTGAAATAAAATCATGTATTGATTTTTTTTTTTTTTGCTTGGGATAAAAAAGTAGCTTCAGTACTTTGTTTTTACCGTATGTATTGAATAATTTCCGTCTTCTCCAACAGATATACTTCCTACCCGTTATTACACTGTTTTGTGTCCCCCTAATAGCTGTCCTGCACTCTTGTGGCCCTGGGCTTCTAGTAGGTTTGGCCAATTGTCAGGAGATTGGAAGGTGGGAAGAGAGTAAATGTGTTTATTGTCTAAGCTCCTTCCCCTTGGGCTAGATAACCCCTGCCTTTAAGGTTGCAATTTGTGTCAGGTGGTCTTGGCAACAGAGTCTGATAACCATTCCTCACTGCCTCTCCAGGCTCAGGGGTGGAACAGATCTAGCTGTTAGCAGGCCCAGGGAACTGAGCGCCTCCTTTTGTGGATAATAGCAACTGCAAATCTCTTCAGGGATTCTCCTATTATAACATATCAATAGTCTGCATATTCAACTCCCTGCAGATGACCCGTGAATGTCTCATCTTTTTCTGTAGGACTTTATTGAATCACTGTATCATATCAAATACATCCGAGGTCTTCCAAATTTGATGTCAACTTTATGAAAAAGCAGTGATCAAAATCTCAGTGAGATAAAGACTGGGAGTAGATAAGAGAAGGAATAAATGCACTAGGCTTTAAGCTTAGCAACTTTTTTTTTTGGTAAATACTTACCAATCAATCTCAACATTAATATAAATCCAAAAAATCAATTGAAAGATAATTTTTTTTAAGCCTGAAGTTTTCTTTAAAGACTTTGAAAGTGGTCTGGAGAGGGATCCCGCATGATTTGCCTGCTCCATGACCAGAGCAGGCAAAGATCTGGAGCGAACAGATAGTGAAGCGTGCTTCCAGGTGTGTCTGAGTGGATCGCGGCCATATGAGCTTGCATTTGGCTCTGTTTCTTTTTCTGTCTGACCTTGTTCCCCAACTCTGTTTCCCAGACCTGTTTCCAGGCCCCCGTGGGCTAAGCCACTTCACTCTGCAGCGGCTTTGGATTCAGTGCATGATAGACTCAACTCCTTGAAATCGTAAAACAGATTAAAATTTTTCTTCCTTAGTTTGTGAGTGTTGGATACTGTGTCCCAGTGGCAAAAACCCAACGAATATAATGATCTCCCATTGTGAAGCATGGGAGCCACAATTTACCACTGTGTATCCCATGGGTAGTGAGGTCAAGGCCTTTCTCTTGAAGAATTTCAATAGAAGGTATATAACTAATTGATCTGTACTCCCAATAAGCCAGAATAGGAAAGAACAAACACCACGGATGGAAGGTGGCCACCCAAAAACCAGGTCACTACAGCATAGGATCACCTTAATTACTACCATCCATTCTCACGCAGGTCTTTTCCCTATAATAGCATTAGAAAGGTGGTTTTAGGCTTAACTGGCTTCATGATCAAAGGATCAAGATTCTCTGTTTTCCAATGAAACATCCAGAATTTAATATTGGACAAATTGGAGTCACATAACCAACTCTGAATCGATCATTGTGACCCGGGAAAAGAAACAATTTTTCATGGACTGGTCTGGTTCTCATGCCTGTGCCTGAACCATTGGGTGCAATTTTCAGAAGGGAAAAATCCAAGTGCTTAAAAAAATCTACGTCATGTTAGCACATTGTAGTTTCTTATTGTCTGGAAGAGCCCCACTAACCATGATTCCCACTCAGAGCAGCAAGTTCTCTGTGATCTTATATTACACATTGACGTGTAGTCCTGAGGCCATAATTTACAGCTTCCAATGATGGCAAGCTCACTACTTTTGCAGGTGCACAGCCTGCTACACTGTTGAGTGGCTTACATCACCAGCAGGCCTTGCCTTCCTGTGCCCTGACCTGCCTTGGAGGTTCTCCCTGGTCCTGTGTCTGTGCTGTGTGACCACACTCCCAGATGTCCTCCCTCCTCCACATGACAGCCTTTTGAATTTCAGGAGGCAGATAACAATTATGAATGGTTTCAGGGAAATTAAAAAATCAATCCATCATTTGCTAGAAGGAACATATTTCCTCATTTACCTGCATGCAACATTAAATGACCTACTCCCACTCAATTAAAAGAAAAAGCCCCTAGCCAAAAACATCAGGAACCCATGTGACCTCACTTTCCTTCCTCCCCACAGAAGCTTTTATAACAAATAAGCATGCTGCTATAAATAACGTGCTGTGTGGCTGTGTGAGGGAGCAGCGGGCCTAGATAATGACATTAGCTGGGGAGCAGCAGATCCCCCTCAGGGTGAGGCTGTAACGGACAATCCAGACTGACTAGCAGAGATGGAAATGGCTTTGTTTCCTGTTGGTTTTTGTTTAATGGTATCTCACTTTAAGATGTGACTTATGGCATTACAAATGTGTTACTGTTCTGTAAGTGAACCTGACGCACCTGGGGTATACTCCAGCCGGCACGGCTGGGATCCCCGGGCTCAGTGTGCTACACATCCAGCACCGCTTCAGCCCTGCCTCTCTGCATGAGGCTCCGGATGAGAAGACCCCAGCAACAAGGGACAGTGTACCAGCCGTCATCTATGGGTACCTTGTCCATACAGGAGACTTCTTCATCTGCTAAGGAGAAACCTCTTGCAACCCAGAAGTGAGTATTGGTGGACATGGGATGCTTTCCCGGCTGGTCAGCCTGGGAGGTTGGAGATCAGAGGTCCTATCAGTTCCTTAGCTTGCAGGAGCTCTCCACAGCTTGCACTAAGTGTCCAGCAACGAGCGGCAAAGTGAGAGGTTTTGTTGGTTTGTTTCTGGCATTATCTTGTTCTAAGGCTCCAGTTCTGCCAAGGGCAGGAAGATGCAAATATTCCTACATTTGCTGTTCGGAGGAGGAAACTCATCTATTTCCAAAATGGGAGATCTGGGTGGAGTCAATATTTCTTTCATTCGAATTCCTCTTCAAGCTGGCTTTTACGTCATTCTCCTCAGCTTTTGCTGCTTTCCTCTTAAGTGTTCCTTGCTTGCCCGGTGGCTATCTGCCTCAAAAATGTCCCGGTTGGCCTTTTGGGACATTCTGCTGTACTCAGGATCTTCAACTGCACTCCTTGCACCCCTCAATGTCCGGCTCTGTGCCCTGTCACCTCTGAGATACCCTGGAGGCCATGTTGACCCTTGACAAGTTTGCCCCCCATCTCACAATGTGACCGGTAAGTTGCTTCTTCAGCACTCCTCAGCCGTCGCTGCTGTGATGTCATTCCTGCACGCTGTTCCAGACCCAGTGTCCTGCCCACGTGGAGCTTCTATGCATGTCCTTAACTCTTTCAAAACCTAGTTAGGGATTCTAGGGACTTAGAATGTGGTGGAGAAGATACAGACCTTCCTAGAGAACTCTCACAGCAGCTAAATCCATTGTTATACTTTTTTCCAAAAATTTCGCCTTAGAACTCCTCTTGGGAACTTTCCGCCTTATTCACCTCTCTCTGCTACAGCTGGAAGTAAATGCTACATCCAGACTTCTAACATTGGTCTCTGATTTGTAGGTGAAATCCAGGGGCTTAAAAAGGCAAACTTCTCTCAGCAAAGTCATGCTTTGTTTTGTTGCATATTAACAGCTTTATTGAGTATAATTTATGCCACAAAAGCTAATTTTAGGGCTTGGAGGTATATGTCAATGGTCAAGAGCACTTACGCGGCAAGTGCTGGGCCCTGGCGTCAATTCCCCAGCACCACATAGGCTGGGCGTGGTGGTACTTGAGACGCTTGTAGAAAATAAATGAATAAAAAATAAAGGCCTGAACTACTGGACCTGGATCAAAATATTTTGAAAAACTAATTTTTATTTCACTCAAAAAAGTGCACAATTTTAGTAAATTTGTGGAGTTGTATAACCATAATCAAAATTCAGTTTTATAATATTTTCATAACCTCAGGAAAGTTCCCTTCTGTTATGTTTGCAGTAAATCCTTGTTCCTACAACAAGCCTTAGGCAGCCATGGATTTGTTTCTATCTCTATAGATGTGTCTCTTTTTAGATATGTCATAAAAGCAAAATTATAGTCATATATGTGATGTTAGTGACAGAACGACATTCTGATAAATGAGTCATTAGCTGATTTTGTCATTGAGCATCGCAAAATATCGCAATGCAAACCCAGATGAGAGAGCTCGGTCACTCCACATGGCCTACTGATGCAATCAAAACATACAGCAAGCATGAGCTATGGAAAGCTGCTTAGGATGTGAAGATGTATACTGTTTCACAGGACACCTTTCTTTAACAAGTAGAGAGTACACTCTAAAATAATAATAAAATATAGTATAATAAATAATATGCAAGGAATAGTTGTTTATGACCATTATCATATAGAATATATTGTACAGTGTATATGCTATATTTTGACTGGACTCACAGTAATTTGTATACACCAGCGTCACTACAAACATATGAGTCAAGTTACACTGTAACCTTATGACAGCTACAATGTCACTACATGATAGAATATTTCCAGCTCTTTTATGTGATGGTGACATTATTGTATATGTGGTCCATCATTGACTAACTTCTTTTGTACGGTGCATGACTGTACTTAATAGTAGACTGCTTTAGTCTAGCTTCTTTAATTGCAAGCACGTAGTGTGATTCATATTGAATGAGTCAGCAGTTTTTTATTGCTAAGTAGAATTTCATAAATCTAACATTTTGTTTAATGATAATTATTTGATAGCATTTGGATAACTTCTTGGGTTTGGTTATAACTCATGTTGTATGTGAACGTCTTTATGTGGATGTCTTCGTCATTTTCTCATTCCTGAGACACAATACCTAATACCCACAACTTCAGGGAGGAAAGGCTTATTGTAACTCCCAGTTCAGAAGTCTCAGTCCGTTTCATGGTTGCCTAACTGGCATGGTGGGGGGCCTAGCCAGAGAAAAGCTGTTCATGGCATCATGAGACATGAAGCAGAGGGAGAGGACCAGACGCTGGGGACAGGATTATATCCTTTTAGGCCACACGCTTAGTGGTCCACCCTGCCTGACTGGTCCCATCTCTTAAATCAATAGATTAATCTGTTCACTTGATCCAGTTAACCCTTACAATCTGGTCACCTTCCAAGTGCCTAAGGCTTTTAGGGGACACATTGTAACATTGTCACATTGTAACAGTGGACATGTATTGTGATACATAGAAATAAAATTCCTGGGTTGTATGATATATTTTTCACACTTTTAGAGAAATTGACAAAGTGGCTGTTCCTTTTTTTCTCTCTCTCTCTAGTGGTTGTACCATTTTATAATTTCACCATCCAGTGTGAGGTTTCCAGTTTCTAGACATCCTAATGCATGGCATTATTTTTCTATAGTAGCCATTTCTTTTTATTGAGTTGTTAGTGTTCTTTATATGTTCTAGATGTAGGTCCTTATCAGAAATATGATTGCAAAAGATTTTTTTGTCTAGTCTGTGATTTATCTTTTCATTTACTTAATGATGTCATCTGAAGTAAAACAATGGTTATTTTTAAGAAGCTCAGTTTACCCTTTCTTTTTCTCTTGTGGATTGTGCATTTGTTGACATAATTTTGTCAAACATAAGATTGTAAAACTTCTGCCTGTTTACTCTTGGATGTTTGAGTTTTGACTCTAACAGGCCTAAGTGGGGCATGGTGGTGTACACCTGCAGTCTCAGCACTTCGGAAGTGGAGACAGGAGGATCCTGAGTTCTAAAAGAGCCTGATCAACATAATGAGTTCAAGGCTGGCCTGGACAATGTAGTAAGACCGTATCTCAAAAAAATCAAGTCTATGATTGTGAGTTTAATTTTGTTTGAGGTTTGAGGTGTGGGCCTAAGTCATTGCTATTACAATTATTTTGCAAGTGAATATCCAATTGCCCTGGCACTAATTTTTCGAAAAGACTACTATTTTTCAGTTGAATTGTCTTGGTATCATGGTCAAAATCACCATACGGTCTGAATACTTAAGGACTTATTTCGAAACTTCCAGCTCTTTCTCATTAGTCTATATGCTTATTTCTCCCCTGCGAGTTCCACACTCTGTTGATTACTGTAGATTTGTAATAAGTTTTGAAAATAGGCAGCCTAAGTGTCCTAAGCATTCTTTTCTTCAAAATTGTTTTTTCTAAGTAAGTTCCTTGCACTATTCATATAAATTGTTGAATCATCCTGTGATTTTTTTAAAAAATGAAAATAAAGCCTCCTGGAATTTTTAAAATAGGGATTACATTGAGTTTCTAGGTTGTTGTGAAGAGAATTATCATCTTGATAATATTGTCGGCTCTAATCTATGAACATGAACATTGGTCATGTCATTTTTGGTTTTTCAGTAGTGCCTTATAGCATTCAGAATACAAGAGCTATGTTTATGTTGTTAAATTTATTTTGAAGTATGTTATTTTTAATATTAGTTTGAATAAGATTGTTTTCTTCATTTTATTTCTGGATTGTCATTGGTAGGACATAGAAATACAATTGATTTTAATATATTAGTTTTATATTTTGTGACCTTGATAAATTCATTTATTCAGAAAACTTGTTTGATGGATCTAGTAGGATGTTCTATGTGCAGGATCATGTCATTATGAGGAAAGGCAATTTTATGTTTATTTTAATCAGGGTGTCCTTAATTTCCTATCATTTTTCCTTTTATACCAGTTAGAACTTTCTGTACCATATTGAATAGGAGTGGTGAAAGTGGCCCACTCCTTTTAAAAGAAAAGCATTCAGTCTTTTTCACCATTTCATATGGTGTTAGCTGCAGATTTTTCATAGGTGGACTCTTTAAGAAAATCCTCCTCTAGTCCTTGACTGGAAATATATATATATTATCATGAGTGAGTACTAGATTTTGTTAAATGAGTTTTCTGTATCTACTAAAAGATCATTCCCCTAAAGACTACTAAAATGGTACCTAACATTACCTGTATTTTGGATTTTAAACTAACCCATAAACTATTTGATTATAGCCTAAAATCTTTTTTACATATGTCTGAATTTGGTTTAATAATTTTGGCTTTACGTCTATGTTTATGAGGGATGGTTGCTCTGTATTTTCTTTTTTTTTAATGGTATCTTTGTGTTGCTTTGGTATCAAAATAATACCTTAAAGAAATAGTGAGATGGTATCCTTCTCTGTTTCCCAAGGAGTTTGTAAAAAAAATTGTTACTTTGTCTTCTTAAAATATTTCAGATTTCTTTGGGAAATCCTGATAATTTGAAGTTTTGTTTGGGGGAAGGGTGAATCCATTTCATTTTTGTTGATAAAATTTTTGGCATGCAATTGTTCATACTTTTTCATAACCCTTTCAGTTTGTAGGATGAATACAGCTGTCTCAGTTTTCATTCCTGACTTTGGTAGTTGTTTTCAGTCTGTCTAGGTAAACATAAAAACTGAGAAAGAAAGTCAGAGATGGGCTTTTGGAGAGGGAAAGGGAATGTGGGGTGGGGGAGAGGGTGGGAAGGGGGAAGGGATGTGATATATAAATTTTAAAAAATGTTTAAAGATTTATTAACTTTGTTGGTAACTCGAGGAACTAACTTTTTCTGTCATCTCTCATTGGTTTTCACTCTATTCTTTTATTTTGTTTGGTTTTGTTTAATTTGTATTTCCTTTTCTTGTTAAGGCAGAAACTTAGTTTGCTGACCTAAGTCTTCTTACATAGGTGTTTAAAGCTATCAGGTTTGAAATTTTAACTTTATGTTTTCATTTTCATGATTTCAGAATATTCTAAATTTCTCCACTGCTACTTCTTTGGATTATTTAGAAGAAAACTATTTCATTTCTAAATATTTGAGAACTTCCCAGTTCTCTTTCTGGTTTTCATTTCTAATTTAATTCTTTAGTCTTTGAAAAAATACTCTATGACTTCAATTTTTAAAATTCTATGAGAATATCCCATATGTAGTTTAAAAGGAAGTGTATTCTACAGTCATTGGGTGTGGAATTCTATATGCTATTAGATATGAGGAGTTGACTCACAATATTGTTTAAATCTTTAATATTCTTGCAAGTCGGGGAGGGGCAAGTGTCTGGTTGGTGTATCCATTACTGAGAGTGGAGTTATAAATCTCCAACGCTAGGTGTTAAATCATGTGTTTTATTTTCTGTTAGTTCTTTGGCTTTAAGTATTTCAATGTTCTGTCTTTAAGTGCATATACATTTATAATTGTCATATTTATGTTTTTACTATCTTATTTATATAAAATATTTTTAATAGCCTTTCTAAAATAAGACATTTTTGACAATGATATAATCATTAGAGCTCTCTTACAACTACTGTTTGCATTGCATATATTTTCTTCCACATTGTGTTAAATTTATTTTTCTTTCTTTGACCCCAAAGTATATCTCTTAGAGATTGTGCATGGAGTTGGCTCTTTTTCATATAGCCTGACAATCTTTACCTTTAATTTAGACTATTTAAGTGTAGTGTCCTTATTAATAAAGCTTGATTTACATTTACTCTATTGTTATTTGTTTTCTAAATTATTTTTTTGTTATTTGCTTCATGATAAATAAATATTTTAATTACTTTGTTGGTTCAAAAACTATTTTTAAAGTTATTTTCATAGTGATCTTTTGGGCTTCTTTTTAATGAGAAATACTTGATTATTTTGGATTTACTGACTTGTTCTTGACTTCATCGTGAGTCCGAAGACTGGAATAGTCTGTTCTTATAGCTGAACCTGGAACTTGAGTTTCCCGACAATCTCAAGCCAGTTTAGTCCTGGACCACCGAATGCTAAAATTTTTATGTTTTCACACCTCCTTTGCTGACATGATGGTTCAAACCTTTACCAATAAGAAAGACTTTCATTTAAAAACTTGGGGGCACTCTTTATTAGGAAAGTGCAAAGATAACAAACTCACTATGTCTTGGGGGTTTTATTATTTCTTGCTGTTTCCTCTATAAATTGTGAGCCTCAAAGCTTCCTTTTGATTTGTCCCATTGCCAGACTATTTATCTCACTGCCACTTCCAGTCCTCAGGGAGTCCTTGTGCCATTATGTTATCACTCTTGGGCTATGACTTCTCCCAAAGAGGCTCTGTCAGCAGCTATATTCTACTTTGCACAGGATGGTTGATAATCTCTCCATCTAGATTTCTTTTCATATGGGTGATTCTGCATACTCAAGCCAGTGCTGCTGTCCCAGGGCAGAGTCTCTGTGTGGGGCATGGGTAGCTTCCCTTTCCTACTGCAGCCCATGGAAGTTCTTTTTCTTCTCAGGAGCTGCTCAAATCTGTGCTTTGGTACCCGCCACATCCCCATGCAATCTTGAGCCCCTCTGTTGTTTCTTCAGTTTGTATCCTGTCAGATCAGGGAGAAAGTCTAGTCCATTGCCCTTCCCATCATTTCCTGAGCCTTTTCCTTTTTACACCATGCTTTCCCCTAAACTGACTCTATTCAGTTCAAGGTTAGGGCCCCAGAAGGTATGTCCATATTCTAATGGCTAAAACCTGTGAATAGGGCCTTGTTTGGCTAAAGTGTCTTTGCAGGTGTAATTAAGTTAAATATTTTGAGATCATGTTGCTCTAGTGAACTCTAAATCTAATGATAAATGCCCTTATAAGAAACTCAGTGATAAATGCCCTTATAAGAAGCTCGGAAAGACACAGACACTGAAGAAAAACATAAAAATGTGGGGACAGAAATTGTAGTGATAGAGTCCCCAGAAGTGCCAAATGCTACCAGAAGCTGGAAGAGGTGAGGAATTAATTGTCTTTGAGAGCTGCTGGTGGGAGCTCAGCCCTGCTGACACCTTGGTTTCAGATGTCTTGGCCTCCAGAACTATGATGAAATAAATTCCTTTTGTTTTAATCTTCAGATTATCCTACAAAATTTGTGGCAATTTATTATGGCAGCCCTAGGAAACTAATGCCCCAAACTTACCCTAAAACTGACCACCACTTACCCATGGAATTCAATGACCAATTAATCAGAGACTTTATGTCTTTCTTCAAAACTTTCACATTTGACTTTAGTTCAAATTGTTTCCATTTACCTTAACCTCTCCTCATGAGAACTTCTTTGCCAATATTCCTACAGGAACGCCTCATTATAGTACTCCCATCATCTGTTTTTTTTTTTTTTTTTTGTCCCGATAGAACTATGTAGAAAACAAGCAGGAGGAAGGACAAGAGATGGGAGCAGAATGGGACAGACTATCATCATCAAAGATAGCTCACAAATGTTCAATTTCTGTGTGGAAGATTCTCCCTGAGTTCTGGCCCAGAGGTTGGTTTAAATTCATTTATTTGGTCAATGGGAATTCACAAAGTACTTTTATGCACAGACATATGATAAAGACATGTACTTTTCCCCAAGGAATTCAGCTCACACTAATTTGATTAACTGGAATAATTTGTGTAGGTTCTCTCCCAACTATACTAGAGACCAATATAGGAAGAGGTAGGCTTAGTTAACAGAATTCATACAGTTGCTAGTACCGAAGATTTCCTTTAACATTCTATATTTAAATTGTTGTCCTTAGTGGGTCACACCACTCATTGCCTGATGACCCAGAAGGATGGCTGTTCCAAATCTATGGGGAATCAAATAGATTCTCTTTTTTTTCCCCATTTTATTCGGTATGTACAAGTGCAGAATTTAAGGTGTACAATGGAGTTGAGCATTTTGTGCACATACATTTCTTGTCAAAGTGACAAGGGCTTTCCCGCTCTCCTTTTGTTCCTCCCCCTAGCCTCCCTTCCCTCCCTCCACCCCCACCCTGTCATCCTCTTTCGCTTTGTCTTTCGTCTAAAGTTCCATGAGATAGTTGTGGTCTGGGTCTCTCATATCAGAGAGACCATCCGATGTTCCACCTTCTGCTTCTGACTCACTTCACTAAGCATGGTATTCTCAAGTTTATTCCATTTGCCTGTGAAAACCTCCACGCTGTTGTACCTTACAGATGCGTAGTATTCCGTTGTGTATAAATACCACAGTTTGTGTATCCACTGGTCTGTTGATGGGTATTTTGGTGACTTCCATATTCTAGCTATTGTTAGTTGTGCTGCTATGAACATGGGTGTACATATATCTCTGTTGTGTGTTGTTTTGGCCTCTTTTGGATATATTCCCAGGAGGAGTGTTGCTGGACCGAAGGGGATCTTTAATTCCATTCTTTTGAGAGATCTCCATACTGCTTTCCGAAGTGGTTGTACCAATTTACATTCCCACCAGCAGTACAGGAGGGTTCCTTTCTCCCCACAGCCTCACCAGCACTGATTGCTATTTGACTTGTCGATACAGGCATTCTCTCTGGAGTGAGATGGTATCTGCGCGTGTTTTGATTTGCATTTCTCTTATGGCTGGTGATGTTGAACATCTTTTCATGTATCTATTGGCCACTTGTACTTCTTCATGAGTGAACTGCCTCTTCATTTCATTTGCCCACTTTTCAATAGGATCCTTTATTTTGGTGGGCTTAATTTTCTTTAGCTCCCCATGTGTTCTAGTTATGAGTTTCTTATCTGAGGTGTTGGTGGTGAATATTTTTTCCCCGTCTGTTGGTTCTTTATTTACAATGTTGACAGTTTCCTTTGCTGTGCAGAAACTTTTTGACAAGATCCCATTTGTTGATATTGGGGATAATTTCTTTTGCTCTTGGTGTCTTGTCTAGAAAGTCTTTGCCTACTCCTATGTCTTTTAGATATTTACCTATTTTGTCTTCTAGAAGGTTTAGTGTTAAATAGATTCTTGATTTGCTAAATTCTTCTCCATGTCAGCCAGCAAATCTTAGTGGTTGTAGTGTGGATAATTTGCACCTGGATGCTTGTTCCTTAAAAAGTGAACTGAATCATTTTAGTCAAAGTTATCCCAAACTACTGGATGTTGTAAAACAAGTAAAGAAAGGTCATGGGCTTTCCCTCCAATTTAGGAAAGCTTAGAGGCTTCTGGGTACTTCAAGCATTATTTTTTCAAGGTATTACTACTTTTTGTTTTATAATACGCACATAATATGTACTCAAAATAAGAAATCATAAACTAGTAAAATAAAAATTATCCATAATTCCACCACCCACAGGTAACATTTGGATATATAGTATGTTTTTAAAAAATTTTTTTTGCTATCAAAATGGCTCATACTGTACATGTTATTTTGTGAATCCTTTTTTCAATAGCAAGCATTTCTCCATCACAATTCTACCAGAACTGGCAGTAGAAGCATCACTTACCCTTTGGTAAGATTTACCTTACGGCTGGCTGACTGGGCAATCTCCTAGTTTTGTTGCCCCAACTCTCTTACGCCTCCAGGATATGCTTCTAGAACGACATGCTTGAAATACTACCTATGTCCTTATCCCAACCACAGTCTCCAATGAATATGGATCCTTTAGCCACCCCTATTTGCCCCGAGGGAGGAGTCCTCATCTGGCTCTCTAATTCTGGCTGTCCTCTTCTGACCCTTGTTGATTACATGAATTGTTACATGAGTTCTTTTTTTGCATCAAAGCGTCTTGCTCATCCCCCAACAAGGTCCCAGCCTCTCCACGCACGCTGTTTTCTCTGAAGAGGCTAACCTCTCTTGCCTGCTCTTTCTTTGCCTAGGGTCTTTCTGGCACCACCATAGTTTCTCTAATGCCACACCCCACAGTGGAGCCTGTTTCTTCCTCCGAAGTGTGTGTCCACTGCACCACTTGCTCTGATCAATGCCAAGCAACGTGTTTATCAATGCCCCTCAACGTGTTTATACTCCCACCCAGGAAGTGGCCCCAGAAGAGAGCCTGAGCCCACTGCCTCTTTATCTCATTAGGAGATGGAATTTGTCAGTTGAGCAACAAAAACACATATTGGCAATTGTGTCAATAGTAATTGACATGAGGACAGATAAAGTAAGTGAAAGCATCGATGAACAATTGCCAAGCAATAGCTTGTGGCACCTGGTATATTTCTGAAGAATCCTCAGACATATAAAACACCATAGCAACTTCAACTACAGAACCACACATGGAAAATTAAAACAAAACAAATATTGACTAAAGTAATTATATTTGAAGAGTGACATCTTTTTCCTTTTTCTTCTATATATTTCTGCTTACTCTCAGCTTTGCATCCAGGTTTTGCATGTGCTGAGGAGAAATTACTGATAGTTTTTAAAAATTCCACTATGAATTTGTGATAATTGTATAATAGGAAAAAACTTTAAAGTTTTATTTGAATTCCAAAAGTAATATACGTGCATTTTTAGAACCTCAGAAAATATACTCCATAGAGCCTGGGTAGAAGGTTTTCTTTTTCTTTAAATTAGGAAATTTATTTGTAGAATGACAGAACTGGGCTTTGATTTATTTTTAAATGTAACTGTGTGTGGTGTAGAAGAATATTTGAGCATGTGGTATGATGACTCTGCCATTCATTAGTGTAATATTGAGCAAGTCAATTTATGTTTCAATTTTTCAGCTTCATTGAGGTATAACTAACAAAATTGTATGTATCCAAAGTAGACTTCTTGATCATTTGTTACATGTATACATCACAAAATACACGCTACAACGAAGCTAAGTAACATGCCCATGATCTCACATAGGTGACACCACCTAAGACCTATGCCTCTAGAAAAAGGTTAGTATACAGTATGTTGTTGTTTCCTGTGGTAACTATACACTACATTAGAGTTCTGCATCTTACTCTTTTTGTATAACTGAATTTTTTTTTATCCCTAGACCAGTGTCTACATATCTTCTTGCTCCAAGTTCCTGGCAATCACCCATCTACTCTCTGCTTCTCTGAGTGTGGCTCTTTTAGTATACACATATGAATGGGATCACATGATATTTTTCATTTTGTGTCTTGCTTATTTCATTTAAATGTCCTCAAGGCTCATTCACATTATTGCAAGTGGCAGGAGTTCGTTCATTTTTAAGGCTAAATAACACTCCATGCATGTGTGTCACATTTTCTTTATTAATCCATTGATCAGCACGTAGGTTGTTTCCATGTCTTGGCTATTGTGACTAAGGCTTCAGTACACTTAGGCATACAGGTAGGTCGTCAAAATACTGATCTTATTTTATTTGGACATGAACTCAGAGGTGGGTTGCCGGATTGGATGGTGTTCTGTTCTTAATTTGTCATAGAACCTCCTTGCCATTTTCAATAATGGCTAGACCAACTTCTATTCCCACTAACAAGTGTTCCTGTGTGTGCATGTGTTCTCATCCCTCACCAATGCCCATTATCTCCTGTCTTTTTAATATAATAGCCATCATAACAGGTTTGAGGATATAGAGCACTTAATATTTATATACTTTAGATGAATGTCATTTAAATGTAAAGAATGATGGGTCTTCTACATTAGCTTTCCATGCACTGCAAAAGGGAAAGACTGAAATAAAAAGGAATCTCATAGAATCTTGAATCTGCTCTTTTTACAACACTGCCACTTCGAAAATTAATGGAATAAAAAAGAAGTGAAAGTATACCTTTTATTAAAAATGTATTCTTCTTATTATTATGAAATAAAGAGATGTGTGTAATAATGGCTTTTCTCATACTCTGGAGAAAAACAAATTTAAACAGACACAAATGGATTTTGACCCGGCACCTTATTTTTTCTTTTTATATTTGCAGAATGAATTTTTTTTAGCCCATGAAAGCAGGTTGCATTTCGGTGGAAAGCTCTTCTAGGATCTGATTGATTTCAGTTTTTGCAAAAGTAAAGATGGATGCTCATGTAACCTCACCTATAGAATGTGTGGTTTTGCGTTCAGTTACTTTACGTGATTAATGAAGCCTATTGCATTTTTCCCCTCTTTCGCCTGGAATGAGATCATGGATGTGGACACTAGGTCTTAGTTACTTATCTGTTATAGGGATAGAATGCTCAACTTCTACAACTTAAGGAAGGAAAGATTTACTTACTTCACAGTTTCAAAATCTCACACACTCCATTAATGGGCAGCTGGCAAGGGGGGAAACACATGGCAGAGGCTGGAGAGCTGCTCATGGCAATGCACCTAGAAAGCCAAGTGAGTCAGGAGCTAGTCAATGCCTGGAGACTCAGGCAAGGCCGGTGCTTTTCCAGGTGAAGCTTCTTTTTCTGTCTTTTATTTAGTTCAATTTACTAGTTGGGCACCTCACACTTGGGGTAGGTACCCTTCCCTTACTTTCTGGCCCACAAATCAATAACACAAATCTGAAAGTTCTGCTTTGAGTACCCTCAATTTCAAGTTGACACAATCCCTCCAGGTCAAACCTGAAGCATTCACCCCTTCCGGCCAGGCCCCACTTCCCAATAACACATGGTTCTACAGGTATCGCACTGCGTCTAAATACATGAGGCTTTGGGGGACATTCCAGGTCCAAAGCATAATGTGCTATTATCACAATGCCTAGAACATACCAGCTGCTCATATACGTTTTTCTTTTCTTCTCTCCTTTGTTCCATTTTTACTATTTTATATTTAAATTGCTACAGAAAGGGAATATATAATATACTGCCTCAGAAATCATAGCTTATTCATCCTTCAAAGCACATCCTTTTTCATTTACTGAAATTGTGAAATGATTTTGTAATTGCTTCTGACCAGGAAGCCATCATGATGTGGCGGTCCGTACCTGTGAGGGCTCATCAGAGCTTCTAGAGTAGGCATTAGCAGCTTGGGAAAAGTGCGGAGGCACAAGTTGAGCGTGCTTTTTTAAAAAATGCTGTAACACCAACACAAAGTGTGACTGTGTAGAAAGATGTGAGCTGAGCCTGGTGGAGCAAGCCTGTAACCTCAGCCTTCAGTAAGCTGAGTCAAGAAGATTGTGAATTCAAGCCCAGCCTACTCACTTTAGTGATTTAGCAAGACTCTGTCTCAACAAAGTGTATGTGGATGATGTAGCTCAGTGCGAAGGCCCTGGGTTCTGCCCCAAGTACCCCCCCTCCACACACACACACGAAAGAAGTGGGCATTGATTACTCTGAGTATAACATCCAGAAGCTTCAAATTCTGAAAGTGAGCACATTTCAGAAATACGTTAGCCAATTATTTCTTTTTATGTATATAAAAGAATGAAAGTTAAGAATTGTCTTGAGCCATGTGCAAAATATATAGTCAACATATATAAATAACAAAGCTTTATTTTTTTTATAATAACATTAATGAAGAGGGCAACATAAGGAGAAAACTAATGGGACATTTGGCCTTGATTTGTGGATTTAATGCCGCAGTGTCTTGTCTGATGGACATGGTTTCTACTGTTACTGAGTTCCTAAAATGCTAACTGGAAATTTTGTATCTAATTTTACTCTCTATGTGTTTCATCCTTGAAAATAGCTTTCACAAATGTACATATCACCCAAAGGCAGTGATGTGACTAGCTTGGAACTGTGAAGCAAGCAGTATTTCTCTGAGAAGACAGGTCTTATAAAAGAGACTTGATCTGTAAGGCATGGTGCCACATGCCCGTAATGCCAGCACTCTGAAGACTGAGGCTGCAGGATCACAAATTCAAGCCCACTGTGGGTGATTTAGCAAGTTAGTAAAACTTTATCTCAAAAAATACAAAATAAGACTGGAGTTTTAGCTCACTTTGAAAGCACTGGGTTTGATCCCCTCCTATTACTGAAGGAAGAGATATGATCACATTTTTCTTTGTTTTTAATACATGTTTGCAATTCTGTGCATTCCAAAATCAATGAACAATTTATTTTTCTAGTATTATCAGTGTTGTATACTTTATTATAACAATATAAGGCACAAAACCAATGTACTTTATACTTCATGTTACTGCTGCTAAAAATATGCAATTTATTATTTAAAAACAAAAGCCCAAGTTGAATAAGTAATAAAATATATACTTCTGCTTAATAACAACAAACACCTCACAGGCACACAGATATAAATTTGTTAAAATGTTATTATCGGCTGAAGCACTATTATCGATAATTCCTGCTTCTTACTCACCAGATCACAGAGACCTGTGCAACTTCTGATGTAGGTGGGTTCTGGCTTGGCACTGCGTGTGGTGGGCACAGAGGTGGGGTTAGCACAGCACGGATCCCTCCCCTACACAGCATTCTGTTGTTACCACACAGTCTATGCTTGAGAACTGAGCAATAGTCATGAGAGATACCGTGTAATGGTGTTACCAAGAAGTTATGATCTCACAGGGCTGCCCAAGGTCACTTGCAGCCAGTGGCTGCCACTGAACACTCCTGCTGTAGGTGCTGGGGGTAGCAAGGAACAGCAGCGCCCAGTCAGCTCAGGATCACAAAGGGACACAGACATTCTTTTATTATATTTTAAGTTAGTCTCACTGGCTTTTCATTTCTTCTGGCTGACCTCTTTGCAGTTATAATGCAAATTATGGATAGTACTCTGATTTTGTGGATATAACATACTCTTAATTATTTATTCTGTTCCATTGTCATTTGTAAAGTTTACACTGCAGAATTTCATAATTGAGTTACAAAATAATCTCATAGTATTTCAAGAAAGTTTATGAATTTGTGTTGGACCACATTCAAAGCTATTCCAGGCTGCATGCAGGTTGGACAAGCCTAGATTAAGAGATAAGAAAGCACTGGGGATAACTCTTTGGCCACTATTTTTTATTAGCACATAAAACAATGGTGTAATTTTGGTTAATTTTATCTTCAACTGGGTGAAATATAATTCTAATTATTTTTAAAAGCAAATCCTTCATACATTAACTCTTTAGGAAAATCTTTTATCCAAAGTTGTAGCAAATACATCTCCACCATCTTGTCCTAATAAAAAGCAAAAGCAGGATTGTCCTAATGTCTAGCAAGTAGAAAGAAAAATAACACTTATAAAAATTAAACAGACCGTAAGTCCTCATGTTCTTATCTCTGTATTCCAAATAAACACGTGAGAAATTACAACCATCAAGATGCTTTAAAAATATCAACTGAATTGCAAATTTCCCGTTTTCCCTCATCTGCTTCCTCTAACACGGTGGCCCCTTGCTTTGGATAGAAAAATTGACTAATAAATACTGAAGGTCTGTGGATGCTTCTGAGCCAGAATTTTCAAATCCAGACAATATTTGTCAGTGGCAGTCAACATATTTTGATTTTATTGAAAAGTTCATGCATCCTCTGATTAACTGTGTTCTGGTTCTGGGCGTGGGTCTGGTCTGTGAGAATGTCTGTGTTGAGTCTATCCTCTGAGTTTCCTGGTGGCTTTTTTGGTGAACTGTTCTCCCAGAGAGAGGCAAGAGACTAGACATCTGGAAATTTTCTCTGTTCAGCACAGCCTTGGGGATTTCCAATATGGCCTTTCAGTTTTATTTTCTCTACTATTCCAAAAACTGTGCTTATGCCAATATGGGCCTGTGTTAATTTTCATGGCTGGTTCTGTTTGTCAGAATATAATAAATTGCTCTTCAAAGAAGTGTCTTAAAGAGTTTCTGATAAATAGCAAATTTTCACTCCAACAATTCTTTTAATCACAAATGATAGTCACATAAAGTGGCTTGCCATCTGTATACTTGCATGTTTAAAATTCTTCCATTATTAGCAAATTCTTTTCTGTTTTGGGTAAATCCAGTTTTGCCTGGCTGCATAACTGAATATTATATGGCCCCTGCTGGTTGTTGTTTCTAAATGAAATATAAATCATAAATTCTAAGTGGTCTCAGTAAAAAAATAACATTTCGTTCTGACTTTCCCAGTAAGAAATGGAATCAATCAGAAATTTGCCAGGTAATTGGGATTTTTTTTTTCTCAAAGCAGCAGGAATAAAAAAATCAGGAAGTATTTAAAGAGGCTGGTGAAAAATGTACTCAAAGACCTATCAAACATCATGATTTAATTGTTTTGAAAGTTCTAAACTTTATAAATTGAGATTTTTTTCTATTACTCTTAATAATGATAGGCTTTTGGGATACTGTTTGGGTTCCCTCTTGGCGTCTTGACCATAAACCTTTCTTTTCTCTCTTGTTTTGCTCAATAAACTTCTGCTTGCTTTAAACAAATAGGTTTTAAAAAATTATTAGTGAAATGATACTATTTAATGCCTTCCCAAAAATTTGCAGTGAGGAACCATGCACATAGAGGTTAAAAACTAAATTCTGGTGGCAACCTATCTTGTGAAATTCTGGCTCTGCTTGGGAGACCTTGAGAAAAGTGTTCAGTCTCCCTCCGTTTCATGTTTCTTCATTGAGAGAATGAAGTTCATAATGGCATCTCCTCCCTTGGAGAGCCACACCTGTCTCCCACCGTTGCATCTCTTTGAGGATACTGAGACTCGAGAGCCTTCACCTACTGCTCTTGGGCGCTTGAGAAAGGCAGGGACCGATGGAGACTGACTACACATCCTAAAGTCCCTCAAATTACCAGGATGTGTCTAAGCATGAGGAGAAAGACTATAGGGAATTATACCTCATGATTTATTTTTAAGGAGGTCTGTCATCGTGGCACAATGTGGTGATGTGACAGAGCCGGGCTTGGAACCCAGGTCTCAGTCTGTGGGGCAGGGTGTCTCTAGAACGTGTCTGAGGATGCTGACTCCTAGTGAGCAGTAAGACACAGACCCTTAAAAGGCAAAGCGGTTATTAAAGATCAACACAAGGAGAAGGCCAAAAATGCTTGAAAATTACTGCTTCCTCTACCAAGAGCACCCTATAGAGGCTTTAGGACTTTACAGAGAGAGATAAATACCTTGTATCAGGGCCTAATAATGAGTTTTAGAAGCTTCTTTAGGGAGTACCAACAGTTTCTTATCACCAACACTATAAAACTTAAAAACAAATGTACTTGTCTCTGTATTAGTTTCTTAGGGTTGCCACAAAAAAAGTAATGCACACTGGATACCTTAAGCAATAGAATCTTATTTTCTCACAGTTCTGGAGTCTGGAAGTCGGAAATCAAGGCACCTGCAGACCTCTTATGAAGGTTCTCTCCTTGGTGTGAAGATGTTCATCTTTTCCTGGTGTCTCCTGTCTGTGTCCTGATCTCTTCGTATAAGGGTAGGAGTCAGGACTGAGTTAGGGCTTATTCTTGTCACTTCATTTTGGCTCGAGTGCCTCTTCAAAGATGTTAATTTCCAATATGGTCACTTTGGGAGGAGCTAGGGAGTTAGGGTTTCAGCACATGCATTTTGGAGGGACACAATCCAGCCCATAACTCTGTCTCCACTTTCTATATCTCTCTCTACACTTGTGGGTCTTATGCCAACCTGAAATGAACACAGTGAAGACTCCTCTAGTTCCTATTGTGTGCACTGAAAGAAACATGTTCCAAGTCTCATTTCCCTAGCTGACTTAGCATGCGGCCCGTTAGCACAAACTTATTAGGGATCAGCATTCTCACAGCCAACTGCTAACTAATTTCTGGACTCCTGAGACTGACTGCTCCATTAATGCTGGGAAGGGTGAGCGCGACTAGGGGAAGCCACCGAGCTGCTGGCTGCTGGTCAGAATGCCCACGTGGCGACAGATCGGAGAGAGCGTGCTGCAGGCAGCAAGAGGCTTGCGCTGTGCGTGTCCTTTGGCCTTCCTCTCGTGGTGCTCCCTGAGGCCTCTCCTGAAGGCTGAGCCACTGGCTACACACAAAGGTGCAGACGTGCTCGTGGGACTGTTATTCATTCCTTTGGATGAAGTGGGGTGCTTCATGTGGGGTGCACAGGATTTCTCCTGGTTTTTGTTTTTAAGGAATCAGGTTTATCCATCTCCTCATGCACATTCTCTTTGTTTCTTTATCTCCCTCTGTTAATTATTTATAGAGTAAGGGCTGCTGTGTACCATGCGCTCTGAGCGGACTGGGGCCGAGGAGAGGTGACCTAGAGGTGGTGTGCCTGGCACGTTCTATTCTGGCAACCTCTTCCCTGTTCTGTCCCGGTTACGCTCCCAGGCATTGCTCTGTTAGCTACTTGGCAAAGCTGAAAGCTGCTTCTGTTAGCAAGGTTCAGCCCTGCCCGCCTTTCAAAGTTCGTGTTCTCCCTATAGGCAGCATTCTCAGCTCAGGCCCGTGCCACCCCCACGCTTCCTGCTCCCCGGCTGGTGCCAGCAGAGACTGTAGGCTCCTGACCCCTCTGCCCGGAAGCTGCCTCTCTCTCCACCTTGCCTCCCAGCCTGCTTTGCGTTTCCCTTTTCTGTGCTGTTCCTTGTGATTCCTCCCACTTCTTCCTATTCTCATTTTGACTCCTCTCCTGATTCACATTGATCATCTCCGATGAGCCGGCTCAGTGTGCAAAAATAAAGGTTCCTATGATCTGCTTCCTTCCTGCCCACTGCTGTTTATTCAGGACATTAAAGATACGCTCCCAAGGTTTCTCCCTGAAAGCCAAGGGTGCATACGCGAGCTCTCTGCCACGTGCCCCTTTCTGTCACCCTCGCACATCCCAGCGCTCCTTTGCCCATCACCCAACATTAAACAACATGTTTTTTTTTTTTTTTTTTATGAAGACTGGGAAGGGTGTGGGCAAAGGCTGAGATTCCATAATGTGGTTTGAGTCTGATCTACAGATTATGTAATGGTAAATTAATGTCTGGAATAGAATTCAACTCACATGTGTAACTTATTTAAAAATTCATTCTTATAACTTTCTTAGATTGGGAAAAAGTGGTCAAACCAGGCTTTTTCCTCCTCCTCCTCTTCCTCCTTCTTCTTCATCATCAGTAGACACATCCAGAGTGTGTGTCCTCCTCAAGCGGAATGAGAGCCCCCCTCCGCATCTTCTGACCAAATTTTACTCACTCTTTGTGCCTCTCTCTACGAGGGCTGTCTGGATCTTTTTGGACTCCTTGATGGCCCGGCCACAGTCTCAGCCATCTCTGTGCCCCAGAAACAAGCACAGTCAGGTGATTAATCGGGACTCAGTGGAAGTTTTGGGGGGACAGTGAAGCAAAATGAGAAACTTCCTCCATGCTCTGTAAGTCTCCCCCGCCCCCTGCTCTGGTGTGCTTGGGGTCCCAGCTCTCATCTGGACACGTCGGGGTGCACCTCCAACACCGCCAGTCGGCATCGACTGCCCTGTTCTTCCCACCCAGATCTCCCATTCCCTTAGGAGCACAGGACTTCATTTTTTTCTTCTCCATACTGCCCACTAGAGAGATGGCACACACACACACACACACACACACACACACAGACACACACACACACACACACACACACGTTCGTTTGAATGCTCTTTCTTCTCGCTCGACAGCTGTGTCTATTGGAAATCGTGTTTAGAAAGCTGATTTTTTTTTCCAGAGGCTGTAGTTTTGTTGTAAATAAATCTATGCCGGGGGTTGGTTTCCATGCCCTTGCGATGGAGAGGTGGACCATGGGCCAGTTTGTGCTTACTTTGGTCCAACCACAGGTACTGGCAGTTGCTTTGCTTCTGACAACGAGCCAGTGAGGATGCTTCCGCCCGATGTGTGTTCAGAACCCTGGAGACCTTGCTGCCCAACTCCGCGCTGGCCTGGGGCTTGTCCCGGCCAGCTGGTCACGATCTGCGGCCAATGCGTGGGCCTTCCTGGGTGCTCACACCCTCCGCTGCCCCTCTGGCGCAGACTCCCCTGAGGGGCAGAGGATTGCGTCCCCTCGGGTACCCACATGGGGTAGATTTACTGTTGATAGCAGGCTTGACTTCTAAACGCCTGTGCTGTGGCTCTTCAGGAACAACTTCAAACTTACCTACTCAAGGGAATAACCCACGGAGGGGAAGTGAGCCCGACCAGGCCGAGCACGGGGGTCCCAAGCTGCGCTCTCAGCAGGCAGAGGCGGCACGTGCGCGCGTGTGCGCCGGCGTGGCGGCCTCCCGGCTCCCAACTGTTGTGCCGCCGCGGGGTCGGGGAGCAGCGCTCTGCTGCGGGGCGGCTGCCCGGGGGTCTAGCGATCCGCGCCCGCCCGCCCAAGGACCCGGCGCTCCCCCTCGCGGCTGCGAGCCCCCGGGCGCGGTGCGGCGCGGCGACCGGCGGCGATGCGCGGGGAGGGGTCCTAGCACCCGGGCGGCCCGGCGCGCGCGGGGGCGGCTGACGTCGGAGCGGACGGCGGCCGGGGCCGCGGACCGGCCTGCCGTGGCCGCGCCCTGCGAGGCGCCGTGCCGCGGCGTGCCCGCGCGGTCTGAGCCAGCGCCCGGAGCCGCCCGCAGCCCGGCGCCGCGCGGCCCGCGTGCCCGCCGCCGCCCCGCCCGGGCCGGGCTGCGTGATCCGCGAGACCCCGCCCGGCCGCGCGCGCCGCCTGGCAACTTCGGGCCGGCTGCGCACTTCTCCGGCTCGCGGGGACTCGATCCCGCGGCGCTGAGGCTCACTGCGCCGGCCGCGACCCCGCGAGGGGAGCCGGGAGGGGCCAACGCCGGGCGGACCCCGCCGCCCGGCCTCGGGAGAGCCTGTGTCGCGGGTTCTGCGGGACCGAGCGCCGCCCGGGGGAGCGATGCAAGTCTCCATAGCCTGCACTGAGCACAGCCTGAAGAGCCGGAATGGCGAGGACCGACTTCTGAGCAAGCAGAACTCCGCCGCCCCCGGCGTGGTGAACGCGGCCCGGGCCAAGTTCCGCACGGTCGCGATCATCGCGCGCAGCCTGGGCACGTTCACCCCTCAGCACCACATTTCCCTCAAGGAGTCCACGGCCAAGCAGACTGGCATGAAATATAGGTACGGACCCAGGCTCCCTCCGCCGGGGTCTCCGCGGCGGAGCAGGGGCAGGGAGGTAGCCCAGCGCTTCCGAAAAGTGACTTAATCGGAGGGTGGCTGAATTTAGATTTCTCAGGTGTTTTTAAAATAGCTTTTAGGAGGATGGGAAAGCCCGAGGTGGTGTGTGTGCGCGCGTGTGTGTTAAGTTTCAGAAAATGTGGCCCATTTTGTATATTCTAAATGTCATGAGCACTTTGGGAGCTGTGTAGATCCCAGTCTGCAGAAGGAGGACACAACTGCTGGAAACTCGCGTTGAGATCAGGGCAGTTTTTCGGGAGCAAATGTGTTTTTCCTCTCGTCTTATGATACAGATGTATTTCTGCGATTATCCTGCCAGAAATAGTTCCTCGTCTAGTACTGCAGTCTTCGGTACCCTTCGGAAGATGAGTACCAAATGCTGCATAATGCTTTTAAGGAAGTTTTGTTAGCAGTTTCAATACCACCACTTTCCTCAAAATTTTAAGCTTCTTCTTCTATGTTGTTTTCTAAAGATGAAAATCTTCCTGGTAATAGATAATATTCTTTAGTAGAGAATGGCAAATGTGGTAAGTGAAGTTTTCCATAATTCAAGTACGTGATTCCTGCCTTATTGTGTGTGCTGGGCACTAAGCGTTCTTGACTTTTATTTCTCTAAAACTGTCATGCCTCTGGTTTCTGAAGCGTTTGTGTGCACAGAGCGAAGTTATTGGCACATCTGACAAAGGCTTCTGTTACTCTGATTTACAGATGTGATGACTTCCATTTAATCCTGTCTCATCTTTGTTGGGTCCAGGTTTTAGGACAAGATGAAATTAGTACAATTAAAATAACGCACACCTAAGACTGTGTTTCCCAAGTGGGGTTGCTGAAATCAGCATTGAAACCTATTTCTATAAAAGTCGCCCTTGAAAAGTTTCTTGACAGAATTACAGGAAAGCCTCTTGCGTCATTCAAGCACTGTGGTTTTGATGTATTTTTGAGTCATTGAGAAAGAAAACACTTAATAGGGAAAATCAAAACAATTGTACAATTGTAGTTGAAGCTTTTTTTTTTTTTGCCCCAACTGCAGTCAAAAACAAGCAACCTGACCATTCCCAGCTGACTAAAGTACCAGCTCTGTGAGCACCTCCGCTTTTCCTAGTGTCCCCACGATGCGGAGGGAAACCCCACAATGGTTTCCCAATGAGACTGCAGTCTCTAGTGCCTTGGCATTCCCTAGCCCTGCTGCTGCGGCACACCCCCAACCCTGCCCTGTAAACATGGTGCTGCTCTCTCCCTGGGTGCAGTTCAGCTGCTGGACAGAGACAGGCTGCTGCCTTCCTGGGCAGTGACCCCCGGAGCAGGACCTCCAGAGTGGGCACAGGTCGTAGAAGGTTGTGTGAATGAATGGTGGCCTCTAGCATTTTGTGACATCATAAAATTCTTATTGTAAGTCAGAAAATATAAAAATAATTTCCCTTCATTACTTGTGGCAGTGTTTCATCGTTAGTTATGGATGATAGTGTTTGAAGAGCTTTGTACCGTAGGAGCATTTGGAAGTCAGTAACTTTCCATTTCATCTTTCTGCCAACATAGCTCAACTCAGATTGAATAGGTATTTCTGTTTTCCAAAAGTTTTAGTTTGTGAACAAGATTTACCTGGGCATCTTTCAATACTAATGACTGAGGACAGCTTTTCTCTGACAGCAAGTTAGCAACTCAGGTCCTCAGTGGACTTTGACATGCCACCTCCCTCCACCATCTCCTATGCTAAACCACTTCATCTTTGAAAGTCAGGTGTTTCTGTGGTGTAGTGCATCAATGTGTCTTCTCCTCCAAATTCTACTCAGAGTGACCTTTGAGACAGAGATTATGAGATAATGCCAAATATATATTAAGCCTTCGTAGAGTTGAAAGAGATGAGGGAGATTATATGCTTTTTAAAATATAATTAAAATACTTTTTATTAGCTAAATCACCCTTTTTACATTCTTATCCATGAGGTATAATATGCATATGTTTAGTATTTATTAATAATAACGAGTAGCAGAAAGCAAAAATAAAAATACTGCTGTGAGATGAGGAAGGCAACTGGTTTTGGCGAACTACCTGGAGGAACTAAGAAAGGGACTTAGTAACTAATTATGCTCATAATAATATTCTTGTCCTTTAAGGTGGTTTTTGTAAGTGGAGCTTCTAGAGGATACATGAATACCCAGGGAGACAATGCATACGCTTTCCCTTTTTTCAAAGAGAAGGTTCATAGCTTTCAACAGAATTTGAAGTGTCTACCAGTCAAAGCTGTCAAACAGCTGTGTTGTCAAACAAAAAGGCATTTATTTAGCCAACAAGTATTTATTGAGCATCTACTCTGTACCAGGAACCCTGCTAGACCTGGGTACAATGATAAAGAAGCCAGAAAAGGCTTGGGTTTTACATTTAAGTTGGGGGGATAGACCACAAAAGGAAACAAATAAATACATGATAGAATTTTCCATAGTGAGACATTCATACAAAGACCCTGTGTTGGGTGATGAGAGACAAGTCCAGGCCAACGTAGTCTGTACATGCCAGGCTACCAACTCAGCTCTAGTTCTAGATTTAGTGGCTACATCTTGGGCCGTGAACAATTTGGCCATATCTACCACTTTATGTATTTATTTTGCTATATTCAGGATTTCTTTTGGGTTCAGTTCTGCCAGAGGGTGCTGAATGATAGTTGAGAACCTAATCATAACCCTGACAATGAATGTCTTATGATCTTTGAATATTAATTAGTGTCATAATCTATGATAATCAACTGTTTCAGAAAGAATTAATATATCTGTGTAAAGCATCTGAATTTTTCAAGGAAAAGGCCCTAAACCACTACTATATTTTCACCGCTAATGTGTAATAATCTTGCATAAAATTGACTGGTATTTCAAAGTGAAAGACAGAAAAAAAAACTGTGCTACGCCTTCTTGCATTCAAATATTGCTGTTAGTGTGAGGGGCAGAATTCGCCTAACATTTATTGTGGAAACTGTAGTATATGAATAGCTTTTACACGGATACTTTGTTAATGCTTGAGTGTTCTTTTGTTTTAGGTTTGCACATGTTTTTAATATCAGAGTTCAACATACCCGTTGGTTTAATGGAAGCTCTGCAACCACACAAGATAGATCTATACACGATAGGTGTAGCCACACACCTGAACCTTTCACTCTAAGGATAAAAGCATGCAGAATAGAAGTTAGTAAAGTTCAGGTTGGTTTTGAATGTTTCTTCTTTTTCCTTTTTTTTTTTAGAGTGACCCAGTTACTAATGTTTGACATGGTCTCAGAGGTTTTGTCATTTCTAAATAGAACACATTTGTATTAATAAACTCCTTTGCTGTCCCATTTTGAAATTGTCTTGACTCTAGAACAATTTGATTATTGATTATCAGAAGTCATTAGGAAAAGTTGCTTGAAACCTGTACATATTCAGGGCAATGTAATCTTGGATTTTATAGTTACGTGCCTTGAAAATCTTAAGAGAATTCTTTAGAAAAAGAAACATCTAAGCCACAATTTTCAATTTTTATTAAAAAATTTAGTTTCTCCTTTTGATCGCACATTGTCAATATTTACCCAGTAAAAGACAAATAGAAAAAAATGAACTAATTATCAATTCACAAAACTTTGCAAAAAATATACAGTTTCTGAGCACCCTTAAGTCCCATGTTTCTCCAGTGATCATGTTTTTTTTTTGATGACGTGAAATCCAGACTAGAAAACTTACGTGGATACAATCTGAAGACCTTATCCAGGTTTCACCATCACACAGGTGCTCATCCACAGGTGCCCGTGTGTCTGGACAGTTGTATGTCATGTGTACATTTGTGTAACTGTGGTCAAGATGAGGAATCAAAACCTTCTCATAGTCGCAACCCTCCCTCACATTATTCCTTCAAGGCCTCATCTAACCGTTCCTCCCCAGCCCCTCACCCATGGTAACTACCAATCCGCAAGCCATCTCTAAAGCTTTACTCTCTTAAAATATTGTATAAATGGAATCCTACAGTATCGAAGCTTTTGAAACTGAAGCTTTTGAAACTGATTTTTTCCCTCTGAGGTTATCTGCAGAGAAATAGGGAGTGAGAAACTCATAGGTGTGAAAAGGGACCAGTACGGTGCCATGGATTTTAGGTAAGAGGTGCACATTCACCATGGAGGGCTTGTCAGGGATTTTTTTTTTAAAGCTGTGTGTCTGTTTACAAATTTCCACTAAGCAAAGGTTAGTCTGGCAGTTGTTCTTTGAAAAATCTAAGAGTTGTATGTTGAAAACGAGAGAATTTCTGTTGAATTTCATAGCTCTCTTTCTTTCTTATTCTACAGAAAATCAGGATCATATGGAAAAGACTAATACCAGATACCAGATGCCTCTTCCATACCACTCCCTTCGTAGCCTCTTTATTAGAGCACACGTAGCACCCACCATTCCCTACCTCCCACGAATGGTGGGCAGATTTTGAATTAGAGCAATTCAAGCAAAAGATCAATCTTGTCAACCAATTATATAAAAAGCTCTGTGTGTATGTGTGTGTGTGTGTGTGTGTGTGTGTGTGTGTGTGTGCCCGCATTGGGAAAAGTGGGAGGAAGGGGTGGGCTGAAGAGAAGGAAGGGAAGAGCTAACTCTGTGGCTGTGTTTCAAATAGAAATATTTGATTTTATTCCAGACAGGAAAGCAGCTTGGTTTTTTAAAATGCCAAGATTTTAATTTTAAAAAATTTGGTAATGAGTGCCATTGTCATTTTTTCTAACACCCATGGGTGTGGGCTTTCCTCTCTGCCTAAAGCAAATGGTGAGAATGGGGAGGTGAAGAAGCCCTTCTAAAAATGAGTCGCTGAGTCAATCTTGTAGAGTTTATCCCCCCTCAGCAAGGCACCAGTCAGAAGTCTGGCATCTCTGCGATGGTGAGAAAATGGTAGGAGGGGAGGGAGCCTCCTGGAAGCTTTTAGGCAGACCTTGTTCTAGTTCTGTGCTTCTGGGACGAGAGAGGAGGGACTGGTTTTGAGTTGCTGCAGATGTCATCCAGAGTTTCCAGAAACACCTTCTTTCTTATCCCCACTCTTCATTTTGCGCGTAAAGTCCTGAATTCCATGTCAACTCCATAATCATATTTAGTACCCTCCTTTCAGAGAAATTTTTAAAATTGGCAAATATTTCAATCTATGGTCATTTGAGAGATGTTTGAAGAGTAGAACAAAGAGTCTCATCACAGTCAAAAAGAAAATTAGATTCCTAAGTTTCATTTTAATTTTTCAAATTCATCAAACTCATAGCTTCTCCTTAATATGTCAATTCATGAAGAGATTTGGGTACTCAGAATCTGATGGAAACATAGAACTCCTTATTGTCTTGAGTATCCTTTAAATCTCCTTTTAGGAGAGAAAATTTTCTTACAAAATGAAGTGAATTCACAAGCGTTGATTCAGACTTTTCCTTTAAGAAGAATGTCGAAGCTGTTCAGATCAATGGCAATTAGACAAAATGAAAAATAATTTGATGTTGCAAGTTAATCATGTTATATGTTTAAAATTTAAGCAATCTTTTCCTCCAATTTTCACTCTTTTTTGTAACTAGAAAATAGAGCGATTGAGGCTGGAGAATTTTAGTTGAAGGTCTTTTAAATGTTCATTTCAATTAATTTTATTAATATGGCATGATCATGAGAAAGGAGTGAGTTAGCAGGCATGCCTGAGATCTTAGATACTGACTTGTGTAGCCACATTATTTTATATACATAGAAAACCAGTTCCGTGATCATAGTTACCCAGGAAAGTAAGTGGAGGGTCAAGGCCAAATTCAGGCTTCCTGACTTCTAGGATCGGCTTCCCTACTGCTCCCTTAGCTTCTCCATTGCAGCCTCTTTGTTATGCCTCATTTTCAGCACAGGAAAGGAGCATAGCACATGAAACACTTCTAGAAAGAACAATTCCCTTTTCTACATATGCACAGCTTGCCAGTCGAGCTTTTATCTCAAGAGTCAGCAAAAAGCCCTTCTGTGCACTGAGAGAACCACATCAGCTCTCTGTCCCCAGCAGGATGTGAGGACCCCAAGTGCTCCCACAGCAGCTGTCTACCGGTGTGTGTTCTGAAGCTGGGTACAAATTAGCTTGTAGAAGATGGTGCACTTAGCATCACAGTACTGAGGTACTGATGTCTCAGGAAGATGTACAAGCTCAAGGGACAAAGTTGATGACATGAGGGTGCTACATATCAACACTGGTAGGAAATGATCTTCTGGACACTTGATGCTATCTCTCTTTTTTTTTTAAAGACAGGGTCTTGTCTGTAGGCTAGGTTGGTCCTAAACTCACTGTGTAGTCCAGACTGACCTCAAATTCTAGCAGTCCTCCTGCCTCAACTTCCCAAGTGCTGGGATTATAGGTGTGCCACCACCATGCCCAGCTTTAGGTGATGCTGGGGAATTGAGCCCAGGGCCTTGCATTTCCTGGGCAAGTGCTTTAACCACTGGGATGCCTATATTTTCCTCCATGACTTTGGAGGTTATTCTGAAAGACCTGCTCTTGTCAGAATCAAAAGACATAAAATCTTTATTGTGGGTTGATTTTCTGCTGCCCAGATTGGAAATGAAACAGAAGCCCAGCAGTGATTTTTTCCCCCTTAGAATCAGCAGCTAGGGAGGACTCTGAGAGCACTCACACAGGCCATCTGGTCCAGCCCTCATAAGAAATCTGTCTTGTTTTTCCAACTTGCACCGTGAAGCAAGTACTCATAAAGACCTCTGAAGAAATATTGCACAATTTCTTTTTACAACAGTTGTGAAAAATAATTGGCTCTACTTTCTAAGAATCAGTATCATTCATTAAGCTTTGAAGTCCTCAGCGGAATCAGTAGCTGAGAGTTTTTACGGTTTTTGTCTGTTGTCTGGATCCTCACAGTAAAGTCAGAAAGGAAATGAAGGTAGACAGCCGAGAGATGGGAAAGCGAGGAAGACGCAGCAGTGAGTCAAAGAAGGCGACGGTAGCACTCAGAGGGTCTGTCTTCTGCTGGCACCTGGCCGGGGAGGTTGTTTTACATTTTAGCCTTTGTACTTACACAGCTGGTCTGACTGTACTGCAGCGGAATGATCCAACAGCAGAAATATCTCACCCTAATACAAAAGTCTGTTTTGCAATTGACTCAGTTCCTTTAAAGCTGCACTGGAAACTTCTTGGCCTGTTTGCTACCAAGATGAAAATAAGCTAGCTGTAATTTCCTGCCTCCTGAGGCTTCTAGTACTTGAAAACTATTGCGACAATTCAGCTTCCTAATTTCCAGAATGGCTCTAACCATTTCCTCCTAGATTTTATTTCTGTTTTGCAACTGTAACCATGCCTCTCATCTAAGCTCTTCCTGCAGTGGCTGCCTCTTCTTTTAGTCTTCCAGTCCTGGGTCCATGCCCAAGTAAAGGTTTGGACTTGCCAGCACAGAACGGTAAGATCGCCTATGAACAGACACGTGCTCTGTACCTCTGTTTCCATTCCTGATCATGCTTACTGCTTTAAGAGAAAAACAAATTTTTTTAACATCTTGGCCCATCTTTGAAAAATTGGTGTGAAACACCAAAAAAACTATCTAACCTACGGATTGGAAATGACTATGCTCTAACACACAGCAACTCTTATGAAGTCAACACTTGTGGTTATAATGGTAACAACTAAGTCTTTTGCATTAAAGAGCTATGAAAAGGTCAAATGGGATATGTAAGTATTGAGGATAGTTGAGTCTACAGATAGAAAAACTAATAGTTTATGGGGATTTTTGCTTTTTTGATAGACTCTTGTAGAGAAGTTTTATTTTTTAATTTATCATCTTTAAATATAAATACAACTGTTGATAATTAGTAGTACTAACCAAGAAAATTCTCTATTGGTACTATCTTCCAGGAGAGTGCCCCTGAGTGTAGGAAATTGTGTTCTTCATGATGAGTTTGTATGTACAAGTACTACGAAGCCCATCTGGTTTAACAGAACTCTTACATAAGGAAGGCAGCTTTCCTCCTTGCGGAGCGCATTCTAACAAGCACCTTCTCTTCCCTTTCTTTGAAATTATTTTATTTTCTTTCATTTTATTGGTGCTGGGGACTGAATTCAGGACCTATACATGCTAGGACAGCACTCTACCACTGTATTCCAAGCCCAGGTAGTTCCCACTTTAAGCTACGTTTGTTTGTTTGTTTGTTTTGCTTTTAGTGCCTTTGGCTTGAGACTGTTAACAAGCTCATTATAAAAATAAACTTCAGAAATAACAGGACTTTAATGACTGCTACTTCTTGCTGAAGAACCAGCAAAGGCTTCTCTGGAGTAGTTGATGAAAATAGACCTTTTGACTCACCGCCTCTTGTTTCCTACCTCTATCTGCACACACACTTATGCATTCCAGTGTCTTTGCATTTACCTAAAATAGCTGGAAATGCTCAGGAGAAATCTTAGCAGTCTGATTCCACAAGGCTCTTGTCTTGGTGGAAATCACACTACTGCTGCAAAGAGACCCAAATGGAGTGAGGGATTTGGGGAATGTATGTTCTACATATAAGCTGTCATTCAGTAATGAATTTTATTTCAATTCTAAGAAAAATAATGACTTTCATTTCAATTCTAAGGAAGGAGCTTAAAGTTTCCCTTTTACACACATACACTTTCTCCAAAAATAATTTTCTGAACATCAGGAGGCTGGGGTCTTAGTCCATAGAAGCTTGAGATCAGTTTCTAATCAGAGAGGCAAGTGAACATGTGTTTGAGGACCCCAAATTCAACCATATATATTTTGAGGGCTTTAGTGGGTCCTTTCTTAGTCATATTTCACAACAAAAAATGATTTAAAGAGCACACAGCAAGTATTCCTTAAGTCAAAGTGGGAAGAGTTATATTGTATTGGTTTCTTATTGCTGTTATAACAAATTACACTCAGCTGGTGCCTCAGAACAATACATAGTTATTCTGTCACAATTCCAGAGGTCAGAAGTCTAAAATCAAAGTGCTATCAGTATTGTGCTACAGCTTCGGGACAGAAATCTATTGTCTTGCCTTTTTCAGCATCTAGAGATCACACGTATTTTTTGTCTTGTGGATTCTTCCTCCATATTCAGAACCATCATTCCACCTTCTGGCTCTGTCTCTACATCTCCCTTTCCTCCACTGGCTCACTTGCTTCCCTCTTATCAGGACTGCTGTGATGACATGGAGCCCACTTGCATAGTTCAGAGTAATCTCCCTGGTTTAAGATCCTCCACTCTGTTGCATCTTCAAAGTCCATTCCACAATAAAAGGTGAGATATTCACAGGTTTCAGGGACTAGGACAGAGGCATCTTTCATGGGCTGTTTTATAGCCTGACACATAAGTTGTGCAAATACATCGCACAAGAGAGGGGAACGTTCAGGGTATCACAATATGAAGCACTATTTTCTTTACCTTCTATACAATTTAAAACTTGCACAGGTGAGACAAGGCAGAAAAAGGAATGATGAGATCATTGAAAATGAGGTGCACTGGGGGGTTTCTTTGTATGAACCTAGGGTTTGGGTTTTGAATCAAAACAAAAACTCTAATCCACAGTGTGCGGCTGCAGTGTGATAAAGTGTAACAGCTTTACCTTGGCCTCGGCAGTTACTGTAACCGCATCATGGCCTCCTGGTATATGCTGTTTCCTTCAGCTCCTCACCAAGACTTGGTTGCAGGTGGTCATTACTTCAAAAAAGTCAGTGGGCCACGTTGTATCAAACTGTAGTTAAAATATTCATAATTGAAGAAATGTATCCTCTAAACTTCATGACTTTAATGACTGAGCTATGGGAATCTAACTCCTTTCTAACGTGTAGAGTCCTGAGAATGGAGTAGCACACCCTTTACTCCTATGCAATACATCTTTGAGACTCTGTGCACAACGTGTAACAGAACCTCACCCTCTGTAAAACCCATGTCACCCCTGCTTCGTTAACATTTTCATGGCAATTTTGTGGATGAAAAAAGGATTTTCTTGCAGAGATAAGAAAACTTTTTGAACTTTTATAATAAATATTATTCACTTGAAGCCATTGTGTTAATTTATTTTAATCACAAAGCACTTTTATTCTGATTAACAAAATTTCCACTTATTCTGACACAAAATTTCAAATGTCTCAAATGTGATGCACTTTCCCTCTGTGAATCTCTGTCTCACATACTCACAGAGGAAGACGGTTGCTATCAGTTCTTTCCGTTCCCTTCCATATCGGGCTTTGAGGATTACTCTCTTGATCCCAAACCACATAAGTTTATATGGCTGTCTTGGCTTGTGAGGAAAAAGTACCAGATTGCATCGTATTTGGAAATAAATATTAGTGGCTACAAATCAGAGCAAGTTAGGAAAACAGGTTGACTGGCAATTAAAAAGCAAGAGAATCCAGAGTTAAAACTTAACCTCGGTCTATAATTCAGTCATGTGGTCACATACGGTTTTCTGAGGCTATAGCAGACATAATGCTTGAGTAAGAAGGAAATGAGAAATGGTCCCTTTGGGACTCTGCTGATTGTGAACTCTGCTGCCACCTTGCACCGTGGATCTAGAATGCGAAGCAAGAGCTAGAATGCAATTGTGGAGGAAATAATTCAAAAATAGCAGTGGGAGGACGTTGCTGCAGCACTGTGTGGGGTGGGATGACTCCATATGCATTTGCAGCTTGGTAGCATTACCTCTGTATAGATGTGTCTAAGACCCTCTAGTAGTAGACAAAGAAAGAACACAACCTGTTGGTGCGGCCTTCCAGGCTATTGCCTGTAGAGTTTGTATTCTAATTCAAGAAATATTTTACTCAGGCCTAATACAAATACAGCAATGACAACAGCAAATAAAAACTAATTGAAGTTGCTTGCTTATTCCGCTAATGAATTCTGCCTGATTACAGGTCATTAATGGCTATTAACAAAGCAAATATGATGAGCTTACGAAGTGCCCTTCAATTTCATTTCTTAGCAGGAAGGCAATATTATCACACGACAACACCACCAACTAAAGTATTTGGCCTTACTTTTAACAATGATTAGCTTTAGAAATAGAAATATTTACAAAATGCAAATTTATAATTGTGCTTGTTGTTTATTCCTGGTAAGACTTTCAACCCAGTGTGTCTTTATTTGAGACAGAAATACTTTGGGTACAGAGTTTGCTGTAGATAAATGCTAATCATCAAAATGTCTAAATAACATTTTCTTGAAAATAAAATTTTATTTTATGCCGATTGACTCATGAAAACATTTAAATCAAGTGATTTAAAGCGTTTTATTAATATTATTTCTGTCCTTGAGTAAAACTTGGAAAGGCGTAACAAACACTATATGCTCATTTTCAGTTATGGTAACCAAAGAACGAAAACAAGGCCAAGCCGTATATTGCATAGTACAAAATCTGAGACTTCTGTTTTCAGTTCTAAATTCAGATGCCTTTTGGCCTATTGTCTGTCATAGTGACAAACATATGTTTCTGGCAGTAGTAACTTTGGGTTAAAAGGAATCTAACATTGACAAATAATACTTCTAAGCAAGGTTTTAGTTTTCCTTGTTGGCACAAGGCAGTGAATGGTCCAAGTACTCAGCGTTTCCATCATTACTCTGCACTGAAAATCAGGGAAGGTGCAGGACTGGGGCAGTTGAGGGAGCTCGGGGCTCCGCCCAGACTTTACCAGCTGGTGGAAAGCTCAGTGGCCATTGTGGATTTTTTGTTTGTTTGTTTGTTTTTGATGATTCAAATTGTTAGAAATCTGCCTCGTTGGAAAAATAAGTGCATCTTCTGGTATTGATAGGCAAATTTTTATCTAATTCATGGAAGTAAGTTGTTTTACGGTGTTTTTTGACAAGTATTCACTTGTATGGAGTTCGTCATTAATACTGAGAGTGTGCATGTTTTTATGAACTTGACTGGGGTATGGCTTGGTGGGAGCTCGCCATTAGTAGTGAGCAGTACCATGAAACACATTTACCCAGGTTTGTCTTTTCTATCAGTATCTGTAAGGCAAACCTGCTAATTTTTTCAGGGTTGTTTTGAAGATTGCATGAAGTTATATATATAAAATGCCAGTAGTTATTCATTATAATTGTCTTCAATGTCCATATTAATGTAGAATTAAGCAAAAAGACAAGAAAATGGGAGGTTTTCTATGATATCTTTGAAATAGATTGATTTTTAAAGCATTTTCCCTTCAAAATTTTTTTTTCTATTTTAATCATACCGAATCCTAGCAGAGTCATCTGATTTGTTGTAAGTTATCAGTAAATGTTTGGTAAATGGGCTAATGGTCTAGTTTTCATTAACTTCAAAGGCCTCCATGGGATAGTATTATAATACTGTCTTCTTAGCTTGCAGCACACACTTGCTTTCTTCACAGTCATGGCTTTTCTGTTCTTAGGAGATGGGAATTCTGTTTGCTTTTGACCTTGAGTGCTAAAGAGCCTGACCTGTCCTGGCAATTTCTTAAATTATTGTGCTATAATAATTAGACATTAATAGCTGTACAGTTTCTGTTATATCTACTTACACCCAACCCTTGTTCCAGAAGGGAATATAAGGTACCCCAAAACCACAGAAATAACAAGAGAAAAAGAAGCTAAAACAATAGTCTGGAGACATTAATCCTGTTGTTTAGACACTAAAGAGCATACATGTCGTTGACAAGCATCTGCTGGGCTGTGTTGCTCTAGAAAGTGCAGCTGTGTGCAGGGTGCCGGCAGGAGGATCGTGCGGGCTCTGCTTCTGTCCTTGTTTTGTTGGTCAGCTGAGTGTGAGTGCGTGTGAGGTCATGGTTACTGAGTGATCACTTGATCCTTTACAAGGGAGGGGCGATGAAAGCAAGGAGACTTAGCAAACTTGATTCCCTAAAGTGGCAAACACATCAGATCACAAAAAAAATAGTCCGCTTACAAACAACACTTTGGGGACAAATTATTTGATAAATTTCATTTATGCTGAGAAATAATATTTCCCAGCTTAAATATACGTGTTAACAAAAATGATATAGCAATTCTAAAAGTCACTTTCAATATCTGGGCTTTGAGTGTAGACCAGACAGGATACATGTTGATGGAGTGGATTGAGGGTCTCCAATGTGTTGTATCCAGTCACTTGGTTCTCTTCGTGGCTGCAGCTGTTTGAGGGACTGAATGTCCCCAGGGCCCAAGGAGGAGGGCCACTTGAGACCCCAGCTTCAGGCACATTCACTTCAGTCCACAGAGAACTACATTTTCTTTTGAGATGCATGAGAGAGGAGCAATCCTTTGGCTTGGTTGCACTGGGACAGGTGTGGTGAGACTATTTGAAGATGTTCATATGTGCGGTTCCTTTCTAGATCTCGTCAACCAAGAAGTTAATTCTTTTTTGTTTGCAGAAAATGTGATTTTTGTTTCCAAACACCTGACACCATTTTAGATAATTGAGTTTGAGTGAGAAGACATCTCCCAGATTCCATCGAGATTCTGCTGGTGGGGAGGAGTTGGGGGAGCCTGTGGGCCTTGTGAGCCTGGCCTCCTACAGAATCTGCCGCACATGATCATCTCAGAGGAAGTGACGGCCCTGTGGTATTGGAGCGACTAGGTTCCAAGCTACAGCTTCCTAATCTCTCCTACAATCTGTGACTCCCCCATGTAGTTTGAAAGCAGCGGAGTCGAGAACCATGTGGTGTGGGACAGAGATTCTCTCTTTGGTAACCATAGACAGATGATCAGTGCTGGATAGAACCAGCGATTGCCATGTGGTGGCTGTGAAGAATTCCCATATGCTTTTGAGCATGTGATCAGGGAGGGACCTTAACCCAACCCTAGAAGCAATGAGACAGGAACAGTGAGCGGATCGATGTTGCCTGAAAGTTATTTTTTCTGTCAGCTTGGGAGAAGTGTCTCTGAGTTGAAAGTAAGATGATTTTCAGAAAAATGTTAGCATGCTCTCTTTCTTGGATACCTGAATTTTTGGCCTACAACTTTTATTTCATATGCATTTTGGAAGTTGGAGAAGAGGAGCAGGAACGAGAATCCAGGCATCATTTCACGATGGGAAACAAGCCAAGCAAAGTATGATGGCATATGCTTCGTACTACAAAGAGACAGGAGCTCCAGACTTAGCCACGCAGAGACTCAACTGATTTGATTTTAGAACAGAAGAAGTTATTTTTGTAAAAAATAGGGAGATTTTTTTCATTTAGAATTTTCACCATCTTTTTGCTGCTCTTCCACCTCCACAAGAATAGAAACTGTTTACTTGGTTAAGACGTTCCTATGACCAATACACATTTTGTCAAAAGGCTAATTAGTGTCTCATTACTATTAGAACATGAAAATTTTCATTAAAACTGAAGTTTAGTTTGCGGTGTACAGCCAACTTTAAAGATAAAATGAAGACTGAACATTTTCTGGTGCTGCTGTCTCTCCTGTGAGAAAGAAGAACACAATCTGGCTCAGTTCGTCTAGGAGGCAAGCAAGGTGCAATATTCCTGATATATCATGCACTATTCTAACCACAGATGTTAGAGTTGGAGAACAGATTTCTTAGTATCAAACTGTTGCTGTTAAAACTTTTTCATACTTAATTGTGTTTATTCAAGAAAGCATAGGAATTGTATAGAATAAATAGCAGAGAATGATGCTTATAGAGAGGGCTCATTAACTGCCAAGACCAGTATGGCTTGATTGAGCTGATTTACTCAATAAATACTCCTCGAGTATCTGTTCTGTGCCAGACACTGTCTGTTGTGAGGATAGAGGAGTAAGCGAATACAGAGTCTTCAAAAAACTTGTAATTTAGAATGAAGAGAAAGAGAGCAAATATATATTTAGCATGTCAGGTGGTATTAGTAGTTATGAAGGTTAACAGGGCACAGAGTGAAATGTCATGGAGGGGGCTGTTTAAAGAGGGCATGTAGGAATATATTTTTGGTAATTTTCTGTCATCGGCAAGAAGAAAGCAAGAGGATGGGCATTTGGGAAGACCAATCTGAGCAGAAGGATGCTGTGAGCTTTCCCATCACTGTGACAAAGTGCCAAACCCTTATAACATAGAGAGGTTTGATTCAGCTCATGATTTGGAGGAATTCAGTACATGACTGGCTGGCTCCATGGAAGTAGGGCACGGCAGAGGAGAACTGACCATCTCATGGCATCCTGAAAGCAAAGAAAGTAAGGAGGAGCAGAGGACAAAAATTACACACTTCCGGTTCACGCCTCCTGTGATCCACCTTCAACTGGACTCCACAGCATATTCAGCTATGATCTAATCAGTGGATGAATTTAGCATCCCTGTACTACTTAGGATTTTCTAGGAAAAAACCCCCAGAATTAATAGTAAATATATATATGCAAAATTATACAGGAGAATTTATTAGGCAGGCTTACAAAATCTGTGAGATCAGAGAAAGGAGAGTACAGAAAGGTCGTCTGCACATGGGAGACCCAGGGGTTCTAGTGATGGCCCAGATACGAATTGAAAGCCACAGAACATGGGGAGGAAGGAGGTAACACCAGTCCTAGGCTGAAGGCCTAGCAGGTCTCGGTAGAATAGCCGGTGGGAATCACCGGGTAGAGATCTACATTCACAGGTGATCGTGAAGACTTGAGCTCTTTCAAAGTGGGAACACTTCTTTTCTTTTTGATTCTAACTAGGCTACAAATCAACTGATCGGTGCCACCCACATCTGGGGTGAGTCTTCTTCCCTCAGTTTGCTATCCTGTCCTACATGTCAGTCATCAATAGATGCACCCAACACTGTGTTATGATGATCAGCTAGGGGTTTCTTAGTTCATTCGAGTCGACAAAACATGATTAATGGTCATAACCCTCATAGTCTGATCACTTTTCCAAAGCCCCACCTCTGAGTGTATAAGACTTTAGGGGGGTATTTTGGATCTAAACCATAATAGGCTCTGAGTTTGTTTATTGCATCTGAGGAAAAGCTAAGTGTATGCTCAAGTTGGAATGGGTCAGAGAAAAAAAGGGGCAGCCAAGGAGCCAGACAAAGGCCCTATGGGCCATGGTAAGGATTTTTTCATGGATGTTAGGCAGCCATTGCAAGATTTCAGGCTTAGAAATGAGAGTATTCAACTGAGGCTTTGTAGGTTGTTGAGGTACCTTAGTAGAGAACAGACTGTGGGGTATGAGGCAAGCAGGTGGCCAGCCAGGAGGACGCTGCCGTCATGTTCTCAAGGATGGCGGTGGCTTGAGCCGAGGAGGATGGAATGGGAGCAGAGAGAAGTGGCAGCCAAGCCTGTGGTGGTGACGATGCAATCCTCTTACACACGGAGCTCGTAATCTGTTAGCCTGGAGCTGGAATCCAACGCTGCCACTTACACTTTGATGCTGAGCAAGCTTTGCATCAGTGAAATGTAGTCGATGACAGTGTCTGTCTTACAGATTGCTAAGAGGATTAACTGGAAGGCTTAGCACAACGTTGATTTTGATATTTTGACATTTTGATTTTATCAGTTTTATGTTAGAAAGCATCTTTTGGTCAATGTCTGGGATTTTTATAGCCATTTAACTGTGTTCTGAACCACAATTATTAAGTAGGTGGTGTAGTTTTTGACTGATGGAGTGTTAGAATACATGTCATAGGTAATATCAAATAAGTATTTGACACACGTACATATACTAAAAATTTATTAGCATTAGCTTTCCGATTTTTCACTAAAAGTTGTTTTCCCCTTCTATTTGGAGTACCATTACTTAATTTTCCCTTCTAAGAAGAAAGCAATCCATTCTTCTCCTCACTGCCAGTTTCAAAACTGGAAATCAAACATTTCATAAGGAAATTTATTGGATATTTACTTTTTTTCTTGCCTTGCCTAATTCTCTCTGACTCTGATTTGTAAACAATAAATACCCTTTTTTAGAGTAAAAGGCATGCAGATATTTTATTTTCCTGAGATCTGAATTTTAAACCTGGGCTGAGTGTTTGATAAACACAATTGATACCACCACGTGTCACGTAGACACCTCTGTTTGGCTGAATGACACTGCAGTCTCTTTACCACAGAGGTTTCAACTCTTCTCATTTTTCTGTGGCCCTCAAGTCTTTAGGACTTAACCTGAGGCTGCTCCATAGTCATAGGGAGCTGTATGAATGTCCCATTAAAGCTGCAACAAATTACCACGCAGTTATTATTTTAGAACAGCATAAACTTACTTTCTGGCAGCAGTAGAGGCCGGGATTCCCCATTCCAGGTTCAGTTCCCCTGAGCCGCAGTGGAGATGCAGACAGGATTGATTTCTCCCGGAGGCCTTAGGAGAAAATCCATCTCCTCTGTAGCTGTGAGCTCCTTGGCATTCAGCCTCTTCCTCCCTCTTCAAAGCTGGCAATGTAATGTCTTCAAACTCTCACTGCTGATATCGCATCACCTTCTGTATCCGAACCCCACTCTGCTCACTCTTGGGAAGATGCTGGTGATTACAGTAAGACCCACCCAGATAATCCAGGATAAACTTTCCATCTCAAGTCCCTTAAATGAATCACATCTATAAAGTCCTTTTTGTCACAGTCATAAGGGCCAAAGGCTACGGGGGGCCATTACCACAGTAACAAAGGGAGGGAGGAAAAGCCTCCTGAACATTTAGCTTTTCCTTAGTCTGTTTGAATATTCCATCTAGCACATGCATCAGTGAAATAAGTTAATAAGATGTGAACCCTTGTCACACTTCATGTACTGTTAGTCTGAAATTACATTTTACCATTGAATTTCATTCAGGTGTACAAATATGAGTTGCTATTGTGTGCTGCTGTTGCTTTGGAAATATACAATATTCCTAAGAAGCAGAAAGTGAATCAGAAAGATGCAGACAGAGATATTGGATGGATCAGGGGAGCAGAAAAGGTAAAAAAGACAAAAAAAAATTCCACCAGTCAAGGAAAATAATTCTCACATAGTGAGCACAGGCTTCTGGGCTAGCTCTGGCTGGATCTGCCTTGTGTGGTGGCCATTTATAATCAGAGAGTAAAGAAAATATACCAACAGAAGGGGTTTTGAGCTTCAAAAGGCCGATATGGTTCTGTCTTTGAGAAAGATTTTCACAGCCCTGGGGAGAGGGCCGAATGAGAAGTCAGCCTGAGCTCACAGTCATCCATTTCTTTATAGGACAGTTTAGCCATTCAAATGCACGTAGAACAAATCTCATTACTGTGAGATATTTGACATTTCCACAGTTGGCTTTTCTACATACACACTTTAGAGAAATTGTATTTATTTTAACATATTAAGAATCTCCTTTCTTGTCCGCTCAATAGTTTTTTTTTCTGTTTAAAACCTCAGGGTACTTGTTTTCTTCAAGGTAAAGATGTAGCCTTATTTTTTTTTGTCTAAAGTTTAATATCACACCTCCTCCCAGAGGTGATATGTGTTTCCAGTACCTGTTTCCCTCAGTGATGGAATGCGTGCTGCCACCCATCACATAAAGCCAACACACCACCGCAGCTGTGCGTGTCACTAGGCTCTGCCCATTCTAATAGCGTCAGGTTTCCATAGTTACTAATGCATTGTGAGGAGGTGGGGGAAGCATAGAGCAGTTTAAAATTATAGATAAGAGCAGAAATCTAAGTAGCATAAATAAAATGTGTGATGAATAATAGGGTGTTTCAGCATTGAACGCTGCCTGTGTGAGGACAAGAGCTTTCGGTTCTGAAAGGAACATTTTCAACAGGCTGCAGACCCTCACTCCCCACCACCGACCTCGTGAGCACTTTACACATTTATGAGCGATAGACCAAGAGGAGAGATTCACTGCTTGTAGTCAACAAATGAGGCTAGGAATAGATGTAGAAGTGGCAGGCCATAGGCATGCCATTGTGTGTCTTAGCCCCACACCTGAGAGCTGGAATACTGTCCTCCGGGCACCTCTGCCTCTTCTCTGTCCTCCACGCTGGCTGTTTTCCTAGGCACGCCTCTCAGGTTGGTGGTAAAGGATACGCAGTTTCTCCCTTCATCTCTCTGGTGGAGCCAAATCCCTCATTTGGGGATGGTCCTTTCTCATCACCTGTCCCCGCCATGGCTCACCTGTTTTTTCCCTCTTCTTCAGTCCGCTGCCTATGCCTCCGCAGTAGGACCCAAGGCCCGCCTTCTCCTTGAAGCCTTCTTCGTCACCGGTCGAGGCTGAGCTTTCCCTTTCCTGTTTCCTCACGGCACGTGCCCTCACGTTACCTTGTTAGGATGTGAACTTTACCAGTTTTACTTTTCCTGCTCGCTGATTTGAACCATGGCCCCTTCCACTGAGTGGCGGCTTACATGAGGCGATGTTGGCTCAATTCCTAACGCTTCAACCACTTCCATTCTTAAAACACATTCTAAGACTTAGTCTTGCTTCTTCTAAAATGACTTCATATTTAACGTCATCTTTTCTGTCCCATCCCTGGCCTGACCTGGTACAGATGCCACTGATCCAAAAAGTAGAGCAAGTGCATCCAACCAGGTTCATTGATTTATTGTCCCTCTTTAAAAAAATGATATAACAAAAAATTTTAGACTCTTTTTTATTCATATTTTAACTACTACATATTATATATCTTGTATATCATCCAAGATAGCTCTTCACTCAAAAACCCAAGAGCAAGATAATGGCAAGCCATAGGTTTGGACATGCCTGGGAAAAGAAACAAGGAGGCCTTCTGCCTTCAGCTACTATTCCCTCCTCCTTGTACTTCTTTTGTGGTTCAGGAGAACAAAGAAAACAAAGTCTCCTTTCTTCTCTACCTTTGGAGAGTCCTGTTCCTCTCCGTTTCTGGGTCCTAACTGTGATTCTGTCTTGTGTCCTTGGAGCTCAGCAGGTAGATGCTGGTACACAAGTCTCAGAAGGTGGAATAGGCCTACAGATCCTTAGCTGGCAACACCTTCCAAACTTCTCAGATGTGTGTTCCCCTCCACTGTTCTGGTGTCTGCAGCCCAAGTCTCGTCTCTTTGAGCTCAGCGTTCAGGGCCTTCCAGTGCAACTGGGATCTTGACTTTACACTGGCATTCTTTATACCTCGTGCCCTTGCCCCAGGTTGTGTCAGCCATGCTTCCTGTCCCTTTCTCCACGCCAGCACCTCCTAGTGCCTGGAAACAGTCAAGATGAAATTCTATGACCATCTTTGACTTTGAAGATCATAAGATGGTTGCAGCAAGTTTTAAAATGGTTCTTGTAGAGTCTTCCCTCTTGGTATTGGGTAGGAAGAAAGATATTCCATTTCCTTGTATGGTGCTACCAAGGGAGAAATACCACTGTGGCAACCCACAAGGAGTTCTCGCACCTTCTCCCCAGTTGGCCTTTTTGTATTAACTGAGGGGAGCAGATTAAAGTCTGTGCCAGAACGGGTTCTGCTGAAATCACACTTCTCGGCAAGCCTGTGCAGTTTGTGCTGTCTATACTTGGTGGCCATTTGAACAATAGGAAACATTGTGCTGGGCACCCAGGTTTCTCTCTAGTTTCTAGAATTTTGAAAGCCAAGTCTTCTGCTTTTTCATTTCCTGATTTGTGGCTCTTGATAATCAATTTGTTCACAAAGACGGCAGCAATGCTGGGGACTTCCAGCCTTCTTGTCCCCTCTTCTCGTAAGCATAAACTAGAGATCTCTTTCTTTGATGGCAAGCACAAAGAATGAGTGAGGTAGAGTTTATGATTTGTAACACTCACTTACTTTATTGGGCAGCCTATTTTACATTATCTTAAATGAATCTCAACACATTTAAATGGACACTACTGTGTGCTGTGTGCACAAGCGGTAAGAACTAGATTTGTGAACTTATAGAACACGAGGCTCTCCTAATGTTAGAGTGACCAGCGTTGGAGGAAAATCAACTTTTGAGCACTGCCCCATTTGAGAGGTAATGATTTAAGTGCAGAGCCCCCTTCCATGTTGCCTTTCAAGGCGCTGAGAAGCAAAGTGGCTTTGGAAAATTAGCATAATCCAGCCAAGCAGTGGTAACATGGAGCCAGCTTCTTTGTTAGGCCAGAAGTCCAGATCCTTTTCTGGAAACCTCACTTGAAAACGAACACCATAGAGATTCGGTTAAAAAGCCCATATCACATTGGCAAAGATCTGAGCTGAAGTAAGATCTCACTTTATATCTTGACTTACATTTACTAGCTTTGCAAGTTTAGGTGAGTCCTGTAGCAATATGGAAGTCTCAATTATGTTTCAAGCTGTAAAATGAAAATGATTATGCTGATTATTCAGCACCCAGAAAATAAATGACATACTCAAAGTACTTGACAGGGTATAGTAAGCAAAAATAACAGAGTGTAGACAGACTGAAGGGTTCTCAGCACAGGATAGTAAACATCCTGGGACAGCAAAGCAGCTCCTGTCTCTGCAAGGGTGAGGAGGGGGAGCAATTGCCCAACCTTGAAGGGAATGTGGTGGCTGAAGAGGGCCTGCCAGGAGGTAGGCTGACAGAAAGACATGCGACCCCCTGGCATGAAGGGACCAAGCTGGGAGGAGAAATACTGGCCTTTGTTCTTGTCCTCCTCTGGGTGACAGAGCCAGGAAACCTCTAAAATCCATGGAGGTGAGCGCCCAGGGCACAAAGCAGGGAAAAGAATGGCAAGAGCAAGTCTTTAGGGGAAAATGCAGGGTGACCTGAAGGACTGTGTGACCAGGGCGGTGGATGTGACAGTTGAACCAAATAAGATAAGAACTACAGGTACAGGGACAGAGCACAGCATGTCTTGATACGGGTTAGCTGTTGCAATGGTTGTTTTTGCTACTATTATTTCCATTAGCACTTGGTGGTGTTTTTCACCTGCAGGGAGGCTTCTAGGATCCTGGCTGATCTTACTCTGATCTGGAACCTAGAATAATTATTCTACTCAGAGATCGGGTGGTATGGCAGACGTCAGAAGTGTAATTCTAGACATTCACAGGACTGCTTCACAGGATTCAGAAGGAACATTTACATGTGCTTTTTAACTCTGTGTCTGGTGATGGTGTAATTGTGTCAGGGTTTCCATTGTGCCTTGCTATTTTCAAGCATTTATAACTTGGTTGTAAAATTTTGCTCTGGAAAACTTGGCTTGTTGTGTCTCAGGATTTAGGTGAAAAATATGTACAGAGGAAAAACAACCTCTTAATTTTCTCTCACTTGAGTAATGGAATATATGTGCGTGCCATGTGGGTGTAGGTTGTGTGTGTAGATGTATCTGCTGATAATTGTGGCAATAGCTTTCTCATTTCCCGTCCTTCTTCCCTGTTTCAATACCATTAACCCTGATGCTTTATAAGGAAATGATTCAGAAAGATGACTCACTGTCCTAACTAAGGGAGTCAGAGTGGAGAAAGAGAAAAACATCAGGAAAAGAAAGAAGTAAAGTGAATGGCCAGAGGAGAGATGACTTACAATAACTTTGCAAGTGATTTTTAATGCCTGCCAGCCCATACTTTTTTTTTTTTTTTTGCAAAGCCATGCCCATTTGAGCTGAAACACAACCATGACTCAGCATCGCACATCTTCTTGGATTTATTGGGAAGCAAGGCACCGATGGAGCTGGTACATAGCATCGCAGTGCAAACAGAGGACCTTCCAGAATCTCGTTAAAGTGATATGCTAATTTCCCTCCAATAGTTCAACTAAAATTTTAGACAGGAAGTTAAATATGTAAATACCTGACATATAGGTACCCTTGACTATTTGCAGAGCTAATCTGCATCTCTAGAATAAGGCTGCTGAGAGTGTAGATACAGAAAGCGACAAAGATCCGGAAGCGCAGGAGGTGTATAGTGTGCGTGGAGTATTGTGTTCTCTCTGGAAGAGTTCGGGCAAGTGAGAAATGGTAAGGCTGAGGATGGACATAGGACGGATAATATATATACACAACAGATACGTGTATCTGCATAGGTCGTGCCATTTTTTAACACACTCAAACCACTCAGTTTTCATTTTATGTTGCATGTGCTTTTACAGTCACGACTCTTAGAAATGGATGTTTTGGGGACCACAGGGCCAGGCAGATAAAGCAAGTGCCTGGCATGGGCCTCTCGGAGCCTGGAGAGGCAAGGACCACATGCCCATTCTCAAGGCAGCAGCTGCTCCTCAGCTTCTCAGCAGCTGTTGCTTTATTGAAATACGGATCCCATCATGCTAGAGCTTTCGAAGTTTCTAGAAAATCTGGGGCATTATTTTTAGAATGTCAACTTCTTGGTGGCATGGCTTTTTGACTATTTGTATGACCCCAGTGCCTAAAAAGAGTGTTGGCACACAGTAAAGACTACCAGAATCTCTGCTGAATGAAGGGCATGTAGGAAAGAACGTAAAGAAGCAAGCAAGTGAATTTTTACATGAATGCTCTTGAATTTTAATGTTGACAAATATATATTTGTTTTGTTTTGGTTTAATTAAAAGTAACAAGGAGGCTTTCCTGTGTGCACAAAACAGCATCTATCTCAGGGTTAGGCGCACTTTATCAGAAAATACTACTATGGGACCTGCAGTCTAGTCCGAGTGTCCTATGCTATGGGCAAAGAAATCATGGCTTCAGGACATTAATGACTTCTTCAATGTCATATAGATCCTTGGCCATGCCAGTTAACCAACTAAATAATCTCCAACTTCAAATTCTCTTTTTTTCTGCTTCATTCTGCTCTATGGCTTCAAAAGTAAATACTAACATAACCACAATAGTAAAAGATCAATAAATAAAGTTGTATTTCCTTACAAGAGGTCAAAGGAGAACTAAGAGCTTTGAAATAAGAAGCCAGAATGCGTGGGGACACTGGAGAGGTTTAGAACAACGTAGGCAGAGATCCCTCTGGAGAGCCTCATGCAGCCAGCCTGAGAGTAGAGTGAACTCCCCAGGCTCAGGTGTTGTTAGTCAGAACCGTCCAGGTTGTACTGCAGGAGAGCAGAGTCTCCAAATGCCAGCAGCTCTGTGCTACGTTTCTTTCTCAGGACGGCTGAGGATTCAGTCTGCAGTGCCCTGATGCTAGGATTGCAGGTGACAGAGTGGCCACTTCCGGGGGCATTGCCTGGTGCTGTGACAGACCAACAGAGAATATGCCAATGGCACACTGGCCTTTTGAGCTTCTGCCCAGAAGTGATTTCTATCCCTTCTGTTCACCCATTATTGGGCCTTCTCAGTCACATGGCCACACCTCACTTTAAAGAAGGCAGGAAGGACAGTCCTTCCATGTGCTTAGAACCCAAGGGCGAGGCCCGCTGGTGGGTCTTGCTGCTCACTACCACCCACAAGTCTGCTTGACACTGCTCAGGCGCCCCGAGATGAAGAAGCACTCTGCCCTTGCTGCATCCTTAGTTTTAGACTGATGTCATGAAAAGCGTCAACCTAAAGTCTACCTAGTTTTTTCCAGACATAGGACAGTAAAAGGAAAAATCAAATACTGTGATCATCAGAATCTTCTAGTGAATATTCTCTCTGGTGGTTTTTATTTTCAAATTGTCCCAAATAACCTGATAACCAAGTCTACCTGGATGGTAGGAAATGAAATACCCCAAAATGCAGTTTTAGTGCTATTACTTCATTAGTATTCTGGATTTCCAAATAAATAAGTATTCCATTGGCTTTGATGAAGTTCACTTCCAGTGTTGATTGTGAAGGCTTCTCCAGTGTTGTACATGTCCCTGTGCACTCGTCTATCCTGTTCACTCGGGGCAGGGGTAGGCCTGGGTCTTCCCTTGAAGACAAATAGTGTTTCCAGAGTCATCACTTTCCTTTTCTTTGTTTTCTGACGCAACTCCGGGCCACCAGAAAATGCTGCGCACAAGGAGGGCAGAGAGCCCTCTCTAAACTACAGATGTCCCTGCCAGGTGCCAGCTACACTGACACACGGAGCTCTGGTTTAATCACTAAAGGAAAACAAGACTGCCCTTAGTCAAAGATCTTTGCTGTTTCTAATCTAAACTGTGAATTTTATGGAAGCAGCAAAGTTTCCTCTAGTGAAAAACAAAAGGCTGTTATAGTTTCTATTCTCAGAATTCAGCATAGATGCAAAATAATTTTTTTTGAGATGGTGCCTCACTCTGTAGCTCAGGCTGGTCCTGAACTCACCAGGTAACCCAGCCTAACCTTAGACTCACAGCAATCCTCCTACCTCAGGCTCCTGAGTACTGCTATTACAGGTGTGTGCCACCACATCCAGCTTTATGTGGTGTTGGGGAGTTGAACTCAGGGCCTTGCATTTGGTAGGCAAGTGCTGTAACCGCCGTGCTGTTCCTCTAGCCCCAATTCAAAAGACTTATTAAGTGAATGAATGACTGGTATGAGTGATTGATATGTGTTTAAATGCATTGAAAGAAGTTAAGACATCTGTGTTCTCCAAATATGGTTGATTTGAGAATATTTTCCTTGGAATTGAAAACATGGTACATGTCCCTGGAGGATTCTTGGCATTCTCACTTGTACAATACATTTTCTTTTGCCTTTTGTATTGATCTGTCTTTTGCTGACATAACAAAATACCTGAGGTGGGAACTTTATATAAGGAAAAGAAGCTTACTTAATGCATAGTTTTGGAGGCTGAAAGTCCAGCTCCAACAGCGCCATCCATTCAGCCTCTCATGAGGGCTTCTTTGGATGGGACACAGCATGGAGAAGAAATGGGAGGGGAAATGGCTGCAAAAAAAGAAAAGAAAAAAAAAAAAAACCCAAGCACATGAGGTAGCCTCACTAACGTCTAGAATAGACAAAGAATAGAAAAATTTAAAAATAGCCTAAAAAACCTAAATGACCTGATCAGAAAATGGGCAAATGAACTGAGTAGATACTTTTCAAAAGAAATAGTATACACAGCCAGTAAGTATATACAACAAAGTTCGCCATTTTTAGCCCTTAGGGAAATGGAAATCAGAACAACTTTGGGATTCCATCTTACTGCAGAGTCAGAGTGGTTATGATCCAGAACACAGGAAACAATGAATGCAAGAGAGGAGGCAGGTAAGAAAGACCCCTCCTCCCCCCCGTGCTGGTGGAACCGTGAACTGATCCAGTCACTCTGGAAACCAGGGTAGAGGCTCCTTAGAAAACTAACGGAAATACATTTTGATCCAGAAAATGTGAGAGATTTACTTGTCAGGACTAGGCCTGCTGCTGGCTGTGGCCCTCTGGACTCTTGTACTATGCTTCCTGCTATATAGCTTCTCCCTTTTTTTCTTCTGGTTTTTCTTTGCAAAATAAACATTTCAGAACAAAGATTTATGTGGGTTCCTTTAGGAACCCACATACTATGTAAACCACATATAGCACTGATTTAATATTGAAGTGCATCTTGATTTCCAAGCAGCAAGTTTACAAATGGAATTTTTGGGCCCTGCTATATTTATAAGCTGATTTTTTTTTTCTCTTGAATTTTACTCTCAACTTCTGGCAGTTAAAATGGCATTTTAAAGAAACCATCCTCTAATATGTCCTAGAATTTAAAGTAGTGGAGATGCGTCTGACATGACAGTTTCGTTTCAAAGTCAACAAGCAAAGGGAAAATCAGGGCTACTCAAAATCCCACTTGGAAAACCTTTAGGAAGGCACCATGCTAGATACCAGGTTACTACCTCTAGGAACTAGCAATGACTTGTTTATTGAACACCAGGTAAAGTAGTCAGCTGTGCTACAGCCATTAACCAAGGCTGTGACTTCAGAATTCACTGAGGTCAGTAAGACCTTCACAGGGACCAAGCCTGACCGAGGAAGCAGCAGGCTCTCCCAGCTTAATATTATGCCCATCTCAGAATGTCCTTAGGTGAAGAAAACCACAGACGACTGTATGTATAATTCTTCTGTTGTGAGGCTATTTTTCTCCTTTTATTTTTCTGATTCAGTGTATTTTGTTGAGTTTTAGTATGTTAAGTGAATGTTTGATGAGAATGAACTCAGAATATGTAGCATCCTCCTCTAGTGTTGATAGTTTCAGGACTGTCCACAGATATCAAAATCTGTGGATGTTCAAGTCTGTTATATAAAATGGGAATCATGTTTGCATGCAACTTAGGCACATTCTCTTATATACTTTCATCTGTGTCCAACTTTCTGGCTTATTTGGGCTGTATTGAATGAAGAGGAAATGTCTTGGGCCATGTATGAAGTATTTAATATAGTTACTGTATATAAGTAGCAACACTTATTTTTAATATTTTTTATTATACAATAAGAAAAAGGAGAGAGTAGGTCGCTATGGGATGCAGGTTGGACACATTCATCAGGTAACATCTCAATTATTTTCAATACCAAATATAATGTAAAACTATGCAGATAGCTCTTATTCTGCGTTGTGTGGGCAGCAATGACAAGAAAAAAAAATTGTACATGCTTTGTAGAGATGCAGTTTTGAGGGAATACTTCTTATACAAAGTTGGTTGAGTTTGTAGGTATGGAACTCCCTGAACAGAGGGCTGGTGGGAAATAACAAAGCAGGCCAATGGAAAACTTGGGCCTCTGAATGACTTTAAACTCATCAAAGAGCCATTCTAATTCTTGTTCCTCCGCTTTCCCCCGTAGAACACTTTAATATTTAACAGAACCACTAGATTCCAAAGTGTCTCTTCTTTAATAAGCCTTCTTCCTTATCTCAAATGTCAGGCCTGGAGGCTTCTAAATTCACATATCTGAAGAGATTTTGCCCTACAGAGGAAGCTGCTTAGATTAAGATGTATAAGTTCTTTTATTAAAAGATAAGTGCTGTTCATGTGCCAAGAAAAAAATCGTATTTTAATATTATTTTTCTAAGAAGACAAAATTGGTCTGGGCCTGATGCCCTAATCAGCAATTTCTTGACTTAGTTACAAATGTATCTTCTTATTTGAGTCTGAAAACCTTCTTGATACCTTTTAAAAACTTGGGCATTAGTTATGTAGCTAATAAGTTTCCCTGTGCCTCCTCCCACATTGGTATATCATATGCATATAAATGACTTGGTGCCGGGGAGATTCTTTGGGTAGAATGGTGCATATTAAGGACAAATGATAGCAGTGGGTTGCAGGTGTCCTTCAAAGCCACATGAGACAGAAACATTTCTGTTCCATTGGTGTTCAGTGGAAAATGACACTTTAATTCATTAAACATTTCCTTCAATCAATGTATCAATATATAGAATTGTATTTATTTTCATCATTGCAACAGCATTTGAATTCATTTAAAACTATAGTTATGTAACTCAAGCATTCATGCACTGGGTTCATCTTCAATCTGCCTGTTCATTGACTTCCATTTTCTAAGTCTACCAGCCATTAAAAATAGCATCAGGAAAGTAATTTTTAAACAAACTCCTTGATCTGTGTGAGATCTGTGTCATTCTGAAGAAAGAATTTGAGGTTTTCCTTTCGTGGTGTTGGAGGTCCAGTTGTCATGGTGATGGCTTGCTGTGCAACACTGGGAGGCCCACTTGAGGTAGTGCACATGGCAACCCCGTCCTGGTCTCCCCTCACGACAGCCTGGGCAGAAATTGACTTTTCTTAGTCCCAACAACCTTTCCATGCTTTCATAGTAACAGGAATTTGCCTTTCTAGCCCTGAGGCTGCCTTTTTCCTACCTCATGCTGCTTTTAGAACAACCAAAAAGAGAATCGTTCTGGAAATGGCTTTGTATTGGACATTACAGAAAAGCAGAGTTCTCGTGATTTTACAGCGTTTGAAACATGTAGAGCTCTTTGTTTGTCCCCCCCCCCCATTTTATTGATATGTATAAGTGCAAAATTTAAGGTTTACAATGAAGTTTAGCATTTTGTGCACCCACGTATCTTATCAAGGAGAGCTCTTTGTTTTAAATCCCTTCACTTGTGCGCAATTACCACTTCATAAAGCCAAGAAACATCACAGAGAACAATTGTTGAGGACAACTTATTTATATATTCTCTCATTTTTCTCAGAGCAGCACATGTATTTTATGAAAATGTATGAAAGATTGAGTGTGCTTCGGGGTGTGATCAGAAATGTGAGTCAGAATTAATTAGAAAAAGAAACCAAAATCTAGATGCTACTGTATCAGCATCTTTTGGAGTTCGATGGATTGATGTGTATTTTCATTTGAACATCTCAAGTTCATCCTGTCCTTGGCAACAGTCTGGCTCACTCCAGCCTTTGGTAGACCACGCTGTATTTTCCAAATTGATCTACATAGCAATGCACTTTAATTAAGAAGCATAATAGATAAGTACAAAGTGATTTCATTAAGACCTTGCCCTATAATTTCTAGCCATCTCTAGAAAAATGTTGCCACTGTATGTTTCCTATATAAGTCAGTAAAATTTTAGTGATTATAGTGAACAAGTTTTTCAGAGGATGGCCTGTTTATTCATTGGATACTACTGAATAGATACTCCTGAGCATGCACTTTGGGTTGAGGGTGATAGCTGGATGCCACACGTTCATCTGGCTGGTAAAGTTCTCAAATTCTGAGCTGGTACCAAGTGGGAGCCAGCAATCGGAGACCACTTCTGTTTCCTGGGGCTTTGCTGGTTGGCTTTCCCCAGACTCTCATAACCGTACTCAGTTTGCAGTGGTTCTCCACCATGCCATTCACTCGTTCACCTGGCATTTATTGGGCAAGGCTTTCTACCACACCCAAAGGATATGAAAACAAGAGTAACCTTCAAGGACGTAGCCTGAACCCGTGTGGAATCAGTGTATGGACCCAGAGGGGCTTGTTCTCTTATAGAAGAGCTATCAGCAAGTTTAGGTGTCCTTCAGTCTCTTTTTATCTTTTCGTCCTTCCCTCCAAGTCCTCTTCCAAGGAAGGACTTACAGGAGTGCTGCTCTTGAAATTGTTTCACTAAGCTTCCTTTGCCTGGGCACACTCAGTAGTACAAAGAATGACAGCCTTCGTTGATCATGGGTTCGTTATGTGCTTTATTCTTGTCTTACCAAGAAGGAAATTGAGGTTCAGAGTAACTGTTACAAGGTCTCTTCGGAAGAACTGGAAAACTGACCTGCAAATCCAGTTTTGCTGATTCTAGTGCACAAGCTCATGAAATTTGCAGCACAGCCACGATTATTGTATAAAAAGTTAAGAGGCTGGCTGTGAGGTCCTTTCCCATTTACAAACTGTTTTACCTATCCCACTGTTTTTTTTTTTTTTTTTTTTGCAAAATATATGTCTCTTACAGCTTCTTTCAGAGTAAATGTGAACCACAAACCTAGGAAGAAGCGAATAGTACTGTGCAATACATTTCAGAAAGATTTACAAACTAAAAATTTAAAAATCCTCTTAAAAATAAGTTTTGTATATTAACACATGTATATTTTATTTTTAAATACCAATATGCCCACATTAAAGAGTGTAAGGTTTCAGCAAAACATAAATGACTGAGATAGGCACTGTCAAAGTAAAATTGTAATACCAAATGCAAAAGATGGTAAAAACTAAACATAGTAGCTTTTTTAATAACTTTGAATTGTATTTTTTAATTTCATGAAGCTTCCCATGGCCTCAGGTAAAATGGGGTTTATTGTAAAGATACCTTTTAAGTAAAGAACCGTGAATAGGAAGGGGCTCAGGGACTCTAAGGAAAACCATAGTTTTTCCCAACTACTTCCCTTCGGGGCTGTCAGGCAGCCCCAGAAGCCTCAAGCCAGGAGTCAGCATCTTGCCCTCACTCAGTGCTTCTCCAGTCACACTCAGCTACTTCTTGTTCCCTTCTTCTGCACCTCGTACTTATTCATTTCTTTTTGTGTTTTTACCCACAACCTTGGATCTACTTTTCATAACCCGTGACTCTTTGCTGTAGCACGTCTATGTATTTTCTCACCTCCAGTCCTATCGACTAACAATCCCATGTTCTCAGTTTATCCTAGCTAAAACTTCCTTCAGAGAGCATCAGATAGAGCCAGCATAAGACCATTATCGCTTTCTAGGCAGATTTCTTGACCATAGGTTCTGGGACAGTGGCAGAGCCTGTGAGGAGGTGCCTACTCTGGTCCCAGCAGCATTCATGGCCTGAGAATCGTGATGATGGGGAATGGGATGGAAAGCCTGACCCCCTCGATACTTCTTAAATAAGATTATGGGTTTGACATTTCCCACAAGAAGGATCCAGAAGTGTTTGGCATTGTACCAGACATATGTTATTTATTATGAGTGCTCGCATCTCTATGATAAATTCCAAAGATGCCACAGAACTGGTATGGCCCATTGTGCAGGTGGAGCAATCCAGCCGGTGGTTTTCAAGGTATACTACAGTGACTTTATTGATATATTTTGACTAGATGTGTCAGTTGCTGAAAATGAAATTTTCTATTTCCCTAGCATTTCAACTGTTGCTGAGTACCTTTTGAAGTTCTGTTTTAAAATGAATGTGAATATGGCCCGTCTTCCTGATTAATATGCTTTATCATCTTCATCATTTACTTATGATTAAGTATTTGTCTTTTTTAAGTCATTGTCTTAAATGACTGTATCTGTTATATAATTCCTGCAGCCTGTTTGCTATCAGTGTGATATGCATTTTTCATCAGTTTATTTTCAGACCATTTTTAGATATGCAGCATTTTGTCTCTAGTGCTCAGGATTAAACCCAGGGCACCACTCCACGTAGGAACGCCCTCCAGCACTAAGCTACAGTCAAGCTCCAAAGCATGCCTCTTGATGACAGCATATATTTGGGACTTCCTAATTATTCTTTCTGATAACCTGTGTCTTTTTGTTGGTATTTTTAGTTTACTAACGTTTAGTGCAGTTGTTGACAACAGTGGATTTGTGTGTGTGCTCTGTCCCCTCCACTCTTTGTTCCTTTACTCTTCCTTATTGTTTTCTTTTGGAGTATTCGAACGTGTAACAAAGCTTGATTTTAGCTTACCTACTGTCTACTTAGCTATATGACTTTGCATTTCTTTTTAAATTGTTGTAGGGAGTGTGATACAGATTCTTAGCTTTTACGGTGTACTTAGAGTTAATATTTTAGCATTACACATAGAATGAAAAAAATGGCAGACATGTAGATCCATTTAAAGACATTCCACATTCTTTAGGCTACATATTCTAAACTCTCAAAACAAAGTAATAATTTTTGCTCTTCAGAGTCAGTGTTTAAAAATTAAAAGGAAACAATTGTCTTTCATATTCACCAAAGATTTATTTCCAGTGTTCTTTATTTCTTTCTAAAGATTTTATTTCCTATCCATATTATTTTTTCTCTTCATCTCAAGAATTTCCTTTAGCATTGTTTATTCTAAAGAATTGCTAATGTTAATTTTCTAGTTTTCTTTTACATGAAAAATATTTTTACTTTAATTTCACAAGATATGAAATTCTGGATTGAATTATTTTTCAATGATTTGAAGATGTCCTACTACCCTCTGGCCTCTACAGTTTCTATTGAAAAATTAGTGGTCTTGTGCTGTTGTTATCAAGTCAGTAACATGTCACAGCTCTTCGACTGCCTTCAAAATTTTTTCTTATATCTTTGTTTTCAATACTTTGACTATAATATGTCCAGAATTGGTTTATCTTATATCTATCTTGATTGAGTCTTTCATGTGTTTATTAAATTTGTGGAACTTAAATTATCACTTTGAAAATATCTTCCTTCATATTTTATCATTCAATTATATTTATAACTATATATATATAACCTTCAAATGTATCTGCCAGGACTTTGAAGATTTGCTCATTTAAAAAATATTTTTTTTCCTTTCTTTATACTGGCTACCTTCTGTACTTGAGCTTGTTAAGTTTTCCCTGCCGTCTCCATTCTGATGTTAAGACCGTCTGGTGATTGTTTTCCTCATAAATCATATTATTTAATTCTGGACTTTGCATTTGATTCTTCTATATAATTTCTATTTTTTTCCTGGAGTCACAAATACTGTTACTTATTGTGAGTATATGTCCCTTTTCATTTTAAAAGAGAGTTACAATTGCTATTTAAAAATGTTTCTCTTCAAACTCTAAAGTCTGGTCATCTAGGATTACTCTTTATTAGCTGTTTTTTTTTTTTTCTTGAGCATGGCTTGCATTCCCCTGTTTCTTTTTTCGTTGTGTAATTTTAGATTGTGTTCTGGACATCGTGAATACTGTGTTGCAGAGGCTCTGAATGCCATCACCTTTCTCCAGGGAGCTTTGTTGTTACTGCAGAAAGCAATTACTTGGTTGAATTCAAAGTGCACACTGTCTCTTGGGCAGTAGCTGAAGTGTTGCCTTTTATACTTTCAGTCATGCCTGGGCCATTTGTAACCTGCCTTGTACATGCAGAGTTTAGGGCTCAGCCAGTAATATGGAGAGAGTTTATATGCAGAATTTAGTATTCTGCCCTCTAACTCCCCTGTAGCTTTGCTATGACTTCTCTCTCCTCTTTCCGGGGTTATCCTTGTCCCACACTCTGTTTTCTAACTCTGCAAGCCAGACAAGCTGTGAAGCTTCGCAAGAGTCTCAGTCCTTTCACATGACACTAGGGTGTCCATCCAGTAACATTTTCTTCTTTCAGATATTAACCCCTCTCCTTTAGGATCTGGGATTTGACATTAACTGGATTACAAGCCAATGCATTCTTGTGAGGAGCAACACCCTACCCTTCCTGTACGTAGACCGTGTTTAGACATCAAGCAAGTGAACATGGACACCGGGTATCGGACAAGACCCCGAGGGCCCCGCTCGTGACCTCCTGCCTGTCTCCTTTCACGAGCGGTGAATCGGCGGGCTTAACGTATTTTCATCTCTGATGTAGGTTCAGTAAACTGAGTTCCTCAGAAGGAAAACGTAAGGCAGTGAAATTCTCATAAACTCTGCACAGCAGCACACAGAGGCTGCTGTCATCTTAAGCAAATACGCTAGTGTCAGCCCCTCAAGGAATCCCAGGCCTCAAGGCACAGGCCAGGACAGCGTGCAGATTCGCCTTTCTCGCTGACTCTGCAGAGGGAGCCGCTGCCGCCCTCACAGGGTGATCACGGACACACCCGCCTCAGGCAGAAGCCTGGCAGGCAGATCTACCAATCCAAGAGGCGGCTCACTGCAAAAGCACCTGCCGGGTCAGTCTAGCCTGTGTGTCCCTTACCATGTACCCTGCCCCCATCCCTTCAGCAGATGGTGTGACCCATTTAAAACCCAGATCTTCTCATGTCACACTGCTATTCAGACCTCCAATGAGCATTAAATCCCCAAGTCTACTCTAGATGTAATGATTAGACATACTGGCACTTCTCTGACCTAAGTACTTACCACTGCTCTCCCTGCTCACCACACTGCCACTGTGATTTGCCTCACTGTTCCTTAAGTACTCCACGTGTGCGTCTGCCTCAGGGCCTTTGCACATACTGCCCCCCCCCGACTGAAATGCTTTTCTTTCAGCAACTAGCATAGCTCTTTTCCTCACTTCACTTGTCTGCTCAGATATCACCTCTTTCTTGATATCTTGTCTGAATACACTATTTACAACAGTTGTTGCTATCCTTTTATATCTGCTCTTGGTACAGTATAGCAGACTTGCTTAATTATTTGTTAATTTTTCTATTTTCCCACTGGAACATAAAATCATAAAGACAACGTGATGTCAGCTCTGGTACTTCACGTATCTCCAGCACCTTGAGCAGTACCCAGCACATACTGAGTGCCCAATGAATACTGGTAGAATATGTGAATGTTTAATATCTATTTTCATTAAGACTAAAAAAGCCGTTTTCTGATGTTTTAGCTCATGCCTCAAAAATCAGGCAAGAAGAATTGGCAAGTATCCTGGCCTGTGAACCTCTCTAAACCTAATTTAGGTATTTTCAATGTTCACCCCACCTAGACTGGGTATCGCTAGTGGCAAAGTGTGTGCATGCACAGGGTCCTGAGTTTAATCTGCAATGCTATAAACACAAAACAAAACAAAAGAAGAATAAATTTTATTTTGCCAAATTAACCATATTTTTTTAAAAAAAATCTGGTAAAGACAAATGTAAGCCCAACAACATAGTAACAGATTTTTATGGTAGAAATTCAGCCCGCTTATTTATTTAAGATTTGTAAAATAGTATTATTAAGATTTTGTATTAGTATTTTATATTAACATCAGGCACTTTATTTTCCTCTTAGTAGGAGAATTGATTTCACTTACATCCTCCCTAAGTATAAGTACCGGGGCCATGTGATCCCACAGCTGTTAACCAGATAGGAATAACTTAGAACGTGACTGAAAAGCTTTTTCTATTCAATAATGTATTTTAAAAATGATTATCTCCTAATTGTTTGGGTCAATATGCTTTGATTCTTCTATGCTAGTAATAACATTGTACTTTGAGAATTATGACTTCCAAGCCGTACTTAACAAAATTAGATATGTCATTATTTATTAACACGTGTTTAGGGTGTATTATGTGACAGACACTATATTACTGATAGAGATCTTGGACTCACACAGATGAGTAATTCACAGCTGTACCATCTAGCAAGCATTCTTTCTTGTAAAGAAATTGGAACTCTGAATGAGTAACTGAAAATGTGGGCCTTGTGGACTCTAAAGTAGAAATAATCAGGGTGTATAGTTGTTACATGGGGGAAAGTAGTCAGTATTTTTTCTGAGTCAAGAGAAGTAGAAAAGATAAAGATTAAAATGGTTTTTTGTAGCATCAACAACGCAGGGCTGTGGGCATAGTGGTGAACTCTTCCTAGAGTGTGTGAGGCCCTGGGTTCAATCCCGGGCACTGTGTGGGCAGCAACAACTACAAAATGGCAAACTTCTCAAGTAGATGGTTTTATCTATGCCTAGGTACCTCGCTTGTTTCAAGTGCTTGAGCCTACCCATCACTCGAGGACCCACCCATCTAGCATTTGTTTCCTCACTTCTGCGTAGCTTTATTTTTGTCAGAATTTTGTGTGGGCTCTTGTGCTGTTTAGCTCTCTCCTGAATCCATGAAAATGTTCTTCCTACACCTCTCTATCACCACAAAATTTTGCCCAGCAGTCACATCCCTTTGCACCTACACTTCTCCGTACCACATAGCAGAGGTGAAAATTTGGACAAGGATGACATGACGAGGAAACAATGACACAAGGAAGCCTGGCCTACTGTGGAGCTGCCTGTGATTTGGGGTGGGGCAGCAGACAAAAATTGACAAAGGTAAATGAGGTCGGATATTCAAGAAGATCACAAAGGGCTGTTACGCTATAACACAGGGCCGGGGGTTGTTACAGAAGACAGAAGTGGTGAGAAAGCTATGGAATGCGTTTGACATGGAAATGCAGCCAAAGCTTAGAGACTGTGTTGGAGGATCATGTTTTCTAGGGAAAACTAAAATGGAATGAATGCTTCTTGTGGACAATGATTTTGTATTAACACAGCTAAAAATTCATTAGATTTTCCAACTTTTGTCTCATTTTTGGCACATACTACTACTATAGTTGAGTCTTCTAGGATATAAATTTGACATTTCCTTACTGTTTACTTATGCAATCCCGTCCTCTGGTTATGACATTAATGTATTAGAATATCATTAATTATAGGATGTAATTATTATCAAGTTGAGATTTATCAAGTTAGTCTCAGTCAATTAGTTCAACCTGTCTGTATCACCTAGCTGTAGGCCATCTACAAATTCAATAATCACCTCTTCTGTTCACAGCAAAAATAATAAAGTTGTTAAACAGAATGTAATGTAGTACAGAAATGTATTGTACAGCAGCACTAAACAGCTCCTTCTGGGAAGAAATTGATCTATAATTCAATAAGCTTTGAGTAAGTTACTCAGTCAGCTGCAAACCCATTTGGCTCCACAATCTCTCTGGCAAATTCTTGCCTTGTTGGAATGCTGTTGCTTGGTGTTTCTGCCATTCCCCTCGCCTACCAAGCTAATATGTCTAAACATCTGGTATCTCACTGGCAAATGAGTCTACTTTTCTGTAGTATCCAAATTTCCTATAGTGAGTTGTTTTCTGAGTGCGATATTGTCTTGGTTGCTTCCTTGCTGCTGTGACGGAGTACTTGCATCCACAAATTAAGGGAAGAAAGATTTATTTCGCCAACAGTCTCATGTCTCATAGTCCATCCATGGACAGCTGGTAAAAGCAGAGGAAAGCTGGTCACAGCATTGCAGACAGGCCGCATGTGGTAGAGGGGCTCTCCACAGCATGCTGTGTAGGAAGTCAAGTCCCAAGGAAAGGTGGAACTGTTGTGTACCATTTCAGTCATTTCCCCATGATCTGCCCCTTCTGAGGCCAGCCTCAGTATTCTGCTCCTTCTGGGTTGAGCCCCTTCCTTCACACTCAACTATAATCTATATAACATACCCCTAATCTACAACCTGCCTATAATCTAAAATCTACTGTATGCCTATCTTCTACCACACACCTATAATCTACTACAGGTCCATAATCTACCCCTCCTGATCAGGCCCCATCTCCTAACAGCACATGTTTTCGTAGACTAACCTGAAGCATCCAAATACGTGAGACTTTTGGGGGACGTTCCAGATCCAAACCACAACATTCTGCCTCTGGCCCTCAAAAGACTCATGTCTATCTCTTTATAAAAAATGCATTTAGTCTGTCTCTAGAGTTGCCAGACTCTTAACAGCTTCAGTACTGCTAAAAAAGTCCAAACCCAAAGTCTCCTCTGAGACTCAAGGTAAACTCTTAGCTGTGAGTTCCTGTGAAAATCAAAGAAAAGCTCAACACTTTCAACATACAAGGCACAGAGTAAACATTCCTCTTGCAAATTGGACTAAAGCAAGCAGATCAAATGTTAATTCCTGTAGCACCTTTCACCCTTGCAGTTCTATGTGTAGCTCCTGGGGTAAACTGTTGAGATGTGAACTCTGAAGGGTTTGGGTGGCCCTGCCTCTACGTCGTCTCCAGCTTCCACTGTCATGGCGTCTCCTTTGGGTCGGCTCTGCTTATAACCTGTGGCTTTCCTCTGCAGACGATCCATGCTCCTGGCTCCTCCAAACCTCTGGGGTCTTAACTGCACATGTGGCTTCACCTTTGAAACTTCACATACTGCCTTTTCAGGGGCTCACTGTCGGGGTTTCCAAAGCTTTCTTCTTAAATCTACATGGAAGCCTCCATAAACCCACAATTCTTGCATTCTGCATGCCTGTGAAACCAGAACTGTGTGGATAATGCCAAGGTCCACCCCTGGCTGGAACAGAAATTGCGACCTTTGGAAATCACTGCTGGGACCTCTGAGTTTTTAGATGGCAGAACTCCTTGGGAACTTACCTTCCTATGTTTCCCGGCAGGATGCCCTGGAGGTTTCTTTTCAAAGCAAAGTCCTTTACCTTTCCATCGTTTGATTGGTAAAGAGCGGGGCCTTGCTGATTCCTGGGTTACCATCAAGGCCTCTTTTTTTGTAGACCTGATTCCAAGTACCTGGCTTCTTTTCAATGCTAATCTATTCAACACCCATGTGCCTTTTTGCTACAAACTGTAAACTTTTAGCATCTATCTTCTGTATCATTTTCTACTGCTTCTCAATGTAAAGCTGGCTAAAAGCCACAAACGGTACCCGTGTGGCAGCCTGAACATCAAGCTGCCTTGAAATTTTCTCCACCAAATTGAGTAGTCTGCTGCTCTTAATCTTAGTTTCAGGCAAAATCTCTGGACAAGGGCAAAATGCCAACATTTTTTTTTACCACAGAATAGCATGCATGGTTTTTCGATCAAGTGCCAGCAAAATCTTCCTTCTTAACTGAAACTTCTCAAATTTGACCTTGCTAATCACACTTATATCAGTGTTCTGGTCTTCTGAGCTCTGACCAGAATCTCCCAACAAGCTTGGCTTATAGCATTCTAAGGCTTCTCTGGCATCTTCAAACCTTTCCAAACTCATCCTGCAAACCAGTTCCACAATCTTCTAAATCAAATCATCAGGTAAAATCACAGTAACAAAACCACTTCTCTGGTATCAGCTTTTATCTTAGTTACTTTCTCATTGACTCCACAACTTAAGGGAGGAAAGATTTATTTTAGCTCACGGTTTCAGAAGATCTCATACAGCCAGCGCACTCATGGAAAGTTGGCAGAGGTGGAGGAAAGCCAGTCCTGGCATCGCAGACAAAAATAAATGGCAGAGGAGCTCTTCATGACATGATGGGTGAGAAGTCAAGTTCTGATAATACTTGAGGGTATGCTAATAATATTTGAGAATGCCTATATCCCTCATTTAGGTAATATCAAAATTTTATTACTTCCTGGTACAAACTGATATGTCATTAAAGTTTTAATTTGCTTTTTTTGTGAATTTAAAATTCACTCTTCTTTGTCTCATCCTCCTGTGAATGTAATCCTTTCTCTACTGAGTTGTGGATATTTTCCTACTAGTGAGCTAAAATTATTTTTTATGTCACTTGGGACACGAACAACATTTTTCCAGAAATATTTAGTTTTTATATGTGTAGTTAAATGTAAGAGGCACTAGGATTTG